>OY811971.1:22770961-22890961 GCA_963681505.1 Eunapius fragilis
GGAAATGAGCCTATTCGGGCCACATTTACGTTTTCATCGTGCGCGTACATGCACGGTGGGTCAATCGCTATTTATCAAAAAGATGGTAACAAAGTAAATAACACTCGAAATAATGCACGTGATATCTTATTCATCTTGTGGGGACTTTACTGTGAATATTGTACATGTGCGCATATTTCAAACTTACCGTATGGTAAATAAATAATTCGCCCCCTCGATAAACAACCTTACAAAATGGCAGTCGCAAAGAGGTCAAGGTTTTTGAAGGTGGTACTACTAGGGGAGAGTGGGTAAGTGCGAGCTTAACATTCTAGCACGAGTGGCGAGCTACAAGAAAGTGACGCCCGCAGTGTATTTATGCATTAATTTAGGCGGGGAGTTTTGAGTCCTTTGTATGAACATTGTTCGTGCACCTATGTGGGTGTAATTGTGATTGTGTTTGTGTTTAAGCTAGTGAATGTGATTTATAAAAACATATCGAGTTGAGAATAGCCAATCAGGGCTGTTGTGAATAGCAATTTAAACCACCTCTAGAATCGGAAGTCTCGCTAGAGACTTCCATATAGGTTTTGACCCCGACTATGAATTTAATTAAAATCACGCGACCCTACCGTAGCTTTGCTCCCGACGATCGGATCGTCTAACTTATTGCGGCAATCGATCTAGAAGTCAAAACTGAGTAGTTTCGTTTTTGTTTCACGTCGTAGAACCGCGTGGTTGTCGAGAACGAAATATACTGCCGTCCTCGTTCCCCTTCCAAAAATAATGGGCGGGTCGTCTGCTTCTGCTTCTTCTTCTTCTTCTTGAGAACTCATAACTCGGGACAGGAACACTTTTAAGCAACGAAAATTGCACCAATAGCTTTAGATTTTGCTGGAGGACTCGCTTTGATACAAAAACGCCTAAAAGCCTATATACGGTCTTACCAATTCTAATTAAGCAAAGGTACCTAGAAAATTTTCACAATACGTCTGGATGGAATTAAATCGGTTAAATGAAAGGGGGGAAACCTGCGATGCAACAGTGATTTGGGTGTTAAAAAAATTAAGGAAACAAGTAAATAAAAACATTCTCTCTGAGAAAGTTGGTGGGATATAGGTTTTTCAGGCAAATAGTATACTGGTGTAAAAAGCAAGGAAACATGTTTCATCAAAAGGGAAAATGTAATAGTCCTATATTTAGCACAGAAACAGCATATGCCTTAGTCGAAGTGTGCTAAATATAGGACTATTACATTTTCCCTTCTGATGAAACTTGTTTCCTTGCTTTTTACACCAGTATACTATTTGCCTGAAAAACCTACATCCCACCAACTTTCTCAGAGAGAATGTTTTTATTTACTTGTAGACCTTTGATATCACTTTGCTGCCTGAATTATACTATAATTTAAGAGGTGTATAACTGTTGTGATAGATCAATACCAACTGGGAAAGGCAATGATTGCGTTGATTTGACATATTAACTTAGTTTTCTTGCCAGTGTGGGCAAGACCTGTCTCATGAATCACTATGTGAACAAGACATTTTCACAGAGGTATAAGTGCACAATCGGAGCAGACTTACACTCCAAAGATATCATCGTGGGTGATGTTCCTGTTAAGTTGCAGGTACATATAGACAACTGTAGATATAATATAGATATCACTGATTTTTTTGTAAATCAGATATGGGATACTGGGGGCCAAGAGAGGTTTCAAAGTCTGGGAGTCACTTTGTACAGGGGAGCAGATTGCTGCATACTAGTTTTCGATGTCACTGATACAAAGTCTTTTGAGATGTTGGACAGCTGGAGGGAGGAGTTTCTTGCACATGCAAATCGTGATGACCCGGAAAACATCCCTTTTGTTGCTCTAGGGAACAAGATTGACTTAAATGACAGACAGGTGCCCCAAGTGTATGCGTGGTATGAGATGGGGAAGTGTATGCGTGGTATGAGATGGGGATCATGCACATATGATATAAGTAGAAGATTGCATGTGTCCTACCGCATGCATGTGATTAAGTGAAATTGTGGTTTTGGTACTGAATGTTACTGCTGGATGCATTGCATTATAGCACATGTGAATGAGGTTTGTTGTGTGTATAGAAGCCATTCATGAGTGCCAACTTCTGATGTAAATGATGTTCTGATGCTGGTAGGCCAATAAAGTGCAGCAGTAATGGAAAGATAAACATTGCTGGTGCTAAAAGAAGGGCTCACAGAAAGAATGGAGGAAGATATACAATGTATTCAGAAAGGCAAATAATTTTAGATATTCATCTGTATATAGCTCAAGCTACAAGATTGATAATATTTGAACTAACATGAAAGTTGCTATGCAGATGGAATTACAAATCTCCAAATGAATTGACATAAGTGGTAGAAAGTTATTTAAACACATATTAAACATAATTGAATTGTCCACCTTGCAATTGGCAGGCTTGCCTACTTTGACAGAAGACCTGCACAATTGAATGGCTTGGTATAGCCACTACAATATGATTGAAAATTACTCCAAGCAAAATAACAACTCCAAGCATGTATAAAGCTAATTTGAATTAAATACTCTTTTTCAAAAATAAAGAGATAGAGCAATGCATTTTGTCCTCATAATCTAGATCTGTTCCTTACACCACAAACTCTCTTAGGTACCAATCAGTCATGCCCAAGAATGGTGCTTGTCCAAAGGTGACATCCCATACTTTGAAACAAGTGCAAAGGATGGGAGAGGGGTGGATGATGCATTCAGGAAGATAGTAGAAGATACCCTCTTCAAGAAGAACATTCAAACAGCTGTTGAAATTTCAACTATCAAGCTACACGTAGCAACAGAACTAGCCACCACCAAGAAGAAACATTGCAACTGCTAGTCCTGTGAAATATCTGTCCATTTATACCAATTCTAATCATGCTATTTTCTGACCTCTTTTTTAATGTTGTATTGGTATTATTGTATTGGATGTAGTCTAAGAAAAAATTGTATCATTGCACCATTTGTCATATAAAAAAAAATTGCTTGCATATGTCAAAACAAAATTTGAGTAGCACAAAATAACTAGAGCCATGAGGGGCCAATTCTATCTATTGCAGCGTTTTACAGCCGTGGTTTGCAGGTATTTTTCTGCTGCAGTTTTGCATCCAATTTTGATATGCTCCATAACTTTTTTGAGCCTTGCCCATTAGGGTATAAAGAATTTTTAAAATGGTACTAGATCCTGAATATCCCATCGTTGAGTGCTTCCATCCTGAAAATTTTAATGTTGTCCTATTTCATACTTCTCTACTGTTACGTTTGCACAGTCATGTATTTATATAAGAAAGGATTCAGCTAAATACAGGATCAGAGTTAGGATATATTGTACCCTGGATAATTGATAAATAATAATTGTTTACCTGTAGGAGTCTTGCAACTTTAGGCCACATTTGACCCATTGGTTAGAGTGAGTCAAACTGCTTATTAGATCAAATTTTAACATTACTCGATTTCCTTTCCCTAACAATGGGCCTGGCCCTTCGTGCTGAAATGGTTTTCCAATACCGACAAATGGTTGTATAGTACCACTATCACAGTGTTATCAAGCAGATTTTCACAAAGTAGTCAGATAAGCAGTTAGTATTTCATACACTTGCATATATGTACACACGTGCCAGTTTCTGAGTGGATGCACACAGAAAAATAACGAGCAAAGCATTTATGAATACACTGGATCTACCTTTTAGATCTTTAAATCCATACCAAGATCATTGAAAATCTAGAGAGAACACAGGATTGCATTTAGTAATTAACCCCATTCTTAGCAAGAATCCATATGGTAAATAATAGTGATCAAAATCGCTGCATGATGCATTATTAAAATTGTAATTGATATCAGGTTGATGAACATACCTAATAGTAGGTTGTTTTATGTGTTACATCGAATGCTTGAAATTTAAAGGTTTGCATCCTAACCTAGCATTCTGGTTAAAAGCAAGTGGTTCGCAGTTCTTGTGTCTGCACTTATGGTCATAAGTGTCTAGGGCTTCTGAAAAATGAACTGAAGCCATTGTTGTAAAGAAGGTCGCCATATCTAATGGTGCATAATTCTTTCTACCTTGTGCACACAATTCTCCCTACCTTGTGGAGATCATAACTGGTTTGAACAGAATCTCAAGAATTGAATCCGTCACTGAAAGTTTGTAATTATAATGGTTAGTGACATCCAGTACCTCCACTGGGGGCTCCATTAGCACACATTGGTCCAAGTACAGTGCTCTCTTCATGTTCCCAGAGGGCCCTGGAGTTGACTGGTTATGAATGTGTGGATGGTGCAGGGAGGTCTTGGGACATTGTCATTCAAGGTTTCATCAGGGGCGTTACCCTTGGATTTTTCCCAGACATCATTTGTGCATCAACTTTATAGTGTGGTTGCATTATTTGAACCTTAAAAAAAGCCATGTTTTATTTATGCTCAGTTTGTGAACAGCATCAAGGTCTTTGTTATTGTGTAATATTGCATCTGTGCATTTCCAAATATCACATTAGTGCATGTGGCTGGTTTCACCAGTGGGGTTTTTTTCCCCCAAGGATCTACACCTTTGTAGTAAGTACCTTACTCTGAGCACTCATCATCACACATGTATCCATATTACCCATGCAAACACCATGCCTTTTATTTATCTGTCCAAACTAGTATGGGTTTTCAACCTCTGCAATTCAGGGTTTGAGATCGAATGCTTTCCATCCGCACCACAGTAATGCACTTAAACTTTGTTGATGTCAATCCATACCTTCACCTCACTGTAAGATGTCATTATATGTTTTTTTTTTCATGTGCAAATGAATGGTATTTCTCTAAATTGACTTCCATGTACCCCCTAAATGACAAACACTCATATACTTTACAGTTTCCTCTATCTCCTTAAAAATGTATCCACTATTATTCCTCCAGAAGGGCTCGAACATAATTGAGTAAAATGTCAGTGCAGATGAATCTAAAGACAATAATGTTATTGTGATCAAAAATCTTTTATGACAATACTAACATTAATTATCTAGGAAACTCATCGGGCATAGAAGAACATTGGCATAGAAGGCCTGAATATGTGAGCAAAAATATGAGAATGGGAACCAATGCTAGCTTGAATATTATTGGAATCCCTGGTGCTTGTAACTTGATTGCTTGAAGATGGATGCAAAGGTCTGTGACTCAGGGATTAATGAAATCAATAGCCCATTCCTCAGGGTCACTTTGAATGAAAACCTCAGATGAGGGGATCCACTCAGAGGACAACGAAAACATGGTTGTCAGGGACAGGTGGTGCTTCTAGTAGCCTAGAGAGTAGGGTGTATGCCACCAAGGTGTCAGCATGAAGCATGTAATTGTAACCAATTCATCAAATGGACATCCCATCACGTTCAAGGATGCCTCCTGCATCGTTAGGGACCAGCTTCATGCATCCCAATAAGGCTACAAGTTCCGCGATGTGGTGAGGTATATGTGAGTTGTCAACAGCATGGCTATTGTTTCATGGCTGCACACCATGTCAGCTGAAATGTACCCAGAACAGAGGCAGAGGCAACAAAGAACCGAGGCAACCTGGGGACCAGGCCTTACCGCATACTCAAGACATGTGAGAAGGTGTTTAGCCATAACATAAAAAAGCAGAGCAATAGTTAGGGGGAACACAAAGGAAGGGCTTGCATGACTATCCTTTGAAGATAAGGTCCAAACCCCAACAGAATTTTTATGTTTTGCATTTTAGATATGAAGGGCCATTAGCCTATGGCAATGCTAGAGCTCTGCATAGTGCTGGACTATGACTAAAGAATTTTTGTATTTTAGAAAGGTAATATGTTAGACCATTAGTTATGAACATTGCACAATCCTGGCCAGTAAGCTTAAGGGTACCATCATCTTGGTAGCTGGCGTGGAACAGGATTATGGCTCATGCATTATCTGCTGCTATTGCCATGACTACGATGTGCACAACCAGTGAGAAAACAGAGACCCATGAGGTTTTCCTTGTTGCTGCACACCAGAGTCAGGTCAAAATTATAATACGGCATTTTTGGAACATGACTAAAACACATACAATAAAGCAGTCATGAGGGTGGAATCCATGGTTGGCTCTGCCAATGGAATATATCAGGGCTACATTCAGCTAGCAATAAATTATCAGCCTGACTGCTGACTTCGAGGACTGGTTAATGGCCAGGTGGGATGTCAGCTTGGATTATAACCATAAGTTTCCTAGGCAGCAAAGATCCTGCCATTTGGTCCTTGGAGTGGGGCTTGCAAGTCTCTGCTCAACAAGGTCAAGATGATCTGTAATGAGGCCTCTGAAGTGGGCCCATTGAGACCTACATCAAGCTGGCATCCCAGATCACTTGGCCATTAGACAGACCTCATAAAACCTAATGGTAACTGTTCAGGCTGAGATTTATGGCTGGCTTGATCTATTTCATTAAATACTTCCTACTGGATATAACTGTTTTATTAGGTTTGAGCCACAGTCCTAATAACAGGTGCTGCTAGTATCTTAATCCACGATCTACATGGCTAGGAACATATGATACCACAGCTGAGCACGAGCAGAAGAATTCCGGGGAGTGGTGCATGGTTGTAAGCTCTCAGAGCCAGGCTTTCTCCTTATTAAGTCTAAGCTGTTTTTACAGCCAGGTTATGTTGATAGGTCTATGCGCACAGTAACATTTTCAGTAGGACATGTGAGCGTCATCAAACAAAGAAAAATTGAGACTCTCAAATTCATGTGAAGCTTTAAGGTTGGCATGGACAGGTGGGCTAGCAATGGAAAACACGCAGAGACAAAAAAAGGACCAAAATGATCAAGGGTGTTTGGCTTTAAGATGTTCTTGGGAAAAAAGCAGAGAAGCAGTTGAAGTCACCTATGGGATCTCAATGTAGGGACTATCCTATGAGGGGAATAGGTTTATACCAGACAACACTCATGACATGCTGCTGACTTCATCGTCCTGGCTTTCTTTGATTCCCTGTGATGAGAGCAAGGGTACTCACTACATAATGCACAGAGAGTAAACTTGCTTCGACCTGTCATTCACTCAGTTCATTTATTGGTAGCAGTAAACATAAATTACTTCTCTTGGGATGTTATATTATAAATTACACTTCACTTGATTTAAAATTGCATACAGGTATAAAATTTGGCATTTAATTATAGTAGAGCAAATACAAATGTTTCCTTTATACAATTGAGAGTATTAAAAATAGTTCCCACAAGTAACATACAATTTTCAAGGCATAGTTTCTTTGAAGATGCATATCATTGATGGCAGCCAGTCCATGATGGCCTAAATTCCAAAGACGGGTCTGGACATGCTTCTGACATGTGGTCATCATGTTCTCCAGTGCTTGTATGGCAGTCATCATGTAAGTCCATGAAGAGACCACAATCACCAATGCTCGGTGCTGAGTCGTGATTGGTAGCCCCTACGTCGTCCACAACAGTTGATGCTGCCGTGTTACTTTTGTCAACCAGTGATGTGTTCTCACTGGGTCCAAAAAAAGGAGCATCACATCCATGGACATCTGCCAGAGTGATTTGGTGTTGTGCTGAGCTTGTTTCTGCTGACATGTTGTGCGACTGTGGACCATTGGCTGTGCGGTTGACAGCTCGCACATACCGGCTCACCACATCATGGAACTTGTAGTGCTCATTGGGATGCAGCTGATCCCTAACCTTGCAGGCGGCGTCCTTAAATGTCATGTGATGTCCGTCTGATGGATTGTCTGCATCAATTGCTTGCTTTGTGTTGGCCCTGAGAACAGCCCTGGTGGCGTGCACCCTATTCTCGAGGTTCTTTCTCCTCTCAGAGAGGCTTAGGTGGACCTCCTGTCCCTGACTCCTTATGTTCGTTGCACTCTGGGTGGATCCCCTCATCTGAGGTTTCCACACAAAGTGACCCTCCCCATCATTGAGGAATGGGCTATTGATTTCATTGCTCTCTGGCTTACAGGCGTTTGTATCCGTCTTCAAGTGATCGAATTCCAAGCCTTTTTCAGCAAACCTTTGCAAGGTCCCCTTTATCATATTTTTGCTCATATCTGCAGGCCTTTTGTCACTCTGGTTGTTCCTCTGCCACTGTTCATCTATGACTGATGAGCTTCCTGACATATCAATGTTAGTAGTGATGTGCTGACTTTCGATCACAATAGCACTGTCTTCTTCACAGTGATCTGCACTGACGTTTTGAATTTTGCTTGAGACCTTCTGATGGCTTAATAGCATGTACATTTAACAATGTCATCAGTATAGCCACATATGTGCTATAATTAAATACATACCTCAATAAATGTTTAATACGTTTAAAGGTGGAGAGAGGGTTGGAGTATCGAATGGAGTTACTCATCGTTGCAAGAAGGAGATAGAACATCGTAAAGGATAGAAGTATCTATGGAGTATTTGTTATTCAGGGGGTACATGAAATTCAGTTTAGAGAAATATAAATTGATATTGCTTTATCATCACTTGCACACTAGAATGCATGTAATAACGTTAATCTTACAGTGAGGTGAAGGTAAGGATTGACATCATCAAAGTTGAAGTACTTTAGGTAGTACTGTGGTGAGGATGGAAAGCATTCAATGATAGATCCTAAACAACCTGTCTGGAAGTCATTGAGGAGAAGGCTTGCAGAGGCTGAAAACCCATAGTAGTTAGGATTGATATAGAAAAGCCATCGATAGCTGGTCAAGGGTAATGTGGAATGTGAGTACACAGAATAGGGTACATATCATTACTCGCTTACTACACAGGCATTGACTCTCTGGGAACAAAAAATCCACTGGTGAAGCCTGCCACACTGGATATGATCGGGGATAGACGGAATGCGATGTTTGGAAATCCACAGATGACAAATATCAGCAGGGCCACCCATGTTTGGTTAAGAGCAAGGTTGACGAGCAGCACTTGAACAAAGACCTTGATGCTGTACGAATCCCACCAACTGAGCAGAAAAGAAAGGTGACTTTTATTCAAAAGTTATAATCTTTTAATACAACCACACTAACCAATAGATAAAGAACTGAAGCACAAATGATGACAGGGAGAAATCCAAGGGTAACACCCCTGATGAAACCTTGAATGACAATGTCCCAAGACCTCCCTGCACCATCCACACGTTCATAACCAGTCACCTCCAGGGCCCTCTGGTAGTAGATGTAGAGGGCTGGGAACATGAAGAGAGCACTGGCCACTGAGTAGACACAGAACCCTGACATCACCAGGAGAGGGTTGTAGGACTGGTAGTATACAGTACCTGTTTTGTGGTAAAGAAAAGGGCTATGAACATAGTGGTAGTGGTTAGATATGCAGTTCACCTCATGTTGCTAAGGAAAAATTTTTAGCCATCATTCAATTATTTTGACGTAATATTAAAAAGCCATTGTATGAAGAGAATAAAATTGAATTTCGTTGAATAAAGCAGTACCACGTATTCATTACTAGAAATTTGAATAATCGATTGTTCAGATTGGCAGCATTTGTTTATTTTACCAATTTTTTTAAAAATCAGTTCCCTTTATTTCTTTTGTCATTTTTATCTGGTAACACAAGGAATTCTCACCAACTACCACACAAAATACGGACAAATACATACATGAACCACTGCACAGCATGAGGTTATGAATGCAGGATGGGACTGGCATTAAGTTCAATTAGTGAACCTGTGCAGTTACATGTTTCTAGTAACATAACATAAATATTCTATGATGCTGAAAGGCGATTTAAAATTACTGTAGCAACTGTCACAAAATTCACACCTAATAACATCCCATAGAAAAAGAAAATAACTGGTAAGTATAGCATTTGGCCAACTGATGCCCTCAGAGCTCCTCTTGCCTCCATGGCAGCCAACCTGTTCAGTGTTCCACCATGATGGTCATCCAACCTATGAGAGCCATAAGATGGAAGTATTAAAGTATACAGTCTACCTAGGATTATCTAATATAACAAGTAATACCTTTTTGCCCCATATACCGCGTACTGAACTTTCTGGTAAAATGTGCCAAGTATGTCACGGGACATACTCTGATCGCGAGCTGTCTCAATGGCAGACTGTACAAGCTTTGGGTCAGGGCTCTTCTCATAATAGTCAGTTATGATTGCACGCAGCCTATGGTTACCAGCCATGTCCATAATAATATCTGCAAAAGATTGAATGTTACACAAATATATAAGTAGTCTAACCATTTGTATTTTAAATAATAATGTTTCCACAAAAAATTTGCCTTCTAAGTTAGTACAAGCTAATTAAGACTCGTGTAAAAATTTATACATCAATGCTATAATACATGCATGGGATTTGGACATGCCCACCTGCTGGGTTTTCATTCGCAAGCTGCGGGGCACTTTTCCAGTTAATTGTTTGTAAAGCTTTAATGAAGACCTCATAAGCCTTGTCAGGGACCCCATGGTATGCAACCTATGTCGTTTGGGAATGATAAAGTTGCCTTTATTGTTGTTGTTTATATTGGATGTTGACAATAATTTATTGAATTTCAAATACATCGGAGCAGTATTAATATTATCATAAAACACTGAGAAGCTACATGTAGACCAGCAGTTCAAATCTAAACAAACAGCATTAATAAAGTTTAACTTGAAACTATTCTTCTACTCAGGATGGCCCTAGCTACCGACCTCACTGTATAGGTATTTAACCGCCCATAAACCTTAGCTTTTGGGCAGTGCTGGAAGTTTGAGAAAATGGAGGCTAGTCTTACAAGAGCATTCTGGGCCTCTTTGCCCCAGCTCCTATAACTCTCTACTGAGGAACACATAGCAACCCTAGCTCCTGACACCTTGGGTCATTGGAAGAGTGCTTCCTGCACCATTAGAATTACAAGTATATGTGTTTGGGAATGGCATGGCTGATGGAAACCAGAGAAGCAAGCCAGGGGAGAAAACACTCTGAGCCTCCTTCCCCCAATTGCCATACATCTCTACAGCTAAGGATATATGCATCCTGGCACCTGCGGCATGCTTTTGACTTTATCAGCATAAGCTGCTGCCCCCACTGATGCACTGGCATTATGGGAGTAAGAGGAAAAGTGACTGTAACGCTGGCTGCTGGCTTTCCCCTGTCAGGATATCAGCAGGATGGGAGTTGATATGGTCCCCTAGCTAATCCTTATCCCACTTTGACCCTCACAGAAAGATGAGCCCGATGACAAAAGTTGGCAAAGATATTATTTTATCATTTATCATCTTTCTTGTTATAAATGTCCAATATCATCTACTGCCACCACTCACCTTGCCATCTGCAAGAAACACAAGGCGATGGAACATGTGGAATATCTCCAGCCTAGGTTGGTGGATAGTTAGGATGACCGTTCTTTTCGAAACAGCCAGTCTGTTGAGATGTGTCAGCAGTTCATACGATGTAGTGGCATCCAGTCCTGAGGTGGGCTCATCCAAGAATAGCACACTTGGAAGTTTAAGTAGCTGTAGGGCTATTACCAGTCGCCTTTTCTATTAAATACATTGTTAAAGTAAATATGTTCCATAGTCAGGCATACACCAAAGGCTATGAGCATAATAGTCATATTTAAACGAGTACAGCCGTGACTACATACCTGCCCTCCACTCAGTCCTGCACCAGTGGCACCTCCTACAACTGTATCAGCAAGCTGTTGCAACTCACTCTGAGGTGGTGTGAGAAGTGAACAAAGTTTATCATTTCCCCCATAAAAAAGTAAACCAACATCAATACAAAAATGAGGTGGGTACAGAAATCAAAAAATAAACATACCACTGCCAAAACTTGTTCAATTCGTTGGAATTTGTCCTCAATTGAAAAAACATTTGGTAGTTTGACCTGGGCAGCCAAGGTGAGGTTCTCCCTCACTGTCAGCTCCTCATAGTAGGGTGTGGCCAACTGGAGGACGTAGCCAGTATTGGCAGTGTACCATGCCCTGACTTGGTGCACCGGTTGCCCGTTGACAAAGATATGATCCTACATGTACATTGCACACACAGCATATAGTTAGCTTTAACATATGTGCTATGCACAACACATATAGTGATTGCATTTTGTGACAAATATTCTTTCCTCTTCCACCCTATTTACTCCATTCAACATGGAAACTCATATTGTTGCTTACTATGCCATTTGCCTTCAAACGCATGTCTCATATATCTCAGCCAACACCTCATACTAAATACAATACTACAAATTGGATGGAGCATTCACCACATACCTCCACATTCCCAGTACGCCTTCCAGTTAAAAGATCAAGAAGTGTTGTTTTTCCACAACCTTAAATACAGCGATTACATTGGAAATGGCAGTCAAGTATACATCTTGCAGTGCTTGCACAGACATACACACACATACCTGATGGTCCCATGATACCACATAAGTCTCCTGGGTTGAAGTAGATGGAAACACCTTTCAAGATCTCTTTGGTGGTGTTGTAATGTTTTTTATTTGATGGTATCTGTCGGCTTTTGCACTGCATTGTACAGAATAGAAAGAAATTATTTGTGGAACATTTGGGAATAAAATAATTGCTGACTATTGTGCTCTTTTTCATGGCAACGTGTGCCAGATTATCACGGATGGAGTTGAATGTTGCTGGATCTTAAAAATAGAATTAGCTGATCTCTTAATAGCCGAGTATAAAATGCACTAACCAGAACCAAGATCCGTAGAGTTATCTACATGCCACTGGTGATGCAATACAGCTGCAATATGCCCTTATGCGTCTCAGACTAATTCTGGCTAAATCATCACGGGTCAAAACTTATTTTACAGAGTTCTCTCCCCTCATACGGGTATGCTCTGCACCTCACGACTGTGTTGGTAATGTGTCAGAACATGAGGCTAGTGTCTCTTATCATCCTAAGTCCTGCACTATATCTAGCGTACCATGTAGCTATTCTAATACATTTCACCAACAATCTCCTCTAAGCCACTTACCAGTTAGTAGTGGAGCACTCTCTGTGTCATCAGTGTTCTCGAGCCTCTTCAGGACAAGTGGTAAAGAGTCATCTTTTTTCTCGTCTTTGACTTGGGTGGTTCTCACAGTGACAGAATAGTGGAGGTTCAGACATGACACTGAAACATTATCAGCACAGAGGGGAAACTGTTGTGGAAAGAGATAGCATGACTTACATTCCGTTACAAAAAAACATGCTACATATTTATCATGACAATCTTTGCACATCACCAATAACAGACAATTTCATGTCTCTTCCTACTAACATATCCCATATTAAATTCATTTTAAAATTCATTTCAACCACTATAGGACAAAGGCCAAATTCGAGTACTGTTTACACATACGCGCAATGTTCTACCTCTAAATCCTTTTCGTCCATTTGCTGCTTCAAACGTGCCAGGTAACCCTTCTGGTTCCGATTCAAATTTAGCAACCACAACCAGAAGACTCCCTTGGCCAGCAGGCAGCTGAGGGCAATGACCACAACAATCGTCAGCAGCACGATCTTGACATGTGCACTCCAAATGCTTGATGGGGGAGAGCCCAGAATTATCCTGTCCGGACACATGGTGCTGCAGTGAGGCCCAGAGCAGTTGTCCCTGATAGCCACAACCGAACTGTAGCGATCGGGGTACCACTGGCCGAGGGCATCACGAATGGTAGTCTTATTGGCTCCCGCCTGCATTGTAATCCATGCGTATGGTTCCATGAATTGACTGTTTCAAGAGGAGCCGGGGTCACATGTAATATTTAAATCACAATTGTTCATTACATACATGCAATTCAGCGTTCTTGGGAATCACGATAGGCAAGTACCGTATATATAGAGCTCCTCAAACCAGATGTAGTCCATGCAGCTTAATTTACTCTTTAGATACATAAAGGTATCACCATGATACGCATCAAACGGGAAATAGAACTGAGGTTTATATAAAATACAGTAGTTTAGAAACACCATGCAGGTTTAAAATTAAAAAAAAAACACTAGGCAATTAATGTAACCACGTTGCTTTAAGATATCCAAATTTGTTCCCCAACATTGTGTGTGCCACTACCCGAAACATTTACTGTTTTGCAGGAAATTAATGCTATACATTCAGTCTTTCTAACATTCTGTTTACCAAACTGTGACCGCTACGTGCAAGCGGACCACATTTTCCAAGCATCACAAACCTGAATGCCTCAAATGATACGGACACATCCACAGCCTGGCTACCAAGCAGGTTCCCCTCCCCCCACAGTGTGGAGGTCACCAGGTAGATGTGTTGGAAGCACTCGGTCACGTAATAGCTCAATTTCTCTACACCATCGCTGATCACCGACAGGCTGCCGTTCATGGCTCCACCGTACTCAGAAACAGTCTGTAAAAACCTTACGGCCAGTCCTGCGCCAGCATTCTTAGACCTTCCAACTTCTGTTGTACTCAGACCAATAAGAGAATTAGCCAATAGGTACACGTCGTACAAACCAAATATGACAAACGTCGGGACGTCTTTTAATGGGTAGTACTGTGGAGTACTTAGCATACAGAAGGCAGAGAAGCAGCAAGGAGAGCCGCGAGACATGTCCCCGCACGTGACATTTGTCGTATCTGTCGCCTTCATGATACTGAATACTCCATTTTGCGCCGTACTCTCTCCATCGGCTATGCCTACGAATAGGCTCTTAACGCTGTCCTGGAAGTTAATGAACCACGCCGAGTCGGCAATGACGCTAAGATTAGCTCCTCGCGTCGAGTTTCTGAGCAACTGCAGCGTCCAATTGGCGTGGTTGATCACACCCACGCCACCGGCGCTAGATCCGACAAGTGTCAACGTTGAGCTGTTGGTAAGACCCTCGTTCAGTAACTGGCGAAGAGCACCGCGGTAAATCGTTTGTCCGCGAAACACGAATGGCAACTGATCAGAAGAATTCAGAAAACATTCAGTAAAATACGATTTCCCGATAGAGGTGCACGAGTCGTAGTCGTTCCCATAGCACCGATCATAGAGGTCCGTGGAAATGTTGCAGCTTACGGAGGGACTGTTGGCTAGCCAGAGGTCGCTGCTGCAGTATGGTACGACGACCCGTGTGTGGTTGCAAAAGGTTGGGTTAATGTTGCAGTTGTCGTCAAGGATACCCTGCCCTCGGACAGAGATGCCTGTTTTAAAATAGCTCGTGTTCACGAACGTGAGTATGGATGTCACCAGCGGGGATACGAAGGAATTCAGAGGTTCATTTAAGGACATCACGGTTCTCTGAGCTTCAAACACGTCGTAATTGACCAAGGGACCTATGGACGGAGTACCGCTTCTTCTTAGCCGCGTCCTGACCGAGGCACTAAAGTACCGCTTGTTGCAGGTATCCGGGGAGTAGCATCCTCCGCCACTCTCGAGGAATACGATCCAGTGTTCAGGTGAGCGCCCTCGTGCCATGAAGTAGCCGGCAGGAGTGTGGTCGTTGCATAACGCACTCCTGTCGCTAATGACCTTCCAAACAAGATTGTCTGCATTGGCAGATCTTAGGAGAATGCCTGTTAAGAGAAGTAGACTACTCATCGCACAGTAACAGAAGTCAGAAACACTGTTGATGCGGTTTATATTCGAAATGCTGTAAGTTTATTGCATGCATGGAATTTGAAATATGCGTGCTGGTTGGTAAGCTGGTTACATTGTCTAACAAAAAAACAGGCCAAAAAATTCTAACGATGCGTGCATGTATACGGGCATGGTAATCTAAATTTAAAAACTTGAACGCAATATTGCACCTTCGCACCCTGACAATGATGCTTTTTTTTTTTTTTTTTTTTTTTTTTTGGCGTTTTAGAAATTTTGTATGAAGGGCCATTAGCCTATAGAGCTCGGCATAGTGCTGGACTATGACTAAAGCATTTTTGAAAGGGAATATGATAGACCATTAGTTACGAGCAGTGCACAGTCCTGGCCATGGACCAGTAAGCTTAAGGGTACCATCATCTTGGTAGTTGGTGTGGAACAGGATTATGGCCCATGCATTATTATCTGCTGCTATTGCCATGACTACGATGTGCACGACCAGTGAGAAAAAAGAGGCCCATGAGATTTTCCTTGTTGCTGCACCAAGTCAAAATTATAATGCATACTTTCATTGGAACATGACTAAAACACATACAAGTAAATAAAAAACATTCTCGATGAGAAAGATGATGGAAGGAAACAAGGGTCTAATAATAAGGGAAAATGGAATAGTCCTATATTTAGCACATTTCTATATGTAAGATATAGTATGTTGCTCATATGCTAAATATAGGACTATTCCATTTTCCCTTATTATTAGACCCTTGTTTCCTTCCTTTTTACACCACCATTGTATGGGATGTGATTAGTGCCAAAAGTCGGTCACGCGCAGCGCAACGACTGATGACGCAGCGCAGCGATTTACATGCAGCGCAGCGATCTCGTGCCCAGAAATCATGTGTATCGAAGATATGCTGAGAAAAACATTATTAGATGGTGGTTGGGCTGGTTGACATGGCCCTATACAGCTAGGTGCAGATAAAAAAAAGTAGGCGTAAAAGAATACATGAAAGAATATATGAAGCTTACAGCATTCTATGAACGCTATCAGTAACTGCATGGGAGTCCTTAACTGGCCACTCCCACTACAGGTCATAACAAAGCGATACAAATAATGGTAGTCTGTGTATTATTCTATTTGATGCACGTCCATGTATTTGTAGTTCTTTTCGTGAGGCAACCCCATGGTGATGTTGAATTTGAGGTGATTGATGTTGTGGTTACAGTATTATTTGGCACTCAGGCAGTGCCATAGTTACATTGTGCATAATAAGTATTACTGCTCAACTTGGCATCTCAGAATTTCGTACCTAACACTGTCTCAACAACATCCGGAAATTTCTGAATGAAAATTTTTGAACATAAAGAGTGTTTAGGTACTAAACTATTATATGGATTAGGACCTAAACTGAGCAATGCCCATGTATGGGCGATTTCACATGTTAATTTACATGTTAATGAACATGACATGACATATGTATGGAAACCCTTAGGGATTTATGTCCCATCTCACATGGACCAGGCCCTAGCTAAATAAGGAGTGTTTGGTCTGCATGGGCCTATAGACAGAGATAGTACTAGTATTGAGGGCCGATATAAACGTGAGAGATGCACCGAAAGTCATTTCTACAATAAAGGTTAGTTGATTTTACAGATTACATCTATTGGTGTACCCAATTCTTGCAGCAAAGCCAAAGCATTTCTCACAGAGGAAGAGGGGAGGGGCCAAAGAGGGGTCACATTACTGTTGTTTAGTAGTTAACCCTTTGGATGCCACATGAGTATCCTTATAGCTCCATATAGAGTGCCAATCAAACTGTAAATAGCCTTGAAGTTGCTGACTAATGGTATCTATATACATCCAAGTGTTATTGGGCACCTGTGGCTACATAAAGAGGGTGATGACCAATTGGACCTAGAGATCCCTCAGTCCCCTGGAGTTATCCTAGTGCCCAGGCCTCCATGGAGTGGTCCCTGGTTCCCATGTCTAATGCAAGTGGCCCTGTAGGACTCCAAGTACTCAGTAGTGCATTATTTAGAACGAATATTCACACCTATGCTGACTGCTGACTCATACATACATCCATGCATTAAGCCAACATGTCACCTCTCCCCCTGTGCAAACCAAATGGAGTGTTGTGCTAACAGTTTAGGTAGTACCATAGGAATGTGCAAGGTGGTATTAAGCACAGCCCTTCACACACAACTCCCCCAAATCCAAGTCCATATGATCCCTCTATGGGGTGCTTGTGTATGTGCATGTGTGCGTGTGCATATGGTGTAGGGGTGTGCATGTGTGTGAGCATGTGTGTGTGCATGTAGGGTGTGTATATGTGTGTGCATGTGTGTGTATTGTGGTGTATGGGTGTGCATGTATTGGTATATTGAGATCTTGTGGGACATATTTATTGTGAACAAGAAATAAGCAATACATCTAAATATATTAACCAATGGGTGTGTGTGACATGTGTGTAGTAATGGAACTTAAACATCAAACCAAGCAAACTGTATGAAAATGAGTACACATTGGAGTCACACACATAACTTGTATGCATATGGAAACATGCACACATGTTAATAAACATACACCTATTCATGTGTGCACACACCACTTCTAGTTTATTTGAAGGGTTCCTTACACATCAGTTTAAAGTTATAGTGGTACACAGTAAACAGCCAATCAAATCAGCATGTAGGTCAGCTGTTACCAAGTCCACCTCTTTAAATACCAAACCAACCAACCACATATGTTTACCAGTCTCTTTCCCATCTCTCTCTCTCTCTCTCTCTCTCTCTCTCTCTCTCTCTCTCTCTCTCTCTCTCTCTCTCTCTCTCTCTCTCTCTCTCTCTCTCTCGCTCTCTCTCTCTCTCTCTCTCTCTCTCTCTCTCTCTCTCTCTCTCTCTCTCTCTCTCTCTCTCTCTCTCTCTCTCTCTCTCTCTCTCTCTCTCTCTCTCTCTCTCTCTCTCTCTCTCTCTCTCTCTCTCTCTCTCTCTCTCTCTCTCTCTCTCTCTCTCTCTCTCTCTCTCTCTCTCTCTCTCTCTCTCTGTACATGTGACCCATCAGGTCCAAGGTCCTCTGTAAGAAATGCCTTTGGGTAATTGGAGGCGCACAGAGAGGTGACATATTTGATGAGAGTTTGTAGGCGAGACATGTGAAGTACGCTATGTATACCCTGTAAGGTTCAAGTTGCCTACGTATGTATACACTGGATACCAAAAGACCTACACAGGACACCCACATCTAATGGTGGACCCAATTCTTGAAGCAAAGCCAAGGCATTTCTCACAGAGGACCTTGGAACTGATGGGTCACATGTACACAGTTCTACATGGGAAGAGGGGAGGGGCCAAAAAGGGGTCACATTACTGCTGTTTAGTAGTTAACCCTTTGGATGCCATATAAGTATCCTTATAGCTCCCTATAGTGTGCCAATCAAACTAAATAGCCTTGAAGTTGCTGACTAATGGTGTCTATATACATCCATGTGTTGGGCACCTGTGGCTACATAATTCTAAGGTTTTCAGGTTAATATACATCCAGCTCAGCATGTGTCATGTGTATGACATCGTATGGTGCACACGTTATAATGGTATCCTTGTACCAAGCACCATATATGTGTGTTTTGCCATCAGGCCAGGGTATCACATTATTATTATCTATCTATATAAAGATAACACATGCACACACATACTTGTGTGGGTGGGTTCAGTACAGAGAGAGAGAGAGAGAGAGAGAGAGAGAGAGAGAGAGAGAGAGAGAGAGAGAGAGAGAGAGAGAGAGAGAGAGAGAGAGAGAGAGAGAGAGAGAGAGGTAGATGGGAAAGAGACTGGTAAATATATGTGGTTGGTTGGTTTGGTATTTAAAGAGGTGGACTTGGTAACAGCTGACCTACATGCTGATTTGATTGGCTGTTTACTGTGTACCACTATAACTTTAAACTGATGTGTAAGGAACCCTTCAAATAAACTAGAAGTGGTGTGTGCACACATGAATAGGTGTATGTTTATTAACATGTGTGCATGTTTCCATATGCATACAAGTTATGTGTGTGACTCCAATGTGTACTCATTTTCATACAGTTTGCTTGGTTTGATGTTTAAGTTCCATTACTACACACATGTCACACACACCCATTGGTTAATATATTTAGATGTATTGCTTATTTCTTGTTCACAATAAATATGTCCCACAAGATCTCAATATACCAATACATGCACACCCATACACCACCATACACACACATGCACACACATATACACACCCTACATGCACACACACATGCTCACACACATGCACACCCCTACACCATATGCACACACACACATGCACATACACAAGCACCCCATAGAGGGATCATATGGACTTGGATTTGGGGGAGTTGTGTGTGAAGGGCTGTGCTTAATACCACCTTGCACATTCCTATGGTACTACCTAAACTGTTAGCACAACACTCCATTTGGTTTGCACAGGGGGAGAGGTGACATGTTGGCTTAATGCATGGATGTATGTATGAGTCAGCAGTCAGCATAGGTGTGAATATTCGTTCTAAATAATGCACTACTGAGTACTTGGAGTCCTACAGGGCCACTTGCATGAGACATGGGAACCAGGGACCACTCCATGGAGGCCTGGGCACTAGGATAACTCCAGGGGACTGAGGGATCTCTAGGTCCAATTGGTCGTCATCCTCTTTATGTAGCCACAGGTGCCCAACACATGGATGTATATAGATACCATTAGTCAGCAACTTCAAGGCTATTTACAGTTTGATTGGCACTCTATATGGAGCTATAAGGATACTCATGTGGCATCCAAAGGATTAACTACTAAACAGCAGTAATGTGACCCTTTTTTGACCCCTCCCATCTTCCCATGTAGGGTTACCGTACAATAAAACATATGTCATGTCATATTCATTAACATGTGAACTCATACATGGGCATTGCTTGCTTAGGTCCTAAACCATATTATAGTTTAGAACCCCATGGTTTAGGACCTAAACACTTGTCATGTTCGGCGTACTACTAAAATTTTCATAATCTGAACTCAGAAATTTCCAGATGTTGTTGAGACAGTGTTATCAAGGAATTATGCGCGATTTGTAAGAATACATTGTGTTGTGAACTGGTAGAAGTATATAAGTTATCTTACGTGTAAGAAGGAAGGGGTCGGGGTGGGGGGAAGGGGGGGTATAATACAGCGTGTCTATTGGCTGGGAGGGGGGGGGGCGGGCTATATTTGACAATTAATGCCATTTACATGCTCTTAAAGGCTGAGTAACTTTACCCCTGCCCCATGCTGAAGCTCGTGGTCGTGTTTGGCCCATAATGGGGGCAGGCGACAGCCGCAGCCAGGCATGAAAGCAGCTGTGCTTTCTACCACTGGACCTACAGGGACCAATGGGTGACGCTGGTCACCATTGTGTTGGCCTGTGTCCCAAACCAAGACGCTGGTCATGGTTTGGTGGCTGTCCCAGGGTAGAAGCCCGGAGGGTGTCGCCCACCATTGATGAAATGGCATATACATGTACAGTACACATTGAAATACACAATGGAGAGAGGGGAAGTGGAGGGTGGGTGAGCAACAAGCCACAGTCAAGGCTATGACTGGAGTGCTGCACCCATCGCGCCCTCACTTTAAATACATAAAACCTGGAACCATAGTAACAACAGTTTGGGATGATATGATTGGGTAAAGGTGTGTTTTGTAGTGGAAAAAGGCTCCCTGCAATGCTATTGGACCATAATGCCCTACATACGATTGGTTAGGATCATTCATTGAATGCATCTGCAGAAACATATGCTTACATATTGAACTTAGCAACGGCAAGCTTTCTCTGTGGTAGCTATGCAGTACAGAGCATTCTTTGCATTAAACTTAGTTTACTACTACTGTACCTAAACTCTACCTTTAAGTAGCACTCCCCTCCCCTTTATATAAAATAGGTGAGGCGGGAGGAAAGCTCGGACCCTCTGAGATAGATGTGAGTTCAATTGTCCCCCACCCTGCCATTAATAGGTTTTTATAAAAACTATGCATGCATGGACCAGAACAAAAGACAGTGAGACAAAAATGCATGTACCTGGATGCCACCATGGATTATATAATCTATGCTGAGACAGCAAAAGATTGGCTCTAAAGATGTATACTGCAAGGGCAGATACAGTGCTTTTGTTAACAGTCCAGCTAAGGGTAGGAAGGGTGGCCCCACAAACTTCTTGGAAAAAGTCAGCGGATTAAAATTCATCAGTATAGTTAGCATTTGTAGCTAGCAATTAATTGGGATAGTCAGTGCCCAATTAAGATACTTGGGCACTAGACTAAAAACCTATATGCATGGTGCCCCATATCTCCACCAATCAATTCATACGGTCGATCTGATTTTAAATAAAGATTCTACTGCATGAATTGGGTTAGAACCATTAGATTAGTTATTGCGTCATCTGGCATAGTATTCCTTGCCATGAGGGGCCCACATAATGCCAGGGGCCCTAGACTTAGCCCCAGATTTTAGCCTAGTCAGTCCTATGGTTAATCTGGGTCTGGGGAGTTAGCCTGCAACATTTTTGATTTTTTACCCTTCACAGTCATGTCACACTACTAATCTGGACATTGTTCAGTTGAGGGACACTTTTGCATGTGTTATTTTGTGTGGTGTGATTGTTTTGTATATCTGTACCTGGTCTGTGTAAATGCTTATTTTAATGCGTCTTTATGTCCTTATTGTTTTTCATCTTATTGGATGAAATGCAAACACTGCCTGGTGTGTCTGGAGTTGGATTAGCAAGTCAGGTTATTCATGGAGGACTCAGTTGTACATGAAAGCATACTCCATCATACTGTCTGCACCTGCAGCTAGCTCCTGTACTGTGTGAGAGACATCAACATTTTCACATGGCCTTGATGTTTACAAGGCCCACTTCACAATACACACACTCGCCAATGGTAAATCATGACAAGAATATCTATTTATTTATTTTTTGGGGGGGTGGGGTAGTAACTGATGCATGATGGGGACTTAGTGAAGTCATTTCCAGCTTGCATAGTAGTATATAAAACTCAAAGACCTGCCTTTGTTTTAATTGGAGAGAACATACAACCATATACCGTGATACTGAAAACAATATTTTTTCCAAGGTATCTCACTTACCTTTATAAAATAGTTGCAATAACTATCATGCTAATGTTCATATCAACACTAGACTCCCGTGTACTGTATGTCTTGATCCAGACCCAAATAAAGGGCCAATGCTTAGGTTGATCAGAGTTAAGATGCATGATGTTTTAGTGCTAGTAATGAAGCTGGTGGTGTGTGCATTGTTATTACCAGTATATTCATACCTGGCTATACAGATAGACGTTAGGCTCCCTCAAATTTTCACGAGCAAATCTCATTCAGGGGGGAGTCAGGAACTTCCTTTTAAAACACCCTGAGAATATGACAATTTGCTTCTGGAAATAAAGAGTTATCTGCTGAAGTATTATGAACAATTAATGTGGTCCAGAAGTACTGGCCCAGTATTATAAGCTAGCTTAGCACTTCTTTTGTACATTTACAAGTGCTCTATATATATGATTTTTGTCTCATTTTTGGTCAATTTAAAGTCATGTTCATGACTTCAGATTATATTGTTGAAACCACATTCCTACTACCTAACGTTCATTAAACTTAAATATTCTGCCGCTCCTTATATGGACCACCTCCTCCTGCCCAGATCAAATACATCCAGAAAGAAGTGCTTTTAATAAACCCCACAGCGGGAAAAAAGTTCTTTCTTTAATTTCAGAATTCCCATCAGTTTTGGTTTCCGAAAAATTATCTTGTTGTCAATATTAATGTTAATTAACGTTAATCAATTAACCTGTGATTTAATTGTATGATGTTTTCTTCTTGAAAGTGATTAGTATTATATGAAAAGTACAGAATGGTTTTATAATTACTGTAAAAGAATAAAGATTTTTCTGCTGATGTGGAGCACTCTGCATTATGGTAGAATGTAGTCGACCAGGTAATGAATGCAATTTTCTAACACATCACTTAGAATGCATACCAGATAGGTATTAAGAGGCAGGCAACAATACCAAACACCATGGTAATGAATTGAACTTGTAACACAATATTTTTCACGCCAATTCCATTGTACAATTTAAGGCATATATGTGTACAATGAATGAAGTGCTTTTATATATTCCCATGAATGGTCATATATAGTGTTTGTATGATAATCTTTTGTTTATTAAATGTGGTTTGAACAATAACATTTTTTCTTTAAGTGTGTGTTTTTGTGTGTGTGTGTGTGTGTGTGTGGGGGTGTTGGGTGTTGTTCAACCCCCCCCCCCCCCCTTTGCCCCCCTCCCGGCTATAACTTTGTACAATGATGCTTTCATGATTTTCATACCAGCTGCGCCATGTGATACTACATTTGTTGAGTTGTATTTTTAAAAAGCCCTTCAAAATAAGGAATCACATGCACAATGGCAAATGATTGTACCTCTTATTTTCTTGAGTGGGATTATACTTTTAAAGGGTTTGCGTGCTAACCAACAGGAGAAAAGCCATGTTTGATGTCCTTCAAACCCCAGACCACTTTCTGCTTCAACATGGGAATCCAGGCTAGTCTATTGGCAAGATTATAAAAGGAAATCCCTCACTCTAATGTGACATCTCCCTGTACTTGCATGTTAAGGTGTAGTGACATAAAGGATCCAAACCATATTATACCGGGCAGTAACCCGTTACAATAGAATGTTTACAGCACCAAGAGCTCATGCAGAAGTTCAACATATAATCACATGGTGTACAAATAAAAACTGTGCCGAGCTGATATGAAATATTGCACATTGGAATTATAGGTGCCAGCAATGGGGAATCGTCTCTTAATTTCTACTATGTTTTTTTTTAAATTTAATATATGTACCTGCAATTAACCAATCAGAATGTGGAAATTGTGTATAGCTGTTGTCTACTAATTAGAGTTATAACCTAATTATAAATCATTGTAGAACAGTGGTGGAGGTACAGATCAGAGAAAAGCACCTCACCAATAACTCTCCTCCGTGACCTTCAATTAATAATTGCTGTGACTCTACCATTTAAATGGCACAGTACAGAAGTGCATTAACAATCATTCTCAATCCACAAGTGAATACTAGTGGATATACAACTTTAAATTGCCCAACATCATAGTGCTTGAATGAATGCAGGCCGCGAAAACTGGGCATTGAGCGCACTCATTGATGATCTATGAGGCAGGCACATGTATGCAACAAAGGTATGCATGATGTATCTCACCCATCCAAATAATGCATGGCAAAAATGGGATTATAAGTACGTAGTGAGATGATAATCATGTGTAACCCATCAAATTAAAAATGGTTCATTAAAAAGGTGGGGTTACAGTCAGAACTGACATGTGTTGTCTTTCACTAAATCATGTGTTTGTACTTTCTATTCAGTTTAGGACTCTGAGCTCTGAGGAAACGGAGAGTGATTATAGCATCCCACTGGGCACAACACTTTTGCAGTCAGGGTGAGGTTAGTAAAGTCAGTATTCATCCAAATCTCAAACCGAACTACTTTGGAAAAGGGAGCAAGTACTGTCGGTTGCTCACATGCAAACTTTTGCCATAGCAGGCAAACAGAACAAAATTGATGACAGTAGATATGCCAGGAACAGGAGTAAATTAAGGTTAACCAGCACACACACTCACATCCCACACCCACATTTATTCAATGTGCATGAGTACATGTTCCATGAATCCACAGATCAAATTCAGTGACGCTGTTATGCTACATATATGATCATACTTGCACCATCTACATCCCATCACATTCTCACAAATTGTCACGTGCATACACAAGCACCATGCTTAACACATTATAATTAGCACCACACACACTTGGCATGTTCATCCCTCCACAATAGTGCGTTCACATTCACTGAGGAGGATTCACATAGAGGATGTCGGCACAGCTTAGAAGGGAGAGCTGGTCCAGCAGAAGTCTGGCTGCATAACCTAGAAGGGATTGAGGAATTGAGTGCTGCCTCAAGCAATGTGAAGGATAGAGAAATGCCCTCCAGGCAGTATGAGATGACATGGAGATAGGAGATATGATCAATCCCATGGGCTCGATTCTCCCATCTTTGGTACAACTCATGTTCTTCACAATGTAATTATTTTAATAGTGAATACTGTTGTATAGAATATATAAATTTAAAACATAAGCACTATAAATAACTAAAAGTCACGGTGAGACACATCTGGCCAAAATTTCCCTTGCATTCTGCCTCATGAGGGTGAGGCTGAGGCGACTGTAGATGCCCAACATAACCTCATTCAGAGGTCGACAGAGTTGTTATGTTCAAAAATGCCACATGTACTCATAAGACATGACCACATACACTATGCTCCCATGTGTGTGTGTGTGTGTGTGTGTGTGTGTGTGCACGCCCATTAAACTATATATGCTGCTTAAATCACCCTTTACCTATGATGTTTAAAAAAAAAAAGACATACATCATACTGCAGAATTCCTATATATGGAATCTACTCTAATAGGTTCCAATACTGCAGGGGGCAGGAACCTAGCTCAACATGAACGCGCATATACTGCACTATCAGCTGTGCACTATGCCAAACAGAAAGGTTCTATTTAACGCTGTACTACAACCATCTAGTAATACAATATTAGCTAAATGCCTCCATAGAGTAAATTCCCAGCGGGTAGACGGTTGGGTAATCGTATTGTTTTTAGATCAATTAATTTCTTTACCAATTAGTCGCATTACCTGCTGCACAGTGATCTAGACAGGAGAAACCTTAGCAAAAGGCATAAAACCGATTATCATGTTAGTGTCGCATACAATGGCAGGGTGCAGCATGTACAAAGAGGGAACAGGCATGGAGGTGTGGTCTACCCCATGGGCACATCCCATCACATGTTCTCTGCAGGGGAGGAGCATATGGGAGTGGTCAGGAATGCCAAGTTAATGAGACCAAGTTCTGCATCCAGTGATCAAAATGGTGTTTGTGTGAGGGTGCAAGGGTCAGTGTTAGGTCTCCGTGTGTATTGTGAAGAGATATTGAAATCTTATTGTATGTATTTTGTGATTGCAATATAGTGAGGAAGGAGGAGGAGGAGGAGGAGGAGAAGGAGGAGGAGGAGATAAAGGAGGAATTGTATCTGGGACCTAGGGAGGAGGGGTAAGAAGATTGGAGGGTGATGTCTCAGTGATGAGGGTGATGTAACAGTGAGGTGATGTCACAATGTGGAGGACCTTGGGTGTTAAACATTAGAACGTTGTTTTCTACTCAGCAGAACCAGACACATGGACATGCAACCAGGAGGACAAGCAGCAGGAGTGTGGGGGTATACATGTAGAGAACTTGCAACTATGAGATGAATCAGATTAAACTTAGGTACATACACATGCATATTCAAACTTTCAATCACTCATGCACAAATACATGACACAAACTCTCAGTTACACATGCAAACAAATAAATGAGCACTTAAAACATCAACTGCTTGATTCAGTCTCCATTAATTGATCCTTCCTACAGTTATGGTGTGTTTTGCCTTGAGATGCAGCTAAACAACTGTAACAGTTCCAAGCAATAAAAATGTGGTCCTTTTCCACCTCGCTAGGGGGTATTATAGGCTTAGTCTTGGTCCGAAAAGTATTAGAGTTCTTACTGAGGCACAGCCTCCCTCCCTTGACCCGCCATTGAATTACATGAAGGTAAGTGGATAATGAACTAGCCTCCTAGCCGTTGAGTCCGGCTGGTATGCTACTGTGCAGAAATTTGAATATAAGGGCAGACCCAACCGCACCACACCACTTCGTATTCTTTCAGGTGAGGTCAATTAAAGTAGCCATACTTCTTCCAATCCTGAAGAATTTTATAATCGATAAGGCCTTATAAGGAGCCGCTTTCGTTTTGATAACTTGTTTAATTATTCGTACTGAATAATAAAATAAGGCCTTATAAGGAGCCGCTTTCGTTTTGATAACTTGTTTAATTATTCGTACTGAAGGGGGGGGGGGGAGGGGGGGGGGGGGGGGGGGGGGGGGGGGGGCTTGCCTATGAGTAACCACTACATCGGTCGCCTCAAATTCCATCACAAGTTGCCTCTCGAAAAGAACTGCAGTTTACACCTCAAGCCACTGCCGTAAATACATGGATGAGCATCAAATAGAATAAAAAATAGATTAGACGTACCATATTATTAGTAATCATTTGGTATTAATGGCCAGATAAGGCCTACTGGTAGCGATACCTCGTTCATAGAATGATGTAGGGCTGTCTTTTTTTCTGCACCTAGCTGTATAGGGCCATGTCAACCAGCCCGACCACCATCTAATAATGTTTTTCTCAGCACATCGATTATTACATGTTCGATACATGCACGTATGATTTCTGGGCACGAGATCGCTGCGCTGCGTCATCTGTCGTTGCGCTGCGCGTGACCGACTTTTGGCACTAATCACACCCCATACCCAGAGATCATATCTATATATGATCTCTGCCATACCATTGCCTTAAAATCCTATATGCCACCAACTTTCTCATAGAGAATGTTTTTTATTTACTGTACTACTAGTACTTCGTATAAAGAGCGAAGTATGACCTATCCGAGTCGTGTCAGTGCAGTAAGCTTAACTATACGTGATTTGCTAACACAACCACCGATATATATCATGTAGCCTCGAGACGTTTTGACCACAGAAGCGAGAATGCCAACGAATTCTGAAGCCATTGGTGTGATTTTCATTTATTAAAAGTGTTCCTATCCCGAGTTATGCGTGGTCAAGAACAAGAAGAACAACAAGAAGAAATACGTGGGTCTGGGTACGAGTATGGAAAATAGTTTTGTTCTCTACAACCACGCGGTTTTGCAGTGGCGGCGGAAGGGCCCTAATAGGTGCGGCCGGGATTCATATTATTCATCGCTTTTCACCATACATGTCTATGTTGGGTGACGTTTGGCGAAAATTGATGAATAATATGACTCCCGGCCGCACCTATTAGGGCCCTTCCGCCGCTACTGTTTTGTAACATCAAACAAACACGAAACTGTTTGTTGTTGCCTTCTTGTACGATGACGACAACAAGGTAAGCCATCCGCTCGTCAGGAGTCTTTTTAGAAGCGGGTCGCGTTTTTTTAAAGACATTCATAATCAGGGTCAAATCCTATATGAGAGTTACTAACGTTACCAACGTAACTCTCGATAATAAAGCCCTTATGATGGTGGTATCCACGGCTGGCTGTATCAATGGAATAGATCACATTCAGCAAGCAATTTATTGTCAGCCTGTACTGTTGACTTCGAGGAGGACTGTCACGAAAATTTTGGTTCCCCCCCAAAATTGGTCCATGAAAAAATCGGTCCCCCCGGATTACTTTTGTCTGAAATATTTGGTCCGCGCATGCGTATTTTGGTCCCCCCCCCCCCCCCCCCCCCCCCCCCAATTGCGAGCCACATCAAGCCGTTCATTTCAGAATCGGGAAGTGATAGTGCAAAAGCCTCTGTTGAATTGGAACGTGAAGTGATTGATGTGGTCAAACACAATTGTTCTAGTGAATGGGAGCAGTTGAATTCATCACATCTTCTTCGATTTTGGAGAACTGGTACAGGTGAGTTTCACTATGAAGCTAAGGAGGATGATTAAGCATTCGATGCATATAAGGTAGCATGACAAATTTTCAGCATTGTGCTGCATGTATGATGATGCAATAGTTCTGAGTTCTAGGTGTTCATCTTGGGAGCCAGTTATAACAATAGCCAAAGCTCTAAACAAGCAGTAACCATCTCTTTGAATTCTTACTGTTGCAGCAGGATGGTGGTTGAAGAATGTGAGTAATATTCCTTCTAATAAACGTCATGCCAAGCCTTTGGCATAGACTTCTTTGCCACTCATCACATGGTGGCAAGTATGTGATAGTAGATGTCTTTGGACCATCTTCAGCAATTTGCTCTATCACATCATCTGGGTGTCTTACATGAAGTTTGCTCTTCACTTTCCACAATTTTCTTCAAGCTAAATTCATCTTTGCTAGAGAACAATCTTCGTTTAGCACACACCCACTGGCAAATTGAATCAAGCTGTGCTGAAGACATTAGATAGTATACGCTTCCCAATAAATAGAGTGGCTTCATGCAGAGTTCCCCCACCACCTGCTGTACACCAAACATCAATTAACTCTACTGCTTTGACAATGCTGTATACCTTCTTCTTAAATTCCTCAAATTCATCACATAAATCCTCACTTACGATTACAAAGTCACCTCCACATCTTCTCGCAGCTGTACTCCACCATAGCATGTTCTGTATTCTATCCATAATGCCACTGTAGTTTCCGTGCTAAGAGCAAATTCTCCATCCTTTAGCTTTAAATCTGGTAATATCTCCTAACATTAATATCAAAAAACGTTAATATACATGTATAAAGAATGCATGCATTTCACTTTCATGATGCTCATGAGACAATGGACGAGTATCTAGCAAGAACAGACATGCACAGTTCATCTGTCTGGGCTATGGAAGTTGAAATTTTTGCAGTGTCCAATATGTTGCGGACACCTATAACGGTGTTTTGTCAATCTGGACATTCTTACAAGTGGCTACACTTTTTGCCGCATCCATGTGAAGACAGCAATGTTGTGCATGAGCATTCCAAAGAACTCAGTTATACTTGCATGCAACAAATCGCCATGATACTCATCCTAAATAGCCAACGGCCCTTTCTCACTACCTGGTACACTTTTGGCAAGGGCGGTACACTTTTCGCAACCAATGCAAATTGTACGGGGTGGTACAATTTTGGTTGCGAGAATTGTACCTGGTGGTACCTTTTATTTCAGCTGGGAAAAAAAAGGGGGGGGGGGGACCTAATTTTTCAAAGGGGGACCGATTTTTTCAGAAAATATTGGTCCCTCCGGACCATTTTTTTCTGAAATATTTGGTCCGGGGGACTTCAGCCCACATAAGGCAACAATGCTGCCATTTGCCATTTCAGAGCACACAGTACAATAGTTCTTGCATGGGCTTTTGCTTACACTGCAAGCTCTACTAGCATAGGTAGCTACTCAAGAAGCAAGGTTTTATCATACAATGGATGCAGGCTCAATGGGGCAATGTTGTGGGGTAATGTTTCATGTGAATCCTGTAGCTGAGTTGCGTGAGTACGTTTACGTTTATTGGTACTTGTAAGTAAAGCTTCAGCAACAGCTTCCGTGAAATCCGAGTGGCTCATTTTCGTACTCCCTGGGTGAAATCGTTTGAACAGAAGGTACGCATCGGTCTCAACCATTCCAAGAACGGTTGAAGTAACACGGCATGCCCAGGACTGTGTTCGCCATGCTGTCTCCAAAGCTAATCCACTTTGACGCAAATGGTTGTTTATATCAATGATGGATGCTGCATCAAAATATGATTCAACCACTTTCCTACGCTTGTTTGACGGCAAACATTACAAAATACGCTCCTTTTTTGTGTTCAAACCGCGATGCCTTTCCTTGTTGGCGATCGTGTTACATGCAATGCAGCTTAGGTATTAGGCATCAAACATGCAAAGCAAAGGTACGGAAGGCTTTTTAAGGAAAAAGAACTGCTTGGGGATGTGCAGAGAATTGATGGTAAAGGGCGTAGTGTAAAATACAATGTTTATTTTGATGAAGTCGCTACTTCGAAGGCGTTTTCCACACGCAGCATTAGGCGGCACAGCACTGCAGCAGGCGGCAATGCTGAAGCATCCATTCCCACAGCCATTTCCATATCAAGCAGTTCTCCAAATCCGCCGGTTGAAGAACCACATGATCAAGAAAGCAATGACGTTGGTGATGGCAGTAGTTTATCTTGTCACGGTGTACAATGGAAGGCAGTAGATGGCATTGTTGAAGATTGGAGATCCTCACCTCAGTTTGGTACACACATATTGTGGGGCAATGATGTAGAAGAGGTACACAGGACGCCTCTGGACTACTGGAAATTATCAGTTCCTGCTAACTTGTACTCAGCAACGTGCTCTTTGTTGGCCATGATTGATGCATGCACCTTCCTGGATTTCCAATTGCAGGATGATCTTGGTATCAGCATCTGCACAATTCTTCAGTTCACAGCCTACTCCTTTGGGCTTTCTCTCAATGCAAGTTACATGGGGCATCCCATCGGAACAAAAATCTCCATCCTTACCTCGCCATGAAGATACAGATTCATCAACGCAGAGCTGCCATCCAGGAAATATTTTCTGTATTCTTCGTTCATTAAAACCATCAACAAGACGTCTAACAGGGGCCCACTTGTCACCTGTGGCCTCAAGTGCAGGGCAGAAAGAAAGATGTCGCAAGAGGATTTCAAAGCGGTCCCTTGACAAGCCATACCGCGCTCACCAAAGCGAGGGGCAGGAAACAGACCATCTTTCGTTGACCACAAATCCCTCCTAGCTTCTGATGTCCTTGTTAAGGAATACAGCACACCAAAAACTGCCAAGATTTCTTCTTCAGTGGCCTTAGTGCATCCTACAGGCAATTGGTCTGAAGTCCAAGAAATCACATCTGGCAGCATTTGTGATGGAAAAGATAATTTCCAGTAGTCCAGAGGCGTCCTGTGTACCTCTTCTACATCATTGCCCCACAATATGTGTGTACCAAACTGAGGTGAGGATCTCCAATCTTCAACAATGCCATCTACTGCCTTCCATTGTACACCGTGACAAGATAAACTACTGCCATCACCAACGTCATTGCTTTCTTGATCATGTGGTTCTTCAACCGGCGGATTTGGAGAACTGCTTGATATGGAAATGGCTGTGGGAATGGATGCTTCAGCATTGCCGCCTGCTGCAGTGCTGTGCCGCCTAATGCTGCGTGTGGAAAACGCCTTCGAAGTAGCGACTTCATCAAAATAAACATTGTATTTTACACTACGCCCTTTACCATCAATTCTCTGCACATCCCCAAGCAGTTCTTTTTCCTTAAAAAGCCTTCCGTACCTTTGCTTTGCATGTTTGATGCCTAATACCTAAGCTGCATTGCATGTAACACGATCGCCAACAAGGAAAGGCATCGCGGTTTGAACACAAAAAAGGAGCGTATTTTGTAATGTTTGCCGTCAAACATCTATAAAAGCTGCCCTGTTTGCTACGCTCCTCTGGCTTAAAATACAACCATTTTAGAATAGTTTAAAGCTGCATGCCACATAGCATGTGTACAATTAAAAAAAAAAAGAAGCTAGCGTCACCAACTCGAGTGTTTTATCGTTCCAAAAGTTCAGTGACTTAAGTCACTAATTAATGACTTAATTAAGTCACGATCCGTCAATCTATGATTAAGATCTTCAAATGCACTCTGACATGAAGAGCTCCATGATACCTTCCTTAGAAAGCAGTTTAAACAGAGGCTCTGCAATCTTTGAGTAGTCCTTTACAAATCTTTAATTCTTTTGCATTTCTCGGTACTGGGTAGTTTGACACTGCCTCTGTTTTAATCAAGGTGAATTCCATCTGCCGAGACTTCATGACCCAGATATCGAACTACCTTTCGTGCAAAATGGCACTTACTGGTTCGCAGATTTAGTCAAGCCTCCTCCAATTTGGAGAACACCTCAGTTGTGCAAACGATCCAGGTGTTCAGGAAAGGTATGACTAAAGCCTATGATGTCGTCTATATAGATTTAGCATTGCTCCCCTGTAAGTCCTGCCAGAACACACTCCATCAACCTTTGGAATGTGGCGGGTGCATTCGTGAGGCCAATTCAAACGGCATCACATTAAACTCGAAATGTCCCTTTTCTGTTGAAAGTGCCGTCTTTTCTTTGTCTCTCTCCTCTATTTCAACTTGCCAATAGCCAGACGCAAGGTCAAGAGTGGTGAACAAAGTTGAACCTGCTAAGGACACAAGGGTACATCAATCCTAGGAAGAGGATAGGCATCTAGATATGTTGCGGTATTCAATTTACGATAGTCTATACAAAACCGCCATGACCCGTTTTTCTTTTTCACCATCACTACAGGCGATGACCACGGACTATTACTTTGACGAATGACCCCTTTTGACAGCATCTTCTCCACTTCACTATTTACTGCAGATTTCAAACTTTCTGCTTGGCGTCGTATGGGTTGTCGGATCGGATTCCCTGAAGTGTTAATACCATGCTTCACCACACTTGTTCTTCCAAGAGATCCATCCTCTGATACGAAAATGTTACCAAATGACTTCAGAAGACTCTGCAACTCTTTCTTTTCCCCTTCAGTAATGTCAGATGAATTCAGATTTGGTTCCAACACATTTGAGTTGCAGTTGACAGATAGAGACACTGAGTCATTCACTAAATTAAGCGATGTTCCTGTGTGGGACAAATTCAGCCTGTGTAGTTCCTTTGTACACTATAACAGCTGTAGGACTGACATTCATCACTTGTATTGCTGCGTATATGCTGTTTGTATATGGAATTTGTCGATGCTATAAGGGAAGGAGATAGTGGACGTGTTTTGCGGTGCTGGAAATACATACTGCCAATAACAAAAACTATGCTTGTGAGGCTGCAAACTTTCTCTTGCAGCACACCTTCATACTCTCCCCTCGGCAGTCAGCACAGCTTTTATGGAGTCGTTTTGTTAATGTTCATGGACAACCAGGAAGAAACATGCCTGTGGATCTTCATATGGAACACCTTAACAAGATATAGCAAAGGATGCTTTGAATATAGGGTCAAATAAATCACAGAAATCCATTCAACGGATAGATCGTGCCATAGGCACTCTTTCACCAGTGATGGATAACTTTGATGCAATCAACAATGTGACAAGTGATTCCAGTAATCAGAAGAAACCATAGGCTAAAAAAGACATTCAGATTGTGATAAAAGAGTTAGTCACTGCTAAATCATTTGTTGTAGTGAACAAAGGAAGAAAACATCGAAGATTTGCAAAACCAAAAAATCTACTTCAATCTAAAGGGAAAGAAGATATAACTGAGTGGCTTGTTAGTAAACTACCTTGCTCCTTACATTTATCCATGCAGTAAGCATTGTGTATGTGCTTTATACCTGTATTCACTAACTAATACATGTAAATCAAAATTCATCAGATATCAAATAATACAAAAAGCTTAAGCATCTCTTTACACATTCCACAAACACAGGACTTTGCACACACATCACAGCACAAACACATTTTTTTCAAAATCAGTATGGGTGTAGTTGTCCATGTATCAAAAAGAATGTCACACTTGCACTTATTGCTGTTCGTGACATACTGTTTGATGTCATCATCAATTTGGTGATATGTTCTTGATTTCATCAATGTGGCCATTGATAAAGCTCCATCCCTTCCTGCTCGTCCTGTCTCTTGTATATAACTGCAGACATCACCAGGTATCCCTACATGAATTATCTGCCTAACATTCTGGCAATCAATGCCCATCCCATAAGCCATTGTGGCAATGACAACTCGAAGTTTGCTCTCACTTTTAAACAGTATAAGGATTTGAGATTTGTGATTATGCTGGTGAAAATTCTGGGATGTCTAGTGCATCCTGAGGGTTGACAAAAGCTGGCCCCACGCAATATGAAAAGATAAATTTCAGCACACATTGAAAATGATGTGCGGTAAATAATTGTCTTAGGGAAGGCAGCTCTCTCAAACCTAAGTCTGTCAGCAAATTTTTGAAAGGTATCTGGTACTGCCTTGAAAGACCCAATATGATACACTATGTTAGGCTTCGATGGGGTCTGTTTGAGGGTATATGGGTTTTGTAGCCTTAACATTTGCGTCACTGCTAAGCGATCACTAGAAGTAGCTGTTGCTGTAAGTGCCATAACATGTACGGATGACGGGATCAAGCTGCGTACTTCACCGACCCTTGCCAACACATGCCTGAAGGTTGTTCCCCTAATAAAAATTGTAACATGGCAGGACAATGGCTATAATACCTACCATTTCTTAACATTGAATGAATAAACACTTGCGTATGTTGATTAGGTGATAATTGCTCGCATCGAAATGCTGCATTCTGATTGGACTGCAATCCCCATTGCAGCTTGTACAAAAACTGTGCGGGTTTGGTACCCGCCAATACGCGAAGGTCGGGCTACGCCCAATTAGTAGTGACGGTGATTTCGAAAGCACTTCGTTGGGACGCGTCAAGAGCAGGTGTTACTCATGCAATGGGGTCAATGCCAGGTGTAAGTCTTGCAGTTAAATCAAAGCGTGTTTGTTCTTGTTGCCTCCCAATAATGAAGCGAAATCGCTGTGCTAATTCCAATCCAATTTCGGCCATCACCTTAGCAGAATCGACTTTGGACGATTATAGTAAGCCTTCTAAGCACTTCACCTACTGCAATTGGTCTGACATCAGGAGGACAATTGGGTTTATTCTTTGATAGAGCTGTTAAAGTGGCTCCAGAAAGATAACGGACAACTCCTTTGGTGCCTTGCCAGCAGCAAGAAGATAATATTCCGCAAGGATGATAATATGGAAGTATATGCTATGACCTGTCATTCACTCAGTTCAATTTATTGGTAGCAGTAAACATATATGTACTCCTCTCGGGATGTGATTTTATAAATTACACTTTCATTTGATTTAAAATTGCATTACCAGTATTAAATTTGGCATTTAATGATAGTAGAGCAAATACAAATGTTTCATTCATACAATTGAAAGTACTAAAAATGGTTCCCACAAGTAATGCACAATTTTCAAGGCACATTTCCTTTATACACGCATATCATTGATGGCAGCCAGTCTACGATGGCCTAAGTTCTAAAGACGGGTCTGGACATGCTTCTGACATGTGGTCATCATGTTCTCCAGTGCTTGTATGGCCGTCATCATGTAAGTCCATGAAGAGACCACAATCACCAAGGCTCAGTGCTGAGTCATTCGATATGACTTGATTGGTAGCCCCTGCGTCGTCCACAACAGTTGATGCTGCCATGTTCCTTTTGTCAACCAGTGATGTGTTTTCACTGGGTCCAACAAAAGGAGCATCACTTCCATGGACATCTGCCAGAGTGATTTGGTTTTGTGCTGAGCTTGTTTCTGCTGACATGGTGTGTGACTGTGGACCATTGGCTGTGCGGTTGACAGCTCGCACATACCGGCTAACCACATCATGGAATTTGTAGTGCTCATTGGGATGCAGCTGATCCCTAACCTTGCAGGCGGCGTCCTTAAACGTCATGTGAAGTCCATCTGATGGATTGTCTACATCAATTACTTGCTTTGTGTTGGCCCTGAGAACAGCCCTGGTGGCGTGCACCCTATTCTCGAGGTTCTTTCTCCTCTCAGAGAGGCTTAGGTGGACCTCCTGTCCCTGATCCCTTATGTCCATCGCACTCTGGGTGGATCCCCTCATCTGAGGTTTCCACACAAAGTGACCCTCCCCTTCATTGAGGAATGGGCTGTTGATTTCATTGATCTCTGGCTCACAGGATTTTGTATCCGTCTTCAAGTGATCGAATTCCAAGCCTAACCTTTGCAAGTTCCCCTGTTTCATATTTTTGCTCATATCTGCAGGCCTTTTATCACTCTGGTTGTTCCTCTGCCACTGTTCATCTATGACTGATGAGCTTCCTGACATATCAATGTTAGTAGTGACATGCTGACTTTCGATCACAATAGCACTGTCTTCTTCACAGTGATCTGCACTGACGTTTTGAATTTCTCTTGAGAGCTTCTGATGGCTTAAAAGCATGTACATTTAACAATGTCATCAGTATAGCCACATATGCTATATATAAATACATACCTCAATAAATGTGCAATGCGTTTAAAGTTGGAGACAGGGTTGGAATATCGAATGGAGTTACTCATCGTTGCAAGAAGGAGGTAGAATATCGTAAAGGATAGAAGTACCTGTGGAGTGTTTGTTATTCAGGGGGTAGATGGAATTTAGTTTAGAGAAATAGATATTGCTTTATCAGCACTTGCTCATTAGAATGCATGTAATAACATTAATCTTACAGTGAGGTGAAGGTAAGGATTGACATCATCAAAGTTGAAGTACTTTAGGTAGTACTGTGGTGAGGATGGAAAGCATTCAATGATAGATCCTAAACAACCTGTCTGGAAGTCATTGAGGAGAAGGCTTGCAGAGGCTGAAAACCCATAGTAGTTAGGATTGATATAGAAAAGCCATCGATAGCTGGTCAAGGGTAATGTGGAATGTGAGGGCACAGAATAGGGTACATATCATTACTCGCTTACTACACAGGCATTGACTCTCTGGGAACAAAAAATCCACTGGTGAAGCCTGCCACACTGGATATGATCGGGGATAGACGGAATGCAATGTTTGGAAATCCACAGATGACAAATATCAGCAGGGCCACCCATGTTTGGTTAAGAGCAAGGTTGACGAGCAGCACTTGAACAAAGACCTTGATGCTGTACGAATCCCTGTTCACCAACTGAGCAGAAACGAAAGGTGACTTTTATTCAAAAGTTTAAATCTTTTTATACATCCACACTAACCAACAGATATAGAACTGAAGCACAAATGATGACAGGAAGAAATCCAAGGGTAACGCCCCTGATGAAACCTTGAATGACAATATCCCAAGACCTCCCAACACCATCCACACGTTCATAACCAGTCACCTCCAGGGCCCTCTGGTAGTAGATGTAGAGGGCTGGGAACATGAAGAGAGCACTGGCCACTGAGTAGACACAAAACCCTGACATCACCAGGAGAGGGTTGTAGGACTGGTAGTATACAGTACCTGTTTTTGTGGTAAAGGAAAGGGCTATGAGCATATTGGTAGTGGTTAGACATGAAGTTCACATCATGTTGCTAAGGAAACATTTTTTTGCCATCATACAATAGATAAATATTTTAATGTAATTAAAAAACGTAATTAAAGTAAGGCCATTTTATGAAGAGAACAAAATAGAATTTCTTTGAATAAAGCAGTACCATTTATTCATCACTACAAATTTGAACAATGGGCTGTTCAGATTGGCAGCATTTGTTTATTTTACCAAATCAGTTCCCTTTATTTCTTTTGTTTTCTTTATCTGTAATATAAGGAATTCTCACCAACTAGCATACAATACGGACAACTACTGACATAAAATTCATGAACCCACTGCACAGCAGGATGGGACGAGCATTAGCTCAAATTAGTGAACCAGTGCAGTTACATTTTTATGTTTTATGATGCTGAAAGGCTATTTAAAATTACTGTAGCAACTGTCACAAAATTCACACCTAATAATATCCCATAGAAAAAGAAAATAACTGGTAAGTATAGCATTTGGCCAACTGATGCCCTCAGAGCTCCTCTTGCCTCCAAGGCAGCCAACCTGTTCAGTGTTCCACCATGATGGTCATTTAACCTATGAGAGCCATAGGATGGAATAATTGAAGTATACGGTGTATCTAGGACAATCCACTATAATACCTTTTTGCCCCACATAATGCATGCCAAACTTTCTGGAAAAATGTGCCAAGTATGTCACTGGGCATACTCTGATCGCAAGCTGTCTCAATAGCAGACTGTACAAGCTTCGGGTCAGGGCTCTTCTCATAATAGTCAGTTATGATTGCACGCAGCTTATGGTTACCAGCCATGTCCATAATAACATCTGCAAAGATTGAATGTACACAAATTTATAAGAAGTCTAACCATTTGTAGTTTAAAGAATAATGTTTTCACAAAAAAGTGTTAGTAATTTTTGCCTTCTAAGTTAGTACAGGCTAATTATGTAGACTCATGTAGAAATGTATGGGTCCATGCTAAGACATGCAAGGAGTTTAGACATGCCCACCTGCTGGGTTTTCATTCGCAAGCTGCGGGGCACTTTTCCAGTACTTTGTTTGTACAGCTTTAATGAAGACCTCATAAGCCTTGTCAGGGACCCTATGGTATGCAACCTAAGTAGATTTGGAATTATAAAGTTGCCTTTATTATTATTGGACATAGACAATAATTTATAGGATTACAAATACACAGCAGTAGCATTAATATTATCATAAAGCTACATGTTGACCAGCAGTTCAACTCTAAACAAGCACCATTAATAAAGTTTTAACATGACACAATTTTTTTTACTCAGGATGGCCCTAGCTACCGACCTCACGGCAATGCTGGGGGATTTAGAGAATGGAGGCTAGTCATACAAGAGCATTCTGGTCCTCTGTTCCCATAATTCTCTGCTGCATGAGGAACATATAGACACCCTAGCTGTTGGGTCATTGGAGGAGTGCTTCCTGCACTCATCTGTGTGGGCTGCAGACTATTGTAAGACCTTTACCAACCTCTGCTCATACAGACAGGTGATCATGCTGACATAACTCTACTATGCTGTTTTGCAGGCGATTGCGTCTGATAACCACATCACCACCATGTCTGCAAGACACTGCATGATGTCCAAGAGGATCCAAAGTGATATCAGGGCAGAATGGGCACACTGATTTATTGAGGTGTTCATACCTTGCCACCACATCACTGCAATCTGTATCAAGATGCATGCGATGCCATCACAGTAAAATCAGTTTTGTTCTCTCCAATCTACCAGCACGTTTTATGTAAGAAGTTGAATCTTTTTCAGTCAATCTTAATGATAGATCGAACAAACGCCTACATGTAGGCGAAAAGTGCTGTTTTAGCCTACGTGTAGGCGTTCTATTGCAACGTATGGTCCTCGCATTCAATGCCGTATAAAACTTTGAACTCGAATAAAGCAATTTAGCACAGGGTTTCGTTTTTAATTCGCTTTGGATCTCATTCAACCATCGGCTCTTTCGATACACGATCGAGATGGAGGAGCGTACAAAAAATTGCCTACGATCTTGATGAAAGTGAGTATAAAAGTTGGAAATCGTGTGTATTTGGCAAAATGAGTTAAAATTATACCTGCCTATAAAACGAAGAATGCTTCTAGTAAGTTTTTTGCAAATCGGAACAACTCCAGCTAAATGAGGGGCGTGCTCCAACAGAGCGTTCGTAGCACTAGCAGCACGCCGGCTATGTTTTCTGCCGCCAGCTTGCAAGTAGCCCTCTTTATTATATTGGTCCTTATTATTTCAAGCGTTGGCTGTTTGTAAACTGTTTGGAATAAAGCGATTTGCAACGCCCTACATGTAGGTTAACGCGCCCACGCGGTAGGTGAAGATCTATCATTAATGACTTCCCTGCCAATATGGCTCCTCATATACTACTTTATGGCTTTTGGTTGTCCCTTCTATAGAGGGGACACATGATCATTGAACTCTGAAATGGCACTCATTAAAATGGCGACGGTTAACGTGAAGAACACAGAGATGAGATGAACATAGCACATGAGTGGTAAGTGAAAGCCATGCCCTCCAAAGATGAGGCTAATATATGCTTGCCGGCAGTGATCATCCAGAATTTCAACTCTATGCATATAGAGTTCCTCCTCATCAAAGAACAGCTGGGACTCAAATGAAAGTCTAGGAGGAGTGATTCTAGCTGGATGAAGTAATTACAATTATTGCCATAGATGCTAAGAAGAGAGGCTACGCTGCAACATGAAGATCAGCTGCAGCCATCTCTACTAAAGCCGAGAGCAAAACATTTGCCTTGGAACATGACGTGGGCGCAATGCAAATAGTCACCTATTGGTACCGCAAGGATCTCTAAAAAAGGAAAAATAGATGACTTCATTGCAGGTGGAACAAATGGTTGCCCTGCAGGGGCGGCGGAAGGGGGGGGGGGGGGGGGGGGGGGGGGGTGCAGAGCCCCTCCATAATTGTGCTCTGCCCCCCCCCCATAATTGTGATACACCTTAATATGAATAGAGGGTTCTCACCGTGCCGTCACAGTCGCCATCTTGACAGAGCATACAATATAAAATATATATAAAACGGTAGCCATCTTGAAAGAGAACTACGGCAATGCGCGGGTTACCATGATCACGTACCATTTCTGAGAACCCTCTATAAGCGTTAGCGGTGTGGTTCATGTAATGTGATTCGCTGCCAAGCCTGCCAGTATGCCACTCATCGATTTAATTACCTGTCCAATTGCTTTGTTCGTCGGCAAATTATGTGCAGCATGCAAGTGTATGAGTGTACGCGCAAATCTGTAATGAATATCATTATCGTGTCAATCTTCACCCTAACTCCTATTGAAGTTCAGCTTCCGCCGCCCCTGCCTTGGGGACTGAAAACTTCACACTTAGACAAATTGATCCCATCTAATTGATCCCATCTAATTAGTCCCATCTAATGGGAAATGTCCCATATATTATTATTATTATTATTGGAAGGACAAATGCAGACACAAAATATAATATATTAATTCTAATGAATCTACAGTTCTACTTACAAATACATAAAATCACCACTAAACTCCACTAACCTACCCTTGGTCCGCCTCCCTTACCACGATGGCCTTTGCTACAGACCTCACCAATGACATATTGAGGTGGTCATAGATTACATTGAGCATTTTGTGTTTGGGGATGGCCTGGCTGATGGAAACCAGAGAAGCAAGCCAGGGGAGAAAACACTCTGAGCCTCCTTCCCCCAATTGCCATACATCTCTACAGCTAAGGATATATGCATCCTGGCACCTGCAGCATGCTTTTGACTTTATCAGCATAAGCTGCTGCCCCCACTGATGCACTGGCATTATGGGAGTAAGAGGAAAAGTGACTGTAACGCTGGCTGCTGGCTTTCCCCTGTCAGGATATCAGCAGGATGGGAGTTGATATGGTCCCCTAGCTAATCCTTATCCCACTTTGACCCTCACAGAAAGATGAGCCCGATGACAAAAGTTGGCAAAGTATTATTTTATCATTTATCATCTTTCTTGTTATAAATGTCCAATATCATCTACTGCCACCACTCACCTTGCCATCTGCAAGAAACACAAGGCGATGGAACATGTGGAATATCTCCAGCCTAGGTTGGTGGATAGTTAGGATGACCGTTCTTTTCGAAACAGCCAGTCTGTTGAGATGTGTCAGCAGTTCATACGATGTAGTGGCATCCAGTCCTGAGGTGGGTTCATCCAAGAATAGCACACTTGGAAGTTTAAGTAGCTGTAGGGCTATTACCAGTCGCCTTTTCTATGAAATACATTGTTAAAGTAAACATGTTCCATAGTCAGGCATACACCAAAGGCTATTTGCATAATAGTCATACTTAAACGAGTTCAGCCATGACAACATACCTGGCCTCCACTCAGTCCTGCACCAGTGTCACCTCCTACAACTGTATCAGCAAACTGTCGCAGCTCACTCTGAGGTGGTGTGAGAAGTGAACAAATTTTATCATGTTACCCATAAAACCAGCATCAATACAAAAATGAGGTGGGAACAGAAATCACAAAGTTAACATACCACTGCCAAAACTTGTTCAATTCGTTGGAACTTGTCCAAAACGTTTGGCAGTTTGACCTGGGCAGCCAAGGTGAGGTTCTCTCTCACTGTCAGCTCCTCATAGTAGGGTGTGGCCAACTGGAGGACGTAGCCAGTATTTGCAGTGTACCATGCCCTGTCTTGGTGCACTGGTTTCCCATTGACGAAGATATGACCCTACATGTACATTGCACACACCACATGTAGTTAGTTTTAACATATTTGGTACGCACAAGACATATACTGGTTGCATTTTTTTGCCGATTATGCTAAAGGATTCTTTCCTTTTCCCCCATATTTACTCCATTCAAGAGGAATGGAAAAGTCTTATTGTTGCTTACTATGCCACTTGCCTTCAATGGCATGTCTCATACATCTCAGCCAATACCTCATACTAAGTACAATACTATAAACTAGATGGAGCTTTCATCCCATACCTTCACATTCCCAGTACGCCTTCCAGTTAAAAGATCAAGAAGTGTTGTTTTTCCACAACCTTGAATGCAGCGATTACAATGGAAATGGCAGTCAAGTATACACATCTTGCAGTGCTTGCACAGATATTCATACAGACACATACCTGATGGTCCCATGATAGCACATAAGCCTCCTGGGTTGAAGTAGATGGATACACCTTTCAAGATCTCTTTGGTGGTGTTGTAATGTTTTTTATTTGATGGTGTCTGTTGGCCTTTGGGCTGCGTTGTACAGAATAGAAAGAAATTCATTGTGGAACATTTGGGAATAATATTAATACTGACTATTGTGCTCTTTTTCTTGGCAAAGTGTGCCAGATATTCATGGATAGAGGTGAATGTTGCTGGAGTGGTTGCCATTTCTGAAGAATAGGATTAGCTTCAATACAATTGATCTCTTAATAGGGGAGTATAAAACGCACAAACCACGACCGAGATACTTAGAGTTATCTACATGCCACCGCTGATACAATACTGGTTTATTCCAGTTGCAATATGCCCTAATACGTCTTAGACTAAATCTGGCTAAATCATAAAGGGTCAGAACGTATTTTACAGAGTTCTCTCCCCTCATACGGGTATGCTCTGCACCTCACGACTGTGTTGGTAATGTGTCAGAACATGAGGCTAGTGTCTCTTATCATCCTAAGTCCTGCACTATATCTAGCGTACCATGTAGCTATTCTAACATATTTCACCAACAATCTCCTCTAAGCCACTTACCAGTTAGTAGTGGAGCACCATCTTTGTCATCACGTTTGTCGAGCCTCTTCAGGACAAGAGGTAAAGAGTCATCTTTTTTCTCATCTTTGACTTGGGTGGTTCTCACAGTGACAGAATAGTGGAGGTCCAGACATGACACTGAAACATTATCAGCACAGAGGGGAAACTGTTGTGGAAAGAGATAGCATGACTTACATTCCGTTACAAAAAAACATGCTACATGTTTATCATGACAATGTTTGCCACATCACCAATTGCAGACAATATGCATGCATGTCTCTTCCTACCAACATATCCCTTTTAAAACCATTTAAATTCATTTCAACCAGTATAGGACAAAGGCCAAATTCGAGTACTGTTTACACATGCGCGCAATGTTCTACCTCTAAATCCTTTTCGTCCATTTGCTGCTTCAAACGTGCCAGGTAACCCTTCTGGTTCTGATTCAAATTTAGCAACCACAACCAGAAGACTCCCTTGGCCAGCAGGCAGCTGAGGGCAATGACCACAACAATCGTCAGCAGCACGATCTTGACATGTGCACTCCAAATGTTTGATGGGGGAGAGCCCAGAATTATCCTGTCCGGACACATGGTGCTGCAGTGAGGCCCAGAGCAGTTGTCCCTGATAGCCACAACCGAACTGTAGCGATCGGGGTACCACTGGCCGAGGGCATCACGAATGGTAGTCTTATTGGCTCCCGCCTGCATTGTACTCCATGCGTCTGGTTCCATGAATTGACTGTTTCAAGAGGAGCCGGGGTGACATGAGTCATATGTAGTTAAACATAGTATTTAAATCACAATTGTCATTATATAATTCGGCGTTCTAGGGATCACGATAGGCAAGTACCGTGTCTATGGGGCTCCTCAATCCGGATTTAGCCCATGCAGTTTAATTTACTCCTAAGATACATAACGGTATCACCATGATACACATTAAACGGGAACTAGAACTGAGGTTTATTATCGGAAGTTTCGCCCATATAGGATTTGACCACGACTATGAACTCATTAAAAATCTCATTAAAAATACGCGACCCATTATGCGTTTCAAGAACTAACAATACCAAGAAAAATTTGGGAAACAAGTAATAAAAACATTCTTGACACGAGAAAGTTGGTGGTATCAAAGGTGATGGTGGTGTAAAAATCAAGGGAACAAGGCTTCTGATTGAAAAGGAAAAATGAAATGGACCTATATTAGCACGCACATTTAAAAATGACAACATGCTGCTAATATAGGTCTATTCCATTTTCCTTTTCAATCAGAAGCCTTGTTCCCTTGCTTTTTACACCACCATCACCTTTGATTCCTATATACCACCAACCATCTCGTGTAGAGAATGTTTTTATTACTTGTTTAGTATCAAGCAGACCCAAAATAGAAATGGTCCAGCAGTATCAAGAAGACCCAGAAAAGAAACGGTCCGCTAACCGTTATTGGTAGAGTCCTGAATCTGCTCGCCTGGCGAAGAGAGTGCGGTACGGGAAGGCTAAGCGTACAGTACCCTGCAAAACCAAACGAGGCCATCGAAAGAGTAAACCGATAAAGTTATTCAAAGGTATGTAAATGTAGCTACCTACTCTTACTAAGCTGCCTGGTTTACAATATGACAATTCGATCAATTACGCATCATCAATTACTCACAGGAATAATGTGCACGAACAAAGAAAAAAATCAATGGAACAAGTAAGTAAAAAACCTTCTCAATGAGAAAGTTGGTGGGATATAGGATTTGAAGGGCAATGGTGGTGTAAAAAGCAAGGAAACAAGGGTCTGTAATAGTAAGGGAAAATGCCATAGTCCTATATTTAGCACACGTACATAGCATATGCTACAATCGGGCTAAATATAGGACTATGACATTTTCCCTTACTATTACAGACCCTTGTTTCCTTGCGTTTTACACCACCATTGCCTTCATCTCACTAACTTTCTCATACAGAAGGTTTTTTTTATTTACTAGACACCATGCAGGTTAAAAAAAAAACCACTGGGCAATTAATGTAACCATGTTGCTTTAAGATATCCAAAATTGTTCCCCAGCATTGTGTGCCACAATTTACTGTTTTGCAAGAAATTAAAGTTTTATTCTAAGAAATATTCATTCTTTCTAACATCTGTTTACCAAACTGTGACCGCTGCAAATGCAAGTGGACCTCATTTACCGATGCATGACAAACCTGAAAGCTCCAAATGATATGGACACATCCACAGCCTGGCTACCAAGCAGGTTTCCCTCCCCCCACAGTGTGGAGGTCACCAGGTAGATATGTTGGAAGCACTCGGTCACGTAATAGCTCAATTTCTCTACACCATCGCTGATCACCGACAGGCTGCCGTTCATGGCTCCACCGTACTCAGAAACAGTCTGTAAAAACCTTACGGCCAGTCCTGCGCCAGCATTCTTAGACCTTCCAACTTCTGTTGTACTCAGACCAATAAGAGAATTAGCCAATAGGTACACGTCATACAAACCAAATATGACAAACGTCGGGACGTCTTTTAATGGGTAGTACTGTGGAGTACTTAGCATACAGAAGGCAGAGAAGCAGCAAGGAGAGCCGCGGGACATGTCCCCGCACGTGACATTTGTCGTATCTGTCGCCTTCATGATACTGAATACTCCATTTTGCGCCGTACTCTCTCCATCGGCTATGCCTACGAATAGGCTCTTAACGCTGTCCTGGAAGTTAATGAACCACGCGGAGTCGGCAATGACGCTAAGATTAGCTCCTCGCGTCGAGTTCCTGAGCAACTGCAGCGTCCAATTGGCGTGGTTGATCACACCCACGCCTCCGGCGCTAGATCCGACAAGTGTCAACGTTGAGCTGTTGGTAAGACCCTCGTTCAGTAACTGGCGAAGAGCACCGCGGTAAATCGTTTGTCCGCGAAACACGAATGGCAACTGATCAGAAGAATTCAGAAAACATTCAGTAAAATACGATTTCCCGATAGAGGTGCACGAGTCGTAGTCGTTCCCATAGCACCGATCATAGAGGTCCGTGGAAATGTTGCAGCTTACGGAGGGACTGTTGGCTAGCCAGAGGTCGCTGCTGCAGTATGGTACGACGACCCGTGTGTGGTTGCAAAAGGTTGGGTTAATGTTGCAGTTGTCGTCAAGGATACCTTGCCCTCGGACAGAGATGCCTGTTTTAAAATAGCTCGTGTTCACGAACGTGAGTATGGATGTCACCAGCGGGGATACGAAGGAATTCAGAGGTTCATTTAAGGACATCACGGTTCTCTGAGCTTCAAATACGTCGTAATTGACCAAGGGACCTATGGACGGAGTACCGCTTCTTCTTAGCCGCGTCCTGACCGATGCACTAAAGTACCGCTTGTTGCAGGTATCCGGGGAGTAGCATCCTCCGCCACTCTCGAGGAATACGATCCAGTGTTCAGGTGAGCGCCCTCGTGCCATGAAGTAGCCGGCAGGAGTGTGGTCGTTGCATAACGCACTCCTGTCGCTAATGACCTTCCAAAATAGATTGTCTGCATTGGCAGCTCTTAGGAGAATGCCTGTTAAGAGAAGTAGACTTCTCATCGCACAGTACCAAAAGTCAGAAACAGTGCTGTTGATGCGGTTTATATTCGAAATGCTGTAAGTTTATTGCATGCATGGAATTTGAAATATGCGTGCTGGTTGGTAAGCTGGTTACATTGTCTAACAAAAAAACAGGCCAAAAAATTCTAACGATGCGTGCATGTATACGGGCATGGTAATCTAAATTAAAAAACTTGAACGCAATATTGCACCTTCGCACCCTGACAATGATGCTTTTTTTTTTTTTTTTTTTTTTGGCGTTTTAGAAATTTTGTATGAAGGGCCATTAGCCTATAGAGCTCGGCATAGTGCTGGACTATGACTAAAGCATTTTTGAAAGGGAATATGATAGACCGTTAGTTACGAGCAGTGCACAGTCCTGGCCATGGACCAGTAAGCTTAAGGGTACCATCATCTAGGTAGTTGGTGTGGAACAGGATTATGGCCCATGCATTATCTGCTGCTATTGCCATGACTACGATGTGCACGACCAGTGAGAAAAAAGAGGCCCATGAGATTTTCCTTGTTGCTGCACCAAGTCAAAATTATAATGCATACTTTCATTGGAACATGACTAAAACACATACAAGTAAATAAAAAACATTCTCGATGAGAAAGATGGTGGAAGGAAACAAGGGTCTAATAATAAGGGAAAATGGAATAGTCCTATATTTAGCACATTTCTATATGTAAGATATAGTATGTTGCTCATGTGCTAAATATAGGACTATTCCATTTTCCCTTATTATTAGACCCTTGTTTCCTTCCTTTTTACACCACCATTGCCTTAAAATCCTATATGCCACCAACTTTCTCATAGAGACTGTTTTTTATTTACTGTACTACTAGTACTTCGTATAAAGAGCGAAGTATGACCTATCCGAGTCGTGTCAGTGCAGTAAGCTTAACTATACGTGATTTGCTAACACAACCACCGATATATATCATGTAGCCTTGAGACGTTTTGACCACAGAAGCGAGAATGCCAACGAATTCTGAAGCCATTGGTGTGATTTTCATTTATTAAAAGTGTTCCTATCCCGAGTTATGCGTGGTCAAGAACAAGAAGAACAACAAGAACGAGAAATATGTGGGACTGGGTACGAGTATGGAAAATGTTCTCTACAACCACGCGGTTTTGCAGTGGCGGCGGAAGGGCCCTAATAGGTGCGGCCGGGATTCATATTATTCATCGCTTTTCACCATACATGGCTATGTTGGGTGACGTTTGCAACCTTATTTGGCGAAAATTGATGAATAATATGACTCCCGGCCGCACCTATTAGGGCCCTTCCGCCGCCACTGTTTTGTGACATCAAACAAACACGAAACTGCTTGTTGTTGCCTTCTTGTACGATGACGACAACAAGGTAAGCCATCCGCTCGTCAGGAGTCTTTTTAGAAGCGGGTCGCGTTTTTTTAAAGACATTCATAATCAGGGTCAAATCCTATATGAGAGTTACTAACGTTACCAACGTAACTCTCGATAATAAAGCCCTTATGATGGTGGTATCCACGGCTGGCTGTATCAATGGAATAGATCAGGGCTACATTCAGCAAGCAATTTATTGTCAGCCTGTACTGTTGACTTCGAGGAGGACTGTCACGAAAATTTTGGTTCCCCCCCAAAAATTGGTCCATGAAAAAATCGGTCCCCCCGGATTACTTTTGTCTGAAATATTTGGTCCGCGCATGCGTATTTTGGTCCCCCTCCCCCCCCCCCCCCCCCCCCCAATTGCGAGCCACATCAAGCCGTTCATTTCAGAATCGGGAAGTGATAGTGCAAAAGCCTCTGTTGAATTGGAACGTGAAGTGATTGATGTGGTCAAACACAATTGTTCTAGTGAATGGGAGCAGTTGAATTCATCATCGATTGTGGAGAACTGGTACAGGTGAGTTTCACTATGAAGCTAAGGAGGATGATTAAGCATTCGATGCATATAAGGTAGCATGACAAAATTTTCAGCATTGTGCTGCATGTATGATGTTGCAATAGCTCTGAGTTCTAGGCGTTCATCTTGGGAGCCAGTTATAACAAATGCCAAAGCTCTAAACAAGCAGTAACCATCTCCTTGAATTCTTACTGTTGCAGCAGGATGGTGGTTGAAGAATGTGAGTAATATTCCTTCTAATAAACGTCATGCCAAGCCTTTGGCATAGACTTCTTTGCCACTCATCACATGGTGGCAAGTATGTGATAGTAGATGTCTTTGGACCATCTTCAGCAATTTCCTCTATCACATCATCTGGGTGTCTTGCATGAAGTTTGCTCTTCACTTTCCACAATTTTCTTCAAGCTAAATTCATCTTTGCTAGAGAACAATCTTCGTTTAGCACACACCCACTGGCAAATTGAATCAAGCTGTGCTGAAGACATTAGATAGTATACGCTTCCCAATAAATGGAGTGGCTTCATGCAGAATTCCCCCCACCACCTGCTGTACACCAAACATCAATTAACTCTACTGCTTTGACAATGCTGTATACCTTCTTCTTAAATTCCTCAAATTCATCACATAAATCCTCACTTACGATTACAAAGTCACCTCCACATCTTCTCGCAGCTGTACTCCACCATAGCATGTTCTGTATTCTATCCATAATGCCACTGTAGTTTCCGTGCTAAGAGCAAATTCTCCATCCTTTAGCTTTAAATCTGGTAATATCTCCTAACATTAATAACAATAAACGTTAACATACATGTATAAAGAATGCATGCATTTCATGCACTTTCATGATGCTCATGAGACAATGGACGAGTATCTTGCAAGAACAGACATGCACAGTTCATCTGTCTGGGCTATGGAAGTTGAAATTTTTGCAGTGTCCAATATGTTGCGGACACCTATAACGGTGTTTTGTCAATCTGGACATTCTTACAAGTGGCTACACTTTTTGCCGCATCCATGTGAAGACAGCAATGTTGTGCATGAGCATTCCAAAGAACTCAGTTATACTTGCATGCAACAAATCGCCATGATACTCATCCTAAATAGCCAACGGCCCTTTCTCACTACCTGGTACACTTTTGGCAAGGGCGGTACACTTTTCGCAACCAATGCAAATTGTACGGGGTGGTACAATTTTGGTTGCGAGAATTGTACCTGGTGGTACCTTTTATTTCAGCTGGAAAAAAAAAAGGGGGGGGGGGGGGGGACCTAATTTTTCAAAGGGGGACCGATTTTTTCAGAAAATATTGGTCCCTCCGGACCATTTTTTCTGAAATATTTGGTCCGGGGGGACTGATTATGGGGGGGCCAATTGTTACGTGACAGGACTGGTTAATGGCCAGGTGGGATGCCAGCCGGCTTGGGTAAAGTGTTCTGGCATAAGTTTCCTCAGCAGCAAAGATTCTGCCATTTGGGTCCATCAGAGTTGGGCTTGCAAGTCTCTGCTCTACAAGGTCAAGATGATCTGTATTGAGGTCTCTGAAGTGGGCCCATGACACCTACATCAAGCTGGTATCCCAGATCACTTGGCCATTAGACGGACCTCATAAAATCTAATGGTAACTGTTGAGGCTGATATTTATGGCTGGCTTGATCCATTTCATTGCTAAGTTTAAGTGTATATGTTTTTGACAGTTATAATAACACCATTGGCTGCTTAAACTCTGACACTTGTGTACCCTATTGAGCCTCTTTTGCACTCGTGCAAACCATGGCACCAGCTACTTGGTTAAAGAAGATAAATGCTTCCTATACTGGATGTAACTGTTTTATTAGGTTTGAGCTACAGTCCAAATAACATGTGCAGCTAGTATCTTAATCCACGATCTACATGGCTAGGAACATATATGAGTGATACCATGCATAGCTGAGCACGAGCAGAAGATTTCGGGGGAGTGGTGGTTGTAAGTGGTGAGTTCCAGAGTCATTTATAGTCCGAATGCAACAGATCCTTGTATTATATCCACAGCTTAGTAATATTAGTGAGCTATATGGGAGGGTGAAAGAAAAAAGTGTATACTTTCGAGTAAACCGCTGAACCAGCCTTGTTTGGCGATGCATTATGCCGCAAGCACGATAGATGAAAACGCGCAAAATCCTGATACCATCGTCCAAAGGTTCATTCTAACGTAAATAATATCCAATAGCGACGACTTTTTTCTTCCATGCAGCCGCTCACACTTCTAGCGATATCGTTTTTATGGACCGCGTGTTAAAAAAGTAAAACAATACTTCCGTAGGTACAAAGTCATATTGGTGCCCGATAAATAACCAAGACATGCACAAAGCTGAACGTCTAGCGGCGGGATCGATATAAGTTGCGACGATACCGACAATCCAAAGATTATATTATTGATCAATAATCCTTGGACAAGCGGATCAGATGTCTCTTCTTTGCAATCGAAAGATATAACAAAGATGACTGCATGATGTTATGTCATAAAAGGTGTGCTTAGTGAACAAAAATTCTCGTGCCCATTTCTTGTCTCAGACCCATCCCAAACTCCGCCGCCGTTGATAAATAACTTTAGTATCTATGAGTAGTGACGGTGGTTTCGAAAGCACTTCGTTGGAACGCGTCAAGAGCAGGTGTTGTTCATGCAATGAGGTCAATGCCCGAGTAAGTCTTGAATTTGTGTTAAATCAAAGCGTGTTTGTTCTTGTTGCCTCCCGATGAATCGAAATTGCTGTGCTAATTTCAAACCAATTTCGGCCATCACCTTAGCAGAATCGACTTTGGACGATTATAGTAAGCCTTCTAAGCACTACATCTACTGCAATTGGTCTGACATCAGGAGGACAATTGGGTTTATTCTTTGATAGAGCTGTTAAAGTGGCTCCAGAAAGATAACGGACAACTCCTTTGGTGCCTTGCCAGCAGCAAGAAGATAATATTCCGCAAGGATGATAATATGGAAGTATATGCTATGACCTGTCATTCACTCAGTTCAATTTATTGGTAGCAGTAAACATAAATGTACTCCTTTCAGGATGTTATTTTATAAATTACACTTTCACTTGATTTAAAATTGCATACCGGTATTAAATTTGGCATTTAATTATAGTAGAGCAAATACAAATATTATTGAAAGTATTTAAAATGGTTCCCACAAGTAATGCACAATTTTGAAGGCACATTTCCTTTATACACGCTATCATTGATGGCAGCCAGTCTATGATGGCCTGAATTCCAAAGACGGGTCTGGACATGCTTCTGACATGTGGTCATCATGTTCTCCAGTGCTTGTATGGTAGTCATCATGTAAGTTCATGAAGAGACCACAATCACCAATGCTCAGTGCTGAGTCATTCGATATGACTCGATTGGTAGCCTTTACATCATCTACAACAGTTGATGCTGCCATGTTCCTTTTGTCAACCAGTGATGTGTTCTCACTGGGTCCAACAAAAAGAGCATCACTTCCATGGACATCTACCAGAATGATTTGGTTTTTTGCTGAGCTTGTTTCTGCTGACATGTTGTGCGACTGTGGACCATTGGCCGTGCGGTTGACAGCTCGCACATACTGGCTCACCACATCATGGAACTTGTAGTGCTCATTGGGATGCAGCTGATCCCTAACCTTGCAGGCGGCATCCTTAAACGTCATGTGACGTCCGTCTGACAGATTGTCAACATCAATTACTTGCTTTGTGTTGGCCCTGAGAACAGCCCTGGTGGCGTGCACTCTATTCTCGAGGTTCTTTCTCCTCTCAGAGAGGCTTAGGTGGACCTCCTGTCCCTGACCCCTTAATTTCGTCGCACTCTGGGTGGATCCCCTCATCTGAGGTTTCCACACAAAGTGACCCTCCCCTTCATTGAGGAATGGGCTGTTGATTTCATTGCTCTCTGGCTCACAGGATTTTGTATCCATCTTCACGTGATCGAATTCCAAACCTTTTTCAGCTAACCTTTGCAAGGTCCCCTTTATCATATTTTTGCTCATATCTGCAGGCCTTTTATCACCCTGGTTGTTCCTCTGCCACTGTTCATCTATGACAGATGAGCTTCCTGACATATCAATGTCAGTAGTGACATGCTGACTTTCGATCACAATAGCACTGTCTTCTTCACAATGATCTGCACTGACATTTTGAATTTCTCTTGAGACACCTTTAGATGGCTTAATAGCATGTACATTTAACAATGTCATCAGTATAGCCACATGTGCTATAATTAAATACATACCTCAATAAATGTGCAATACGTTTAAAGTTGGAGAGAGGGTTGGAATATCGAATGGAGTTACTCATCGTTGCAAGAAGGAGATAGAAAATCGTAAAGGATAGAAGTATCTATGGAGTGTTTGTTATTCAGGGAGTACATGAAAATCAATTTAATATAAATTGATATTGCTTTATCATCACTTGCACACTAGAATGCATTTAATAACATTAATCTTACAGAGAGGTGAAAGTAAGGATTGACATCATCAAAGTTGAAGTACTTTAGGTAGTACTGTGGTGAGGATGGAAAGCATTCAATGATAGATCCTAAACAACCTGTCTGGAAGTCATTGAGGAGAAGGCTTGCAGAGGCTGAAAACCCATAGTAGTTGGGATTGATATAGAAAAGCCATCGATAGCTGGTCAAGGGTAATGTGGAATGTGAGGGCACAGAATAGGGTACATATCGTTACTCGCTTACTACACAGGCATTGACTCTCTGGGAACAAAAAATCCACTGGTGAAGCCTGCCACACTGGATATGATCGGGGATAGACGGAATGCAATGTTTGGAAATCCACAGATGACAAATATCAGCAGGGCCACCCATGTTTGGTTAAGAGCAAGGTTGACGAGCAGCACTTGAACAAAGACCTTGATGTTGTACGAATCCCTGTTCACCAACTGAGCAGAAACAAAAGGTGACTTTTATTCAAAAGTTAAAATCTTTTAATACAATCACACTAACCAATAGATACAGAACTGAAGCACAAATGATGACAGGGAAAAATCCAAGGGTAACACCCCTGATGAAACCTTGAATGACAATGTCCCAAGACCTCCCTGCACCATCCACACGTTCATAACCAGTCACCTCCAGGGCCCTCTGGTAGTAGATGTAGAGGGCTGGGAACATGAAGAGAGCACTGGCCACTGAGTAGACGCAGAACCCTGACATCACCAGCAGAGGGTTGTAGGACTGGTAGTATACAGTACCTGTTTTTGCGGTAAAGGAAAGGGCTATGAACATATTTGTAGTGGTTAGACATGAAGTTCATCTCATGTTGCTAAGGAAACATTTTTAGCCATCATAAAATAGATAAGTATTTTAATGTAATTAAAAATATGCCATTTTAATTCCATAAGTGAAGAGAATGAAATTGAATTTCTTTGAATAAAGCAGTACCATGTATTCATCACTATAAATTTTGAATAACCCTAACCCTAAATGTAAAAAGCCAATGAATAATGGATTGTTCAGATTGGCAGCATTTGTTTATTTTACCAGATTTTTAAAAATCAGTTCCCTTTATTTCTTTTGTCATCATTATCTGGTAACACAAGGAATTCTCACCAACTACCACACACAATACGGACAACTAATGACATAGCATTCATGAACCCACTGCACAGCATGAGGGTATGAATGCATGATGGCACAAGCTTTAGTTCAAATTAGTGAACCAGCGCAGATACAATGTTATGTTTCTAATAACATAATTTAAGCATTTTATGATGCTGAAAGGCTACTTAAAATTACTGTAGCGACTGTCACAAAATTCACACCTAATAATATCCCATAGAAAAAGAAAATAACCGGTAAGTATAGCAATTGGCCAACTGATGCCCTCAGAGCTCCTCGTGCCTCCAAGGCAGCCAACCTGTTCAGTGTTCCACCATGATGGTCATCTAACCTATGAGAGCCATAAGATGGAAGTATTAAAGTATACAGTCTACCTAGGATTATCTAATATATCAAGTAATACCTTTTTGTCCCATATATTGCATACTGAACTTTCTGGGATAATGAGCCAAGTACGTTATGGGACATACTCTGATCGCAAGCTGTCTCAATGGCAGACTGTACAAGCTTTGGGTCAGGGCTCTTCTCATAATAGTCAGTTATGATTGCACGCAGCCTATGGTTACCAGCCATGTCCATAATAATATCTGCAAAAGATTGAATGCTACACAAATATATAAGTAGTCTAACCCTTTGTATTTTAAAGAATTTTTTTTCGCCTTCTGTAAGTGCAAGCTAATTAAGACTTGTGTAGAAATTTATAGGTCCATGCTAATACATGCACGGAGTTTAGACATGCCCACCTGCTGGGTTTTCATTCTCAAGCTGTGGGGCACTTTTCCAGTACTTTGTTTGTACAGCTTTAATGAAGACCTCATAAGCCTTGTCAGGGACCCCATGGTATGCAACCTATGTCGTTTGGGATTGATAAAGTTGCCTTTATTGTTATTATTATTGGATACTGACAATAATTTATTGGATTACAAGCATACACACAGAATACATAGGAGCAGTATTAATATTATCATAAAACATATCATTAATATTATCATAAAACACTGAGGAGCTATATGTAAAACACTGAGAAGCTATATGTAGACCAGCACTTCAAATCTAAACAAACACCATTAATAAAGTTTAACTTGAAACTAAAGTTTAACTTGAAACTATTCTTCTACTCAGGATGGCCCTAGCTACCGATCTCACTGTAGAGGTATTCTAGCGGCCATAAATCTCCGACATCACCTTAGCTTTTGGGCAGTGCTGGAAGATTGAGATAATGGAGGCTAGTCTTACAAGAGCATTCTGGGCCTCTTTGCCCCAGCTCCTGTAACTCTCTACTGAGAAACACATAGCCACCCTAGCTCCTGACACCTTGGGTCATTGAAAGAGTGCTTCCTGCACCATTAGAATTACAAGTATTATGCTAAGTGGCAGGAGTGAGTGGAAATGTTACTGCAACATCAATAACTCTTTCCCAAGCATCAACTAGCACATCATCCAGACGGGAATTGTTATAGACTATTGCAAGGCCGTTACCAACCGTTGTTCATACTGACAGGTGATCATGTTGACAGAACTCTGCGAAGGTATTCCAGTGGACCAAGGCCAAAGTTGCCCTCACTGTCCTTCCTGTGTGATAGATGACTTTGGCCATCACTCCCTCACTTGCAAACATGGAGGGGATGTGGTTTCGCGACATAATAAGCTCAGGGATGTGTTTTATGACTTCTGCCAACGTGCTTGCTTGGGTCCACGTCTGGAAATGGATTGTGGGGCGGGATCCGATTCTCAATCCCGCCCAGCAGATGTTCTTGTTCCTAACTGGGACCTTGGCAAGCCGGCCACCTTTGACTTGTCCGTCACGTCTACGCTACAATCAAGTATTCTGCTAGAAGCGAGCGTGACGGCTGGTTCGGCAGCCCTGTTGGCTGAGAACAGAAAACACAACAGCAGCGACAAAAAGTGTGATGAATTGGGTTGGGCTTGTATCCCACTTGTTGTTGAGACCTACGGGTGTTGGGGGCTGAAGCAGTGGCAGAATTATCAAAGCTTGCAGGTCGTCTCTCTATCAGGAATAATGAACTAAAGTCCAAGACCATTTTTAGCCTGTACAGCCGCCTAGGGTTGATATTAGTAAGGGCGAACTGTAGAGCTATCCTATCTAGGTTAACATGACTGTTAAAGGACATATTTTAGTGTATATAATAATAAATGTGCATTTATTCCTTTTTATAATCCTCATTAATATGACATTGTTTATTATTAATAACATTTATTAAAAAAAAATTCTAATCAATCTACAGTTCTACTTACAAATACATAAAATCACCACTAACATTCCACTAACCTACCCTTGGTCAGCCTCCCTTACCATGATGGCCTTTGCTACAGACCTCACCAATGACATATTGCAGTGGTCATAGATTACATTGAGCATTTTGTGTTTGGGGATGGCCTGGCTGATGGAAACCAGAAAGGTAAGCAGGAAAAAACACTCAGAGCCTCCTTCCCCAATTGCCATGCATTTCTGCAGCTAACAATGTATGCATCCTGGCACCTGGTATGTCGTTGGCAGCATGCTTTCAACGTTATCAGCATAAGCTGCTGCCCCCACTGATGCACTGGCATTATGGGAGTAAGAGGAAAAGTGACTGTAACGCTGGCTGCTGACTTTCCCCTGTCAGGATATCAGCAGAATGGGAGTTGATATGGTCCCCTAAGCCTTAAATCCCACTTCAACCCTCACAGAAAAATGAACCCGATGACAAAAGATATTATTTTATCATTTATCATCTTTCTTGTTATAACTGTCCAATATCACGCATCTACTGCCATCACTCACCTTGCCATCCGCAAGTAGCACTAGGCGATTGAACATGTGGAATATCTCTAGCCTTGGTTGGTGAATAGTTAGGATGACTGTTCTTTTCGAATCAGCCAGTCTGTTGAGGTGTGTCAGCAGTTCACGCGATGACGTGGCATCCAGTCCTGAGGTGGGCTCATCCAAGAATAGCACACTTGGAAGTTTAAGTAGCTGTAGGGCTATTACAAGTCGCCTTTTCTATTAAATACATTGTTAAAGTAAACATGTTCCATAGTCAGGCATACACCAAAGGCTATTTGCTTAATAGTCATACTTAAACGAGTACAGCCGTGACTACATACCTGGCCTCCACTCAGTCCTGCACCAGTGGCACCTCCTACAACTGTATCAGCAAGCTGTTGCAACTCACTCTGAGGTGGTGTGAGAAGTGAACAAAGTTTATCATTTCCCCCATAAAAAAGTAAACCAACATCAATACAAAAATGAGGTGGGAACAGAAATCAAAAAATAAACATACCACTGCCAAAACTTGTTCAATTCGTTGGAATTTGTCCTCAATTGAAAAAACATTTGGTAGTTTGACCTGGGCAGCCAAGGTGAGGTTCTCCCTCACTGTCAGCTCCTCATAGTAGGGTGTGGCCAACTGGAGGACGTAGCCAGTATTGGCAGTGTACCATGCCCTGACTTGGTGCACCGGTTGCCCGTTGACAAAGATATGACCCTACATGTACATTGCACACACAGCATATAGTTAGCTTTAACATATGTGCTATGCACAACACATATAGTGATTGCATTTTGTGACAAATATTCTTTCCTCTTCCACCCTATTTACTCCATTCAACATGGAAACTCATATTGTTGCTTACTATGCCATTTGCCTTCAAACGCATGTCTCATATATCTCAGCCAACACCTCATACTAAATACAATACTACAAATTGGATGGAGCATTCACCACATACCTCCACATTCCCAGTACGCCTTCCAGTTAAAAGATCAAGAAGTGTTGTTTTTCCACAACCTTAAATACAGCGATTACATTGGAAATGGCAGTCAAGTATACATCTTGCAGTGCTTGCACAGACATACACACACATACCTGATGGTCCCATGATAGCACATAAGTCTCCTGGGTTGAAGTAGATGGAAACACCTTTCAAGATCTCTTTGGTGGTGTAATAATGTTTTTTATTTGATGGTGTCTGTCGGCTTTTGCGCTGCATTGTACGGAATAGAAAGAAATTTATTGTGGAACATTTGGGAATAAAATTAATGCTGACTATTGTGCTCTTTTTCTTGGCAATGTGTGCCAGATATTCATGGATAGAGTTGAATGTTGCTGGATCTGAGAAATAGAATTAGCTGATCTCTTAATAGCCGAGTATAAAATGCACTAACCAGAACCAAGATCCGTAGTGTTATCTACATGCCACTGGTGATGCAATGCAGTTGCAATATGCCCTTATGCGTCTCAGACTAATTCTGGCTAAATCATCACGGGTCAAAACTTATTATACAGAGTTCTCTCCCCTCATACGGGTATGCTCTGCACCTCACGACTGTGTTGGTAATGTGTCAGAACATGAGGCTAGTGTCTCTTATCATCCTAAGTCCTGCACAATATCTAGCGTACCATGTAGCTATTCTAACATATTTCACCAACAATCTCCTCTAAGCCACTTACCAGTTAGAAGTGGAGCACTATCTGTGTCATCACGGTTCTCGAGCCTCTTCAGGACAAGTGGTAAAGAGTCATCTTTTTTCTCGTCTTTGACTTGGGTGGTTCTCACAGTGACAGAATAGTGGAGGTCCAGACATGACACTGAAACACCTGCTTCATCAGCACAGAGGGGAAACTGTGTTGTGGAATTAATGAGATAGCATGAATTATATACTTTCCGTTCCGAAAAATTCTTTATCAATGTTTGTCACATGAACCACTATAGGGCAAGTTTCAAACTCGAGTTCTACCTCCAAATCCTTTTCGTCCATTTGCTGCTTCAAATGTGCCAGGTAACCCTTCTGCTTCTGATTCAAATTTAGCAACCACAACCAGAAGACTCCCTTGGCCAGCAGGCAGCTGAGGGCAATGACCACAACAATCGTCAGCAGCACGATCTTGACATGTGCACTCCAAATGTTTGATGGGGGAGAGCCCAGAATTATCCTGTCCGGACACATGGTGCTGCAGTGAGGCCCAGAGCAGTTGTCCCTGATAGCCACAACCGAACTGTAGCGATCGGGGTACCACTGGCCGAGGGCATCACGAATGGTAGTCTTATTGGCTCCCGCCTGCATTGTAATCCATGCGTATGGTTCCATGAATTGACTGTTTCAAGAGGAGCCGGGGTCACATGTAATATTTAAATCACAATTGTTCATTACATACATGCAATTCAGCGTTCTTGGGAATCACGATAGGCAAGTACCGTATATATAGAGCTCCTCAAACCAGATGTAGTCCATGCAGCTTAATTTACTCTTTAGATACATAACGGTATCACCATGATACGCATCAAACGGGAAATAGAACTGAGGTTTATTTAAAATACAGTAGTTTAAAAACACCATGCAGGTTTAAAATAAAATAAAAAAACACTAGGCAATTAATGTAACCATGTTGCTTTAAGATATCCAAATTTGTTCCCCAGCATTGTGTGCCACTACCCAAAACATTTACTGTTTTACAAGAAATTATGTGTAGACTTTTTTCTAGGGCATGTGTTGTTTGTGTGCTAAATATAGGACTATGACATTTTCCCTTCTGATAAGACCTTGTTTCCTTGCTTTTTACACCACCAATGTCATAATCAAATCCTATATCCCACCAACTTTCTCGTAGAGAATGTTTTTATTTACTTGTATATATTGCTCTAAGCTAGCTAAGTAACCCACACTAGTTATATAGCAGGCTAGCTAGCTAGCTAGGCTAACGTACTAGTTAATTAATTATGTGTGCCACTACCCAAAACATTTACTGTTTTGCAGGAAATTAATGCTATATATTCAGTCTTTCTAACATTCTGTTTACCAAACTGTGACCGCTACGTGCAAGCGGACCACATTTTCCAATGCATGACAAACCTGAAAGCCCCAAATGATACGGACACATCCACAGCCTGGCTACCAAGCAGGTTCCCCTCCCCCCACAGTGTGGAGGTCACCAGGTAGATGTGTTGGAAGCACTCGGTCACGTAATAGCTCAATTTCTTTACACCATCGCTGATCACCGACAGGCTGCCGTTCATGGCTCCACCGTACTCAGAAACAGTCTGTAAAAACCTTACGGCCAGTCCTGCGCCAGCATTCTTTGACCTTCCAACTTCTGTTGTATTCAGACCAATAAGAGAATTAGCCAATAGGTACACGTCGTACAAACCAAATATGACAAACGTCGGGACGTCTTTTAATGGGTAGTACTGTGGAGTACTTAGCATACAGAAGGCAGAGAAGCAGCAAGGAGAGCCGCGGGACATGTCCCCGCACGTGACATTTGTCGTATCTGTCGCCTTCATGATACTGCACTGTTAAAAAAAAGGTGTTACCGCAACACACTTCGGGGTGTTCGTATGGATATTTAAAAATGACACCCCCTGGGGTGTAGTGGTAACCGCTTAGGAGTGTTACAGCTAACACCTCTGAAGTGTAGCCAGTACACTCTATTGGGTGTTGACAGAGGTAACAATATCTCGTATATTTACCGTAAATTGATGATCCCAACATAAATTGATATTAATAAACTATACAACAGGTCCAATTGATTTTAATAAAATGATGATAAATAAATACAACATGAAGAACACATATATATACGAAAGTTAGAAGTCTTTGCACGCCATGACGCTCGAGCAGGTTATTTCTCTGGTTCAGACACTAAACAAAATAAGAGAACACATAAAGGTCAGGTTACAGTACAAGACATGTCTGACCTTAAATCTTGGCCTTCGCGAAGGAGTATACTGTAACAACGCCGTCGACCGCACTGACAGCGAAATACATTGTTCTGGCTTACCTCGATAGCTTGGTAGGGCGTGTCCTTTTAGTCTTGCGAACTTTGTAAAATAAAATAGGGCGTATTTGAACGCGTGAAAGGGAACTGACGTGTATGGCTTACCCCGATAGCTTGGTAAGGCATGTCCTTTTAGTCTTGCGGACTTTGTAAAATAAAATAGGGCGTATTTGAACGCGTGAAAAGGAACTTACATGTACCTCGATTCCTCACGCGTATAGTGAGGTAGCGTGCGCTGTAGTAGCTGGGTAGCACGGTAGTAGAATTTTCCTTAGCGTATATAGCCGAGAAGTGGATTTGTACAGGCATTCCGAACTGCTGTACTAGTATCCCTACCAAGAACAACTCGATGCACTCTCTTCAAGGCACCCAACTGTTGTTAATTGAACGACGCATCGCTAAATGTTTGAAGAAAACAACTGGGTTTAAACCAAGCAAAACATCACCATGCCTATTACCTTTCACGAACACTTTATATTTTAAAAAGGTCACGGAGAACGTGCTATTAAGGGTCACGCATGCGCAATGAAAAATACCCTGGGGTCGAGGCAGCGAAAAGGGACCTAGCGCATATTTTTTCAAGTTTTCAAAATATTTCATATTCAGAGAGACACCTATGTCCTCTACAACTTCTTTCATACACACTGGAAATTAGCCTGTCCATCATGGGGTTACAGGGTCCCGAATTTTTAATTACGCGTACATTTTTATTACACATGTGGACTTTGATGCTCCTTCCTGGAAATTTTTATAATATGCGCTAGGTCCCTTTTTGCTGCCTCGACCCCATTTACTCACTAGAAGTTCAATGTTTTTATCAACATGAACACAAAACATGGATACATATTAATACTGATAAAAAGTTGATCCAATTATGACATCATGCTGGTGCCAAGCTTAAGCATGCATGATATGCCAAATGTGGCACCATTTCAGATATTCATACAATATGGCACATGTGGAATCAAAATGCTACCCTGCTATTGACTGACCCATCACATGATCTTCATGGCAACCAGTCTGGTCCAAGTCACATGATCCCCTCTATGGCAACCTTTGGTAATGGTCCCCACAGCCATTTCCTCCTCACTCGCTAAAACCTTGTCTGCATCAGGAGTCTTCTCAGTTGTCTCTTCCTTTACAAACATGTCTTCCTTACCCTCAGTTCATCCTACATGTATACCTCAGACTACTTGCCTCTCACTATAGTTACTTAATTGCCTCTCCCTACTTGTCAACACGCTATGTAGTGCTACACATCGATAATAATTATATTCTCATCCATAAAAATAAACAATAGATGGAGCAACAGAAAACTAAGGGCAACCCAGATGCGCTTTTATAAGAGTTACAAGGAAGAGCAGATAAAGAAGTGGCTAGCAACTACGCACTAACGACCAACATATGCAATCAATCTGTGTACATACTTTCACATTACCACGACTCAAAAAGCTTTTGGCAGTGTGGTATAACCTCAAAGTTTGATACACATGTATTTGTTCAGCAGTTACAATAGTAACATGAATCAAAATGACAAAAAGGAATAAGCACTTAGTCAGAGTACAGAAAAAAATGATTAGTTACTATAGTCAATCCAGGCATACAGCAAAAATGATCAGTTACAATAGTCGATCCAGTGTTGACTTGACACAAACAGCTAGGGTAGGTATTTTCTGACTATCCTGGATGTCTAGAATATAGAATTGTCCAAATGTAAGGAATGCTAGACTGGATTTTGGATACTCTATATTAAAGGCAAAGTATGCTCCATACAGAGACTTGATAGCCTCCCAGCAAGTTGGCTTCTCTACCAGGATCTCTTGTTCGGTAACAACAAAGATTTGTGGGGCAGTAGAGTCATGATTCACTATAAGTATGTAGGGCCAGTTTTGTCCCACAGTTTGTACAGCCTGTTCCAGTTGGGTACAAATCTGTCAGGAAAATGTTTTTTGACACCTACAGATGTTTGCTCACTCCCCTCCTCCTCCACCTCTAAGCCCCTCAGTATTTAGAAAACTCACAGACATTCAGAGCACAACGTTGATACTTTTGCTCGCATATTTCTTGGGCGTAAGTAAGGCATTGAGTAGCTCCAAAGAGTGCAGTTCGCTCAGTGTATTTGCTGTCCAAACAAACACACACACACACACACACACACACACACACACACACACACACACACAAACATACACACACACATGCACACACACATGTGCGCACACACACACAAATTTGAACATGTGTAAACAAACAGAAACAGTCACTACTTGTAAATCACAAGTGTTTATGTGCATGCATTGTTATTTATACTGAAAAGTTTAGCTGGCATTTAGAAAAATTCTAAATCATTTTATCAAGACCCTATATAATTTTAAAGATGGTGTTTATTATATGCCAATATACCAGAGCTATCTAACTTTAATAAAATGAAATGTGTCAAAGCCATAATATCTTTTCGTATCTGTACATAACTACAACTACCCCTTTTCACAGTCATTATTCACAGCAAAGATTATCTGTATAAACATGTAAAAATAGCCTCTTTACAATTACCTTCCTCATTTGTGCAATTCTGTATCTCACTGAGCTGAGCTTTAAGTATAGCAGAAATATTCTCCCGACTTTCAGCTTCCTTCTTTGACAGTCTGTACACTTTAGGAATCATCATTTTCCATCTCTCACTAGCCACTTCCTCATTGTCAGTGCCAACTATAGCCACCAGTTCCCTCCAAAGCTGAAGGGTACAAAACACTAAATGAAGCTAAAGACTGTCCATCATTAATATTTAATGCATGTTCAGAACTCGTTTTGAATGACAAATACATGTATGTGCATGAACATAAAATATTTGTAAATTCATTACTACTATCACCCGGTCCGCATCTTCCTAATCAGATTGTGAAGGGAGGATCCTCTCCCACCTTTGATTACCATACCCCCCCCCTCCCCATTTTCTTACACCTCCCCAATCCAATTCTCCTACACTGTACCTCCCTAATCAAAACTATCATCCTCCTCACCCTCCTTCCCCCAGCCTCCTCCCCCTTACACTTCCTGTATCATCCTCACAAGCATCTCCATCATCCTTATAGTACACGCTCTCTTGTCCTCCCCCTGCTTACACAACAAAACTAGGTAACCCCAATTGAGTTAATGAGACGTGTTTTTCATGAGTGAAAAAAAAAAAACGATGTCATCGTTATATAAACACATATATTTTTAATTGCAGGGCTAAATGGGTCACCTTTGCTGGTCAGAAGTATCAAACTATGTGTATTGTTATTCTAGGAGTGGATGAAGACTACCCTATGTTTGGGCAAGTTAAGGAACTGTACATGATTGATACCACAAAACCTATGGCAATTGTGACTGTAATGTCAACGCTTGCATTCAACGAGCACTACCATGGCTATACATTGAGTTATTCAACCTCTACCAGGGCAGGGCCGTAGAGAGGGGGGGGTAAGCAGGGTATGTTACCCCGGGCCTCAGGGTGTAAAGGGGCCTCCGGGTCCAGAAAATATTATTCCTACAATTGGGGGGTTGAAGGAATCATCATCAAATGTGATGCTTCAGCGGCGGATCCGGAGGGGGGGGGGGGGGGGGGGTAACTCAGTGCACGTGTCTCCCCCCCCCCCCCCCCCCCCCCCTTCCAAATATAAATTCATAACTTTTTGGGCTGCATTTTATAATAATAGCCGCATGCTTGCGCCACCTATTGATACCCGTACGCATTAACTCTACTAGTGTACTATATCCTGGGCCCCCTGATATGCGATCATACCCCCCTTCCCCCACTTTTTATATTGGGCTAGAAACCGACAGCACCCACCACCCCCCCCCCCCCCCCGCTTTTCGTATCGGGCCAGAAGCCAAAAGCACCCCCCTCCCCAGCCACACCCACCATCCGTGCCCCACCCCCCCTATAACCTGGATCCGCGGCTATGCTTGGCATGGGTGAGGGGCCTCATTAACTTAAATACCCCGGGCCTCCGTGCCGCTCTCAACGGGCCTCTACCAGGGTAATATCTCTCAAAACATTGTACAGTCCTTTTCCACTCCATGCTAGAAGATGTCCAAATGGCGACAGATTGGTGGTAATGAAGCACCATATATCTGGAACAGTTCAAAGTTAAAGCGTACATATACTATCCTGTATGAACTGTATTGACTGTAACAGGTGATAGACATGATTTTATTGTGTTGGTACCAGATGATTACTATGCTCCTCCTTGAGCTACATGTGATAACATATGAAAAACTTGTGTCCAACAATATATATATGTTCCCATGTAATTTTACTATTAGGGTGTGGTCTAACTAGAATCCAGATGGAGTTTTAACACTGTGACGTGGTGCGCATACATGAACCACTGCACGCAAGCCTTCTTAAACACAGCTTTGTTGTATACCGTTATTGCACGTTGTAAAAGCGACGCTAACGTGTACAAACGCACTACCCACACCGACGAACGCCCGCCAAGGCCAGCGTTTAGTACTGTAAGTCGTGTGCGTGCGTACATACCTTAAAGATAACGTTCGGCTTTAAAGTTCAATCCAACTACGAAGTCTGTCACAGCTGCCATAGCATCTTGCCAACCACGCCCTCAATCCGTCAAACAAACAAGGCTGGGAACGCGTTCACTGGGGTGTAATGCGGTAAATCAGTGCTATGACAACACACCTTTTAAATGTCTTAACACTCCATTATTGGTGGGATACGGTGCTAACACTCTCGCGTAGTCTGCCAACACCCATAGGTGTAAGCTGAACACCCTAGTGTGTTATCATAGCACCCCATGGGCTGTAACACCCCTCAGACCTAACACCCCTCGGGCCTTTTTTTTTAACAGTGTGAATACTCCATTTTGCGCCATACTCTCTCCATCGGCTATGCCTACGAATAGGCTCTTAACGCTGTCCTGGAAGTTAATGAACCACGCCGAGTCGGCAATGACGCTAAGATTAGCTCCTCGCGTCGAGTTCCTGAGCAACTGCAGAGTCCAATTGGCGTGGTTGATCACACCCACGCCTCCGGCGCTAGATCCGACAAGTGTCAACGTTGAGCTGTTGGTAAGACCCTCGTTCAGTAACTGGCGAAGAGCACCGCGGTAAATCGTTTGTCCGCGAAACACGAATGGCAACTGATCAGAAGAATTCAGAAAACATTCAGTAAAATACGATTTCCCGATAGAAGTGCACGAGTCGTAGTCGTTCCCATAGCACCGATCATAGAGGTCCGTGGAAATGTTGCAGCTTACGGAGGGACTGTTGGCTAGCCAGAGGTCGCTGCTGCAGTATGGTACGACGACCCGTGTGTGGTTGCAAAAGGTTGGGTTATTGTTGCAGTTGTCGTCAAGGATACCCTGCCCTCGGACAGAGATGCCTGTTTCAAAATAGCTCGTGTTCACGAACGTGAGTATGGATGTCACCAGCGGGGATACGAAGGAATTCAGAGGTTCATTTAAGGACATCACGGTTCTCTGAGCTTCAAACACGTCATAATTCACCAACGGACCTATGGACGGAGTACCGCTTCTTCTGAGCCGCGTCCTGACCGAGGCACTAAAGTATCGCTTGTTGCAGGTATCTGGTGAGTAGCATCCTCCGCCACTCTCGAGGAATACGATCCAGTGTTCGGGTGAGCGCCCTCGTGCCATGAAGTAGCCGGCAGGAGTGTGGTCGTTGCATAACGCACTCCTGTCGCTAATGACCTTCCAAATGAGATTTTCTGCATTGGCAGCTCTTAGGAGAATGCCTGTTAAGAGAAGTAGACTTCTCATCGCACAGTACCAGAAGTCAGAAACTGTGCTGGTATTATTTGATGCGGTTTTTATTCGAAATGGAAGTTCATTGGAATTTGAAATATACGTGCTGTCTAACAAAAAAAACGGGCCAAAAAAAATTCTAACGATGCGTGCATGTATACGGGCATGGTAATCTAAATTTAAAATCTCGAGCGCCATATTGCACCTTCGCAATCTGACGATGATGCGTATTGCTACATCTATAGGGTGTAGAGTACTAGTGTGGCGCCGCAGGCGCCTCCCCAGAGCTAAGATGTCGTTATTAAAGAGAGGCGCCGTTATTGAGTTTCACTGAAGAGTGTCGGGAGGGAGGGACGGGTGCAATTTTAGGGCGGATTCGGAGAGGGGGTGAAAGTTGAAGGGCGTAGCGGGCCTTCGGCCCCACCAAAGCCCTAAACCCTAACCTTTATCCCTCTCGCTAGCATTCCTCCGGACTGCTGGCTACATTTCGTTCAATTAACAATATGAAATGTGGTGATGAAACCAATCGATCTTCTTGGAAATATTTGAGATTTTAACTATTCCTGGTATAGTCATCAGCAATGCATACCGCAATTCGCATGTTGAAATATAGATATTAGAGTAGTGGATTGGAAACATCTCACGTGATCCATTTTTACGTTCAATAGAAGTCGTACGTACAATCCGTGTTTCGACTATTTGGGGCGTGACCGTAGAGAAGTTAACGAGTTTGACACTTATTCGTACTCTTTGGTCGTGTTTAACCGGTGAGAAACGTAGGTTACGATGGGTTTAACCATTTTAAACATTTAAACAATTTTAAAAAAATTGTATAGCTGCTATCAACTGCAAAAGCTTCGTGGGACCCTGCGCTTTACCGCAGGCTACCGTAGAGTCTTCTATACGTTTTCTGGTAGCCCGTGTGACAATACATTTGATTGTGTATCATATAGCTAGCGTAAAACTCGGGCAATACAGGGCGTGTACTGTGTATATAAAACAGCCGAATTCGTGGGACTGGACCACATCTTCTAGTAGGTTTACACATCGCAACATAGAGAAAAATCATCGAGTTATTTGATGATGTCGAGGTGATGATATTTGGTTCGCCCGTACCACACACTGTGGAAAATGTCTGCGGGGACTGTATGGTCGTTGTTGTACTATTCTTGTGTATATACAAGCGTATAACTCCAGCCACTGTTATACCCAATGCGTATACGGGGTATGTTTCATAATCTAATCGGAAGTATCGCTATAGATGCTTCCATATAGGATTTGACCCCGAGTCGGCGACTATGATCTCACCTGTCTCTAACAAGACTCCCGACGATCGCTTGTTATAACAATCGAACTAGAAGTCAAAAATGAGCAGTTTCGTCTTCGTAGAACCGCGCGGTTGTAGGCTTGTAACAGGGCTGGCGGAAGCTTTTAAGTATTGGACCGGCGAGGGGGCGGTAAAAGGTCCTCCATCGGGCCGGGGTCTGGGGCGGAGCCCAAGCCGCTTTGCTAAATTTCGCACTTTTTAAGTCACAAAACATAGCAGGATTGCATAGAAATATAGTAGAAAGTAAATACAGGGCCGTAGCAATGAAAGACAAAGCGGTCCAGCTAGTGCTTAAGATGTAGTTCACTGCAAAATAGGTTGGTTGCTATGTCAACCCAAAATTTGGTCCGAGGTGTCGACTACATAGTGTAAACCAAGTTTGGTTAAACTGTTTTATGTGCACACTAGATTGGTTTAAGGTTTAGTTTACTGGTTAAGCTAGCGATATAGTATGAAGATTATAGCAGCCTGTCATGCAGAGCATCAATGCACCATTTAAATATCTATCTTAACCCCTTGCAAAGGTATTTTGTGTGATGTCTATTGATGCAGCTCATTCCTTGGAAACAGGCAAAGGCTTAAGGATTAAAAACCAACCTAAAGGCATTATTCAATCTCATCAACTCTATATAGATTCGCGTCAAATAGGTGTTTACATTCATTTGGGGCATGACCAAGGTATTTTTATTGGGATCTACCATTATACTAATCAGTACCCATGGACGTATCGTACTTGTGGCTGTGCATGCTTGTAGCTTTGCAATTTGCTCTTCTATGTGGACATGCATTCAAACTCGCCAACCCATCCAAGAGTTGTGTCAATATAGGTGTTTATACTAACCAAAGTATTTTGTTTGGAACCTGACCACGTACCTTTGAAACGTTATACCAATTTGTGGCTATGTAGTTTTAAAATACTATACCAATCTCTGACCATGTATGTAGCTTTGATACATTATGCCAATTTGTGGGCACGTAGCTTTGCAGTTTTCTCTTCTTCATGAACATGGCTTCAGTTTGTTTTGTAAGAAGTTCTTTCTTGCCATGAAATATTCTTCCTTGCCACACTGAACTGTGCTGCTGCAGTGGCTGCTCTAAACCATAGAGATTGTGCATATGGCATTTTGAGGTGTCATGTCCCAAACTGCTGGGTTTAAACAGGATTTATACGATTTGGCGTACACACGTCACATGCAAATTTATCCGATTGATAACTTATGCTCGCTGTATAGGCCGTACGGTTGCTACGGTCCTGAAATACGACAAGAAATACATGTATATACCGCCTCGATGACAATATCATATCTTGGTTGATGTTACTGAAACGAACTTGGATGCAAATAAATTTGAACTGGTCGCGCGTTTGATACTGCTCAAGAAGCTTTGTTTAAAACTGAGCTTTTAAAACACACGTGGAAAAATGCCAAATTGTAATGCAAACATGGGTATCTACTGTGAAGACACCAATCTGCCCTAAAGAACCTTTCTTCTTTCTTTGCACTACCAAATACACGCTTTGGAAAGGCAAATTCCATGGTAGGAGGAAACCAATTATTACAATAAATAGAAGACTCAATACTATTGCAGCTGTCAGAAATAGAACGGTATTGTGGCTACATTACAAAACTACTAGACTATAGTACATATGGGACAGTTTCCGAGAAAATGGCCCTTCACTATATGTTATAAACGTTATAAAAATGACTCACGTTTGAATCGCTATAACTTCGGAACTGTAAACGCTATTAACTTCCTATTTTCAACACTTCATACTACTCCATTTTCATATGGTAAAATAGATTTTGGGGTCTTGCATTAGCTTTGTGTCAGTGTTGCAACGTCTGATACCCCTTGGGGTTCAAACTGGCCATATCTTTCGACAGGACATCTCATTTAACTTCAGATTCGGTTTATACGCAGAGGGGTCCTGTGCCTATTGATTTATCCTATTCGTTAATCTTTACTTGATCCGTTACGGAGATTCAGCTGTGCAAAGTAATTGCACATTTCTAGTTCATTTCGCGCCATTAACCGATTACAACCTGGTTCCCGCTACTCCGAGCACATGAATATACAATACCTCCCGTGCCCATGCCACTATATTAATATGTACCAGCTTCTTACAAACGTCAGTGGTTCTCTTCTATAACGAACAAGATTCGTTAAGCGATCGAAATGTGTGGGATTCAGCTACCATCACGATACAAAACACGGTACGTACTACCAGTACCGATACCGCGCGCACAACATTATGTGTCCCTGTCGATTCGGTATACTCTTTGGGTGCCACTCATTGCCTGGCCGGCGCACAACCTATAACAGTACGTCAGAGCCATGATATACATGTATAGTGCACAGTGCATCAGCAAGGCTATGAGAAAGGCGTGGTAGAGTTAAAGACACATGCAGCGCAGCTAGGCTGGAACACATGTAACCCTTCCTTATTGTCGGGATTTGCGTTCTGCTGGCACATATATTTTAAACGCCCACCGTTTTTATATATTTAGATGTATTGCTTATTTCTTGTTCACGTCCCACAAGATCTCTACATGCCAATACATGCACACCCATACACCATACACACACATGCACACACATATACACACATGCTTGCCCCTACATGCACACACACACATGCACACCCATACACCGTATGCACACACATTGCACATACACATGCACACCCATAGAGGGATCATATGTACTCATATGGACTTGGATTTGGGGGAGTTGTATGTGAAGGGCTGTGCTTAATACCACCCTGCACATTCCTATGGTACTACCTAAACTGTTAACACAACACTCCCTTTGGTTTGCACATTTTCTATTGGAGGAGGAGAGGTAACATGTTGGCTTAATGCATGGATGTATGCATAGGTGTGAGCATTCGTTCTAAATAATGCACTACTGAGTACTTGGAGTCCCACAGGGCCACTTGCATGAGACATGGGAACCATCCCATTCCAGGGACCACTCCTTGGAGGCCTGGGCACTAGGATAACACCAGGGGACTGCTCAAGGGATCTCTAGGCCCAATTGGTCATCACCCTCTTGATGTAGCCACAGATGCCGAACACATGGATATATTTAGATACCATTAGTCAGCAACTTCAAGGCTATTTACAGTTTGATTGGCACACTATACGGAGTTATATGGATACTCATGTGGCATCCAAAGGGTTAACTACTAAACAGCAGTAATGTGACCCCTCTCAGCCCCTCCCCTCTTCCCATGTAGGTCTGTGTATGTACATGTGACCCCTCTTTGGCCCCTCCCCTCTTCCTCTGTGAGAAATGCCTTAGCTTTGCTTTGACAATTAGGTACACCAACAGATGTAATCTGTAAAATCTATTAACCTTTATTGTAGAAATAACTTTCGGTGAATCATGCACGTTTAAATCGGCCCTCAATACTAGTACTATCTCTGTCTATATGCCCATGCAGACCAAATACTCCTTAGTTGTGAAGTTTTTAGCTAGGGCCTGGTCCATGAGAAATGGAATAAATCGCTAAGGGCGAAATTTTCATACGTCATGTAGCCTCGAGACGTTTTGACCACAGAAGCGAGAATGCCAACGAATTCTGAAGCCATTGGTGTGATTTTCATTTCTTAAAAGTGTTCTAATCCCGAGTTAAGCGTGGTCAAGAATACGAAGAGAAATAAGTGGGACTGGGTACGAGTTTGGAAAATAGATTTGTTCTCTACAACCACGCGGTGTTGTGGCATCAAACAAACACGAAACTGCTTGTTGTTGCCTTCTTGTACGATGACGACAACAAGGTAAGCCATCCGCTCGTCAGGAGTCTTGTTAGAAGTGGGTCGCGTTTTTTAATGACATTCATAATCGGGGTCAAAGCCAGTAACGTAACTCTCGATATTCTTTTACGCCTATTTTTTTTCTGCACCTAGCTGTATACGGCCATGTCAGCCAGCCCGATCACCATCTAATAATGTTTTTCTCAGCATATCGATATTACATATTCGACACACATGTGATTTCTGGGCACGAGATAGCTGCTCTGTCGTTGCGCTGCGCGTGACCGACTTTTGGCACTAATCACATCCCATACAATTCATTTATGCGTGCACAACGCAATAGAGCATGAAAGTCTTAATCTGAAACGCAACCCTTCCTTTTTGACTTCTGCACACGCACAGATAGGCCTACATTGTATATCAAACATGCACTCCGCTTGTAGCTACATGTATTTACCAACATGTCTCTCATTGGCCTACTAAAACCTCGTTCTTGTTTAATTTATCTTCATTGGTGAACCAATTATATTAGGTTCTACAAAATAAAATCCATGCAAAATAAAATCCATAAGTCACACGCATACACACACACACACACACACACACACACACACACACTCACACACACACACACACACTTACACACACACATACACATACACACACACACACAAGCACACACACATACACAACCACAGATCAGAGCAATTGGTGTCATTTAATGCTCTCTCATGCTTAGCTTGCAATTGGTGTTTGCTTGGCATAGTTGATTGTTTGCCCAAAAGGGGTCAGGCGACAGTGGGTGTGCTGTCCCCCTACCCTGAGTACACCTTGACCCTGATCAAGGTAAGGTGGTTAGGTCAGGGTAGAAGCCCAAAGGGTGCTGCCTGCTATTGATGTATAAACAATAACACCAGTAGCAATACATTTATAAGTACAGCCAATGCACAGGTGGTAAGCAATGCAGCTGTCATTTAGCTGTAAACTGAGTGATTGCATCCCACCCTACCATCCTTTATATATACATGTGTGACCTGGAACCATAGCAGGTGTCAATATTTTGGGGACAGTGAGTTAGATGGGGTATGACTGAAAGGGAGGGAATTAGTTAAATGGAGGCAAGGCTTTCCCAGACTTTTAGGCTCACGGTAGAATGGAAGTGAGGTTTTCCCAGGGGATACTCCAGGCTACAATTTAGGTGGGAATTTAGTGTATTACAACACACACACACACACACACACACACACACACACACACACACACACACACACACACACACACACACACACACACACCATGGGCAGTCAGTCATTCACACATCAACATCAATGCTTTGCTATTGCAATTTATTTTATTTCCTAATTGTCCACCCACACACAAACATAAAACTGCCTTTAGCATGCATCACATGCTTCACTTTGTATCTAAATTTGTATTTCTATTGGAGCCTTTGCCTTTTCTGAATTGTCTTTTGTATCAATGTGCACGTTTATGCATGCACACACATACACACCACACACAAGCACTAGCATACACTTGCAACTGCAGTCACATGTTTATTGTTTGTGTAAATTTGTGTTTCTTTGCTCTGGCAATTTTATTACCAATTACCAACAGGACTCTTGTTGCCTTTTGCACTTTTAGACATGCATCACATGCACACCCACCCACACATGCACACCCACACACCCACATGCATATGCACAAACTTAATGCTGTCTGGATGCTCCCTCATGCTTGGTATACAACATGCGCTCTAATCGTGATACCCATTGCGCTTGGCATAATTTATAGTTTGCCCAAAAGGGGGGTAGGCGACAGCTGGCCAGTCGGGTGTGCGTAAGGGTGCTGACCCCCTACCCTGAGCCTGACTGGAACCAAGGGAAACGCTGGTCCCCATTAGGTCAGCCCCACCCCTTGACGCTGGTCAAGGTAAGGTGGTTAGGTCAGGGTAGAAGCCCGAAGGGTGCCGCCTACCATCGATGTGCAAGTAAGAACACAGCAAAACATGTGTACAAGTACAGTCAATGCACAGGTGGAGTGGTGGGTGGGTAAACAATGCAGCTGGCAGACTTGGCTTTGGTCTGAGTGATTGCTGCCCACCTTACCATCCTTTATATACATGTGTGTGACCTGGAACCATATCAGGTGTCAATATCTTTGGGATAATGTGTTAGATTGGCTGAGGGGATTTATTGAATGTAAGTGAGACTTATCCCAGACTTTAAGGGCTTTAGGTTTGAATGGAGGCGAGGCTTTCCCTAGGCTCAGGGTTGAACGGAAGTAAGGCTTTCCCAGGGGGTACAACCCTGGGGATTTTAGCATATTGCTCGCATACCCCCAAAACATTAAACAAAGTTTAGTACCTAAACCAACACTTAATGCTGTCTGGATGCTCCCTCATGCTTGGTATACAACATGCGCTCTAATCGTGATACCCATTGCGCTTGGCATAATTTATAGTTTGCCCAAAAGGGGGGTAGGCGACAGCTGGCCAGTCGGGTGTGCGTAAGGGTGCTGACCCCCTACCCTGAGCCTGACTGGAACCAAGGGAAACGCTGGTCCCCATTAGGTCAGCCCCACCCCTTGACGCTGGTCAAGGTAAGGTGGTTAGGTCAGGGTAGAAGCCCGAAGGGTGCCGCCCAAGTGAAACCCCCAAATGGATTGACTAAGGGTGATTTGGTTCCAGGTGAAGTGTGAGTACACATGAAGTGTGTGAATGTGTGTGCAGTGGAGTCATGGTGCTGATGCTAGAGTTGCTGTGTCTGAAGGGTTTGTCAGTGGATGCTGGGTGTAGGTGGTGTAGGCAGTGCTGCTCCATCCTCCCAGCCGCTGGATGGTGGATGGTGGAAGCCCTGCTTGTGCTGCTGCAGTTGCTACCCCAATCCGGAGACTGTGGGTATTGTATTTGGAGGTGTCGTACCCACCCCTGAGCAGTAGATCTTTCAAGATGGCTCTCATAGCTCTGGAGGTGAGTGGGCGGCCAGTGTGGAAGTGAAATAGGGCTGCTTTTGGTGGTGCTGTGCAGTTTTCGAAGTATGCTCGCAGTGCCATGACTGGGCATGATGCACGATGAGTGTAACCCATGGATATTATGGTGCCTCTCCCGGTTTGGTCCGTTTTCGACTTCTTGATGAGGAAGTGAAGGCCCTCCTTGACCCAGGTGACATCGCTTCTGGTGGGGTGGAGTCTGGGGTCGAATCTGCCTCTGGTAGTCAGGGTGTACTCACTAACCCTCAGGAACCCCAAAAAAAAAAAACCGATAGTGAGGGCTGCTTTCAGCATCAGCTTGTCATGATTGCTCAGTGGATCGCTGTTCAGTAACCTCAGCAGTTGCTCCAGCATCCCAATGGTGAGAGGCAGTCTCTTGGAGATAGGCAGCAAAGAGATTGATGGTGTGCTTGGACCCTGGACGAGGGTTCAGATTGAACTGGGTGCAGAAGGCGTAGTACTTCCTGATCCCTGCCCCGTAGGTGGTTGATGTTGAGGGGACCACGGCTCTGTGCAGGAGGTGTCTGAGGCGGCCTTCTAGAGCTCTGCCAGCTCCTGAGGTGCGGGAGTGGGAAGCTGGTTGGCCTGGGGGGGCAAGGGAAAAAAAGCGTCACGTTTGATTGCGGGGAAGTGCATCTGCAATGCAGTTTAGTCTGCCTGGGAGGTGCACCAGGGAAACTGTAAAGTTGTTTCTGGCTGCAATAAAGAACAGGGTTCTTAGGAGATCCATTATGCCAGGGTGCCTTGAGGACTGGTTGGTCCATGCCTGGACTATGGGCAGGTTGTCGCAATGAAACCTGATGTGGTGTCCAGCCAGGAGGTGGCCCCAAGTGAGAGCTGCTGCCACTATGGCGAATAGTTCCTGCCACTGTATGGAGCGCTTGGGTAGCTGCTGGTGTGGCTGCCAGTCGCCTCTGAACCAGGCACCGTCCAGGTAACCGCCAAATCCGAAGGAGCCGGAGGCATCAGTGTACAGCTGGAAGGAATCTGCATCCTTCCACTCGGGTGCTATGAACATCGAGATGCCATTCCAAGATGGTAGGAAGCTGTTCCATCATCGTAGGTCAGCTCTGGCTTCGGGGTTGAGGTGGATGTGGTGGTGTAGCTTCCTCACTGTTGTTGAGAGCTGGATGAGACGACGCAGGAACAGGCGGCCTGCTGGGACTACCTTGGCTGCAAAGGATAGTTTCCCGATGAGAGATAGGAGCTCCCTCTTGGTAGCTCTGCGTTTGCCAAGCCATGATTTGATCAGGGATGAGATGTCCTGCAGCTTCTCTGGTGGCAATCTGAGCTGCTGCAGTGAGGAGTCCAGGACACTGCCGAGGAAGGTGATGCAGGTCGCTGGACCTTCACACTTTTCGGTGGCCACTGGGATCCCCATCACCTCACATACCTGGAGCATGATTGACATGGACTCCTGGCAGGTAGGTTGGTCTGGGGGGTCGACTAGGAGAAAATCGTCAAGGTACTGGAGTAGGATTGCCCCGTGATTGTTCTCTAGGACCCAGTGAAGTGCGCTTGCAAAGTTGTCGAAGATGCTTGGGGCAGAGCGGAGACCAAAGGGGAGGCAGGTGTCAATGTAGTACTGCCCTCGCCAGTACATACCAAGGAGTTCACACTCAGATGCCTGGATTGGAACCATTCTGAAGGCGGATTTCAGATCGACCTTTGCCATCCTGGCTCCTTTGCTGAATCTGCTAAGGAGGGCCACTGCATCATCAATGGTGGAGTAGTGGATGGAGAATTCTTCCTTGGCAATGAAGTCGTTGATGCTACGACCCTCTGGTGCCGACAAATGAAGGATAACTCTCCATTTCCCGTTCTTTTTCGGAACTGCTCCCAGGCGGGATGTGCGGAGGTGCTCTAGGGGCCGTTGTGAGAAGGGGCCGAGGATGCGTCCCAGCTCCACCTCTTTTTGTAGCTCAGCGTCCACGATGTCGGGGTGCTGTAGTGCAGAGGTCAGGTTGCGTGCAGTGAAGGGGAAGTGAGGACCCTTGTAGCCGGTGGAAACACCGTTGTCAATGCCATTGAGCAGCCAGGAGACCCAGGCCTTGTCAGGATGTCCCTTTAGTTCTCGCTCAAAGGCTGAGCGTCGTAGAGGAGTGTGAGCCCGCTGGAGCTCACTTAACCCCTGGAGTGCTGGTGCGGGGGCAGGACTTGGAAGAGTGCTCTCCACCGCAGCTAGTGGCCCAGCACCTGATGCTGTATGTGTGGCGTGCTCACCATGGTGAAGACTGCCAGTAGTGGCTGCTGGGTGCTGTGCTGGTATCCCTGATGCCCCGATCCGTGGGTATGAAGACTGCTGTCTTGTCCGAAGTGCCGGGTTTGTGACGCACCATACCAGCAAGTCCTCCTTCAGTACATCCCAGCGGAGGGCCTGTTGGTCGTTTCTGGCTGCAGCTTGCCTGAACAGCTTTGTCATACCTCAGGGAAGCAGCTCAAGTGCGGTGTTGGGGGCGATCTGGACCCGGATGGCAATGAATAAATTCCAGGCCTCGAACCAGCTGCCAAGGTCGCATACTTGGCGTCTGTCCTTCCCTTTGCGCTTTCCCACAGGGAGCGAGAAAGGGTCGTCTATGGGGGAAAGGAGTTTATCAAAATGGGCGTACTTACCCTTCTTGATCCTCTTCACTTCGCGCCTCGAAGGAGTAGGGACCATGGTGGTGAAGGGAGCGTTCAGGGAGCTGCGGTCCCGCGACTTCGAGTGATGGTGCCTTTTGTGCCGCTTGGACTTCGACTTCCGCTTCTTCCTCCGTGCGTCAGAGTCGCTGGACTCGGACGACGAACTTCCGGAGCTGCTGGAGCTGTCCAAGCTGCTGGAAGTGGAGCTGCTAGCGGATGACATAGATCGTCTACGGCGTCGTTTCCTGGCGGGGGATTTGCTCTTTGAAGGGTGCTGGCGAGCCCCTTATGAGGTGGCTGGCTCGGTGCTTATTGCACTGTCGTCGGGAGAGTGCGCTTTCCCGTGGGCGGTGACGCTGTGCATTCGGCTTATCCGCGCTGCACCCGCTGGGGAGCAGCGGAGGGTTCGCCGAGCTCGAGAGACTGCTGGTCGTTGAGGTCTCTGATGCTTTCGCCGAGTGCCGCGTGGAGGAGCAACGTCCTCGCATGCTGTCTGGTCGCCGAGGCTGTCCTCCGACGTTTCGCTGGAACCGTCGGGTGTGGGCGTGCCGATGGCCAGGTTCGATGCGGCAAGCGAGTAGCGACTGGTGGTCTCGTCCTGATCCGCATCGTCCGTACCGTCCGTGGAGTCGGAGACGGTCGATTCGGAACCTCCTGACCTCGCGGGGAGACCAGACGATCCTTGTACGTAGCTTGCCTCGTGCTGGAGAAGTCGCTCCACGAGGTCCGCTTTGTTGCCGGTGGTGGCGAGGTGAGCCTGCATCAGTTTGAGGCGGAGTGCCTCGCATGTGAGGCGCATTAGGCTTTCTCGTGACTAAACAATGCAGCTGGAAACAATGCAGCTGGCAGACTTGGCTTTGGTCTGAGTGATTGCTGCCCACCTTACCATCCTTTATATACATGTGTGTGACCTGGAACCATATCAGGTGTCAATATCTTTGGGATAATGTGTTAGATTGGCTGAGGGGATTTATTGAATGTAAGTGAGACTTATCCCAGACTTTAAGGGCTTTAGGTTTGAATGGAGGCGAGGCTTTCCCTAGGCTCAGGGTTGAACGGAAGTAAGGCTTTCCCAGGGGGTACAACCCTGGGGATTTTAGCATATTGCTCGCATACCCCCAAAACATTAAACAAAGTTTAGTACCTAAACCAACACATATGTGCATATGCACACATAAAAATGGCTTTGGCAGTCATCCCTCAAACACACACTCACACACACAACACACACACATATACCTCTGCTTTTTAAATTTGTGTTTGAATTATTATCTGTTGTCTCTTGTTGCTATGTGTACATTTAGATGTGAGCCACCACTATACACAGCATGGCTGCTCAGGCCACAAATATCATATTAATGACACCAATTATTATGATGTGGAGTGAGTGTTTCCACTTGTTGGCCAGTTCTATGGCCTCTGCTTGTCACCACCTCTTTACACATAGTTAATGTGTCATTTAGAGATTGTGTATGCGTGCCTGTGTGTGTATATGTGTGTGTGTGTGTGTGTGTGTGTGTGTGCGTGCGCATGCGTGTGTGTGTGTGTGTGTGTGTGAGCCTCTGTGGTGTGTGATTGATATGGGTGGTTCTTGAACTCTGTGAACTCTGGAAAAGGCTTAAATGTATGGGTTGGAAGCCTTGCATGTCTGGCAGTGAAATCTTTGCTACCATATCACTACTGATAGTGGCTGGACTGGGCCTCCGTAAAGTTTGTATTGGATTGAGTGTAATAGTATTCACATCCAACTGCTCCTGTGTACCCATGAGTTCTAGCAATACACTGGAGTACAAAACACTGTACACACACAACACACACAACACACACAACACACACACACTCATGCACATACACACAACACGTTCATAAACATACGTATATACACGCTCTCACACACTAGGTCCAAATGTATAAAACGCATGGAGTACATGGAATTTAGATTTCTGAGGGGTGGTGACCAGCTTATAGCTGATGCCTCTGTACCATAGCAACAAGTGGAAAATTGGTGTCATTGAACAGGTTCATTCTTGGCATGCCAGCCCTGCTGTAGGGTCATGGCATGAGTGTGTGTATGTGTGTGTGTGTGTGTGTGTGTGTGTGTGTGTGTGTGTGTGTGTGTGTGTGTGTGTGTGTGCATGAACTGCACCTGGCAACACCAGACAATTTAGTAACCAGATGTTTGAAAAATTGGCTCTAGACCTGTTCATCATCACTCGACTTAACCCCTTACAGGGGCTACCCAGGCCACAAAGATCTGAAGATGTACTTTTAAGCACATGCACACACTCTCACACTGTACCAGAAATAATACACCCACACAACACACTTGCATGGTGTGTGTGTATGTGTGCGCATGATAAAAGTGCACAAGACGATTTAGAAGAAGCAATGGCTCCAATAGAATTATACAAAAGAGAAACATGTGATGAATAGGCTGACTGAGGTAGTTTTATGTTTGTATTTGGGTGGACAATTAGGAAATAAATGTGCAATAGCAAAGCACAGACGTTGATGTGATGCCTAACAGTGTGGCTACCCAGGCCACAAAGGTCCAAATATGTACTTGTACTTTTAGTGTTTTTTTTTACCTACATGTAGATGTATGTTTTGGTGAATGGGAACAATTGCAATGCGCTTAATTCAGCTAATTCCCACCTAAAATCCCTCACTTCCATTTATTCCTGAACCTAAAAGTCTGGCTGACCTCCATTTTAAACTAATTCCCTCACTTTCAGTCAAACCCAATCTAACACACTGTCCCCAAAATATTTACATGTACACCTGATATGTTTCCAGGTCACACATACATATAGGATGGTAGGGGTGGGCTGCAATCACTCAGTTTACAGCTAAATGCCAGCTACATTGCTTACCCACCCACCTCTCCACCTGGGCATTGGACTGAACTTGTACAGGTGTTCTTATTTATACATCAATGGCAGGCAGCACACACTCTGGGCTTCTACCTTGACCTAACCACCTTAGCTTGACCAGCGTCAAGGTGTGGGCTAATCATATGGTAACCTTGGTTCCAATCATACTCAGGGTAGGGGACAGCACACCCACTGTCGCCTGATCCACAATCAACTCACATACTAATTGCAAACTAAGCATGAGGGAGCATTCTGACAGAATTAAATGACACCAATTGCTCTGATCTGAGTTGTGTGTATGTGTGTGTGCAAGTGTGTGTGTGTGTGTATGTGTGTGTGTGTGCGTGTGTTCGTGCGTGTGACTTATGGATTGGATTTTGTATGGATTTTATTTTGTAGAATTGGTTTACCAATGAAGATAAATTAAACAAGAAAGATGTTTTAGTAGGCCAATGAGAGGCATGTTGGTAAATACATGTAGCTACAAGGGGGTCATGCATGATTGATATATCTGTGCGTGTGCAGAAGTCAAAAAGGAAGGGTTGCGTTTCAGCTTAAGCTAGCCCTAAACACCGTGCACGTTCATGCTCTATGGCGTTGTGCACGCATAAATGAATTGGAACTCAATCAGTCTGACCGAGCCAACGCTCGATTTCTACTTGTGCGCATTATGTACCGTCCAGTACCGCGCGCGTTGCGCATGCTGATGGCAGCTGAATCCACGTATTACGAATCTTTAGCTTCTGTTCGCTATGTTGAAGAAGCCAAGAAGAGGAACAGAACCAGACGTTTGCAAGAAGCGAAAGTGCCGTACTTGTTGTATAGTGAGATGGGCGATGATATATGGGCGGTCACATAGTTATTTAACAGGAAGAAATGTCCTCGTAATAGGTAAATGGCGCGAAACGACCGGGAAATATACAATTACTTTGCACAGTTGTATCCCCGTAATGGATAAGGAAAAAAATTAATGAACAGAACAAATCAATAGCGACAGGACCCTTGTACGTATGTTCCGAATTTGAACCTATTTGGACGCTCCTACCTGGAGATATGGCCGTTTTGAACCCTACGGGGTATCGGACCTTGTAACGTCGGTACCCCACATGTGTAAGACACGAAAATGGATTTTCACATATAGTAATGGTGTGGTATGTTGTGTTAAAAATAGAAACCCGATAGCGTTAATATTTCGGAATATATATATCGATTTGAATTTTATGTTATAAAATAAAATCCATACGACCCATTTTCCTATAGAACGTTCCTATATAATAATAATTATATATATCTATAATAAATTTTGGTTGATATGCCAAACAAACCGACGGTTTAAAATCTGGTTGGTTGAACCAATAGCGCTATATTTCAAACCAATACTAAATTTTGATTTAAAAACAAGTCAGCGGTTTGTGATTCAATCTATAATCTGTTGCACAATTTATGCTTAGATAAGTTACAGTTAAATGTGGCCATGAAGACTTAATTCTGAGAAAAACAACTGAAGCCACGTTTATAAAATAAAAATGGTATAATGTTTCAAAGGTATATTATGTAGCAAAGTCCCTTTGTTAACATAGTGAGCACCTATTTGACGCCACGAATTCCTACAGGAAATTCTCCATGCATGAATTAAGGAGCATCGAATTTGCCACATGCTGGTTTAGAGACCAGGCAAGATTAAAAACTAATCTTTGTGGTTCATTATCAAACAGCATTTTGGTTTAAACACAAGTGATTTGCGGTCCAAACCATGCAGAGTACCAATTTATTTGGTACATTATACAAACTTATTTAAGACAAGTCAAACCAATCTGTTGTAGCTTTTCTCCTAAACTAGAGCGTGGCGTTAAATGTGACCAAAAGGAATGGTAAGAGAGATTTCTGTTTAAAAAAACTGAAGCCGCGTTTATAAATTGGTATAATATTTCAAACGTATATATGATCTCGTTCCTGGAATACTTTGCTAACGCAGTAAACAACCTCTTTGACGCCACAAATGATATAGGATATTGTACCAATTTTCATTGCGTTAGAAAAAAGGTGCAGACGACCTAGGCATCTCTTAGATTTGACATATGTTAAGCCCATTTTCAAGGCAATGATCCCATAACATGAATGCGAATATGGACGCTGGGGTTTTTAGAAAGCACCAAATTTTTGTTTGACATACCTTATAACTTATTCGCAGTGTGATATGCTTAATAATGTGTTTAACAAAATCGACCCACCTGAATGTTATGATGCGGGGGGCAAGAATTAAGCAATCACACTCTTGCCACAGCTACTCCCGCCCTGGTGACATCCTGGTTCCTGCATATAGCTACCTCATATTTATATTCAGAAAACCTAGGTAACGCTATCGATCTGCATGCATGCATGTAGCAGGACCAAGTCATCGCGGGTAATGTGCAGCGAAGTTTGGGTGCCGAAAGAAAAAGTATCGTCTCACTGTAGTAGTGACACACTACGAGAAGAGAATTGTACCTGCTAAGAACAACGACAACCTCAAGGTCCTATGGGTTCCTTCTTACTGGAGTAAGGCCGCTGACATGCAACCGATAGACGTGGGCGTACAGCCTACACGACCGTTGTGAAATTCCAGTGCTGTTTGATGAGTGCACGCACAGCGCCTGTTCCCTAAAGGAGGGCGGAGGTACCTATGCTGAACACTGTGTTCGCATCCAAGCAAGCACCCAGTTTTATGCGGTGTCTCTGGTGTGAACGTAAACGTTACTAGTAGGTTATTTCTTGGACATGTAATACTCCGTTGGGATGAGTGGCTAATACACCTTAATATATATATATATATATGGAACGTTGCATGGGAAAATGGGTCTTGTGGATTTTATTTTATAACATAAAATTCAAATCGATATATCTTCCGAAATATTAACGCTATCGGGTTCCTATTTTTAATACAACATACCACACCATTACTATATGTGAAAATCCATTTTGGTGCATTGCACATATGGGGTACCGACGTTACAAGGTTCGATACCCCGGAGGGTTCAAAACAGCTATATCTCCAGGTAGGAACCTCAAAATCGGTTCAAATTCGATACATACGTAGTAGGGTCCTGTCGCTATTGATTTGTTCTGTTCGTTAATTTTTTCTTTATCCGTTACGGGGATACAACTGTGCAAAGTAATCGCATATTTCCCGGTCGTTTCGCGCCATTAACCTATTACGACTGGCATCGAGGACATGAATATGCAATTACTTCCTGTTAAATAACTATGTCTCCGCCTATATGTCACCGCCCATATATACACTGTACAACAAGTACGGTGTTTTCGCTTCTTGCAAACATCTCCTTCTTGGCTTCTTCAATATAGCGAACAGAAGCTAAAGATTGGCACTACGTGGATTCAGCTGCCACAACACGGTACGTAGGCCTATTAATACGTGCACGTAGAAATCGAGCGTGTTGGCTCGGTCAAACTGCTTGAGTTCCAATCCATTTATGCGTGCACAACGGTATAGTGCACGGTGTCTGGGGCTAGCTTAATCTGAAAACGCAACCCTTCCTTTTTGATTTCTGCACACGCGCAGATGTATCAAACATGCACCCCCGTTGTAGCTACATGTATTTACCATCATGCAGTACTCTCATTGGCCTACTAAAACTTAATTTATCTTCATTGGTGAACCAATTATAAATACATGTATATTTTGGTTCTACAAAATTAAATCCATAGGTCACACGCACACACACACACACACACACACACACACACACACACACACACACACATACACACACACACACACACACACACACATATATATATATACACAACCCCAGATCAGAGCAACTGGTGTCATTTAATTCTGTCAGAATGCTCCCTCATGCTTAGCTTGCAATCGATATGTGCTTGGCATAGTTGGTTGTTTGCCCAAAACGGGGTCAGGCGATAGTGGATGTGCTGTCCTGCTACCCTGAGTGTGACTGGAACCAAGGTTACTATTTGGTTAGCCCACACCTTGATGCTGGTCAAGGTAAGGTGGTTAGGCCAGGGTAGAAGCCAAAAGGGTGCTACCTGCCATTGATGCATAAACAATAACACCTGTAGCAATGCTTGTATAAGTACAGCCAATGCACAAGTGGTAAGCTATGCAGCTGGCATTTAGCTGTAAACTGAGTTATTGCAGCCCACCCCTACCATCCTTTATATATACATGCGTGACCTGGAACAATACCAGGGGTCAATATTTTGGGGACAGTGTGTTGGATTGGGTATGACTGAAAGTGAGGGAATTAGTTAAATGGAGGGGGGGCTTTCCCAGACTTTTAGGCTCAGGGTTAAATGGAAGTGAGGCTTTCCCAGGGGATACTCCAGGCTAAAATCTAGGTGGGAATTAGCTAAATTTAATGTATTGCAATGTTGCAATGTGCACTTACACACACACACACACACACACACAACACACACACACAACACACACACACAACACACACACACACACCCCATGGGCAATCATTCACACATCGCTATGGTATTAATTTATTTCCTAATTGTCCACCAACTTACAAACACAAAACTGACTTTAGCAGTCATCCTATTCATCACATGTTTCACTTTGTATCTAAATTTGTATTTCTGTTGGAGCCTTTGCTTTTTCTAAATTGTCTTGTGTTTCAATGTGCACATTTATGCTTGCACACACATACACACCACACACCAGCACTACCATACACCTGCAACCGCAGTCACATGTTTATTGTTTGTGTAAATTTGTGTTTCCTTGCTCTGGCAATTACCAACAGGTTTTCTTGTTGCCTTTTGCACTTTTAAACATAGGCATGCTCATGCACACACACCCACACATGCACCGGCACAAACCCACATGCACATGCACACACACCCACATGCACATGCACACACATTCATGTACACACACACTGGAGTATGCTTCAATCACAAACATATGTGCATATGCACGTATAAAAATAGTTTTGGCAGTCATCCATCATACCACACACACACACACACACACACACACACTTGTAAATTTGTGTTTGAATTATTATCTGTTGTCATTTGTTGCTATGTGCACATTTAGATGTGAGCCTGTAGTAATACAAGAATGCACACTTATGCACACAGGCATGCATGCACAAGCACGCACACTCACACAAACAAACAAACACACACACACACACAAGTACAAACCACCCACTCTTGTTGACACCATTCTGCTCACACTTGTACCTCCAGCATAATTCACCTCATTTGCAATTTCCGTTTATTTATTTTTCTACTGCTCCTGTTTGGCTTCCACTAATGTACCCATGGCCTCCACTAAAAGCTCATGTCCCGGATTCTAAGTACTAATTTATCAGGTTGAGTAACACCAGCAGCTAGGTACGTGCACAACCATAGGCCATCACCCACAGCTGTTGAGGTTTTCAATATACAGCACATGAATCCAGGCTAGGAATCTCCTATGGTATGGATAGTCTATAGATCCTGAACTGGCTTTCTGTGATTCCATTATAATTAATTGCCCTTCACCTTGACCTATCGATGTTGCGACTTGGCTCGTGGATTCATCTTATGCCATAGGTTGACTACCCCCTCCACAATAAGCTCAGTGATTTCCACCACTTAAACTCACCTCAGCATATTGCTGGAAACTTTGGTAAGGCCCATGGCTCTAGAACCGTCCACCTGTGACCTATCGAAACCCCTAATACTATACACAGTATGCCTGCCCAGGCCACAAGATCGAAACTATGCCTGTTTTATGACACCTATTATTATGATCCGGGTCACACACACATAGGCACACACACATGTGCACACACACACAATCAATCTCTAAATGACATCAGAAAATTCCATTAGCTACACGTAAGGAGGTGGTGACAAGCAGAGGCCAGGCTATAGCTGATGCCTCTGTCCATAGGACTCAGCAACTGGAAACACTCTGCCTGTGTGTGTGTGTGTGTGTGTGTGTGTGTGTGTGTGTGTGTGTGTGTGTGTGTGTGTGTGTGTATGTGTGTGTGTATGTGTGTGTGTGTGTGTGTGTATGTGTGTGTGTATGTGTGTATGTGTGTGAGTACCTGTGTGTCCTGTGTGTGTGAGTGAGCTGTGCATGTGTGTCTGTGTGTGCCTGTGTGTGTGTTGTACCTGGTAAGGTGTGATTTACATGTGTGGTTCTTGTACTCTGGAAAAAGGCTTACTGCCTACTTTTTCACTGGGGTTGGAAGCCTTGCATACCTGGCAGTGAATATCATTGCTACCCTATCACTACTGATAGTGGTTAGACTGGGCCTCTGTAAAGTTTAGATTGGATTGAGTGGTAATAGTATTCATATCCAACTGCAGCCATGGGCTCCCATATACCCAAGAATTCTAGCAATACAGTGGAGTACACACACACACACACACACACACACACACACACACACACACACACACACACACAACACGTACAAAACAAATACATACATACATACATACACACTCACACAATAGGTCCAAATGTATAAAAGGCATGGAGTACATGGAATTTAGAGAGGTGGTGACCAGCTTATAGCTGATGCCTCTACCTTAGCAACAAGTGTCTTTGAACAGATTCATTTTTGGCAAACCAGCCCTGGTGTAGGATCATGGCATGAGTGTGTGTGTGTGTGTGTGTGTGTGTGTGTGTGTGTGTGTGTGTGTGTGTGTGTGTGTGTGTGTGTGTGTGTGTGTGTGTGAAGTGCACATGGCAACACCAGACATTCATAACCAGATGTTTAAAAAATTGGTTCTAGACCTGCTCATTATCTCTTGATTTAACTCCCTACCAGTGGGGCTGCACAGGCCACAACAGTCCAAATGAGCACTTTTAGTGTTTATTTATGTAGATGTAATGTTTTGGTGTACGGGAACAATAGCAATGCGCTAAATTCAGCTAATTCCCACCTAAAGCCTCCGAAAATCCCCTGGGAAAGCCTCACTTCTATTCATTCCTGAGCCTAAGTCTGGGAAATGCCTCACTTCCATTGAACTAATTCCCTCACTTTCAATCTAACACACTGTCCCCAAAATATTTACACCTGATATGGTTCTGGGTCACACATGTATATATAAAGGATGGTAGGGTGGGCTGAAATCACTCAGTTTACAGCCAAATTCCAGCTACATTGCAATACACTAAATTTAGCTAATTCCCACCTAGATTTTAGCCTGGAGTATCCCCTGGGAAAGCCTCACTTCCATTCAACCCTGAGCCTAAAAGTCTGGGAAAGCCTCCCCTCCATTTAACTAATTCCCTCACTTTCAGTCATACCCAATCCAACACACTGTCCCCAAAATATTGACACATGGTATGGTTCCAGGTCACACATGTATATGTAAAGGATGGTAGGGGTGGGCTGCAAACACTCAGTTTACAGCTAAATGCCAGCTGCATAGCTTACCACTTGTGCATTGGCTGTACTTATACAAGCATTGCTACAGGTGTTATTGTTTATGCATCAATGGCAGGCAGCACCCTTTGGGTATTTACCCTAACCTAACCACCTTACCTTGACCAGCGTCAAGGTGTGGGCTAACCAAATAGTAACCTTGGTTCCAGTCACACTCAGGGTAGCGGGACAACACACCCACTGTCGCCTGACCCCGTTTTGGGCAAACAACCAACTATGCCAAGCACATATCGATTGCAAGCTAAGCATGAGGGAGCATTCTGACAGAATTAGATGACACCAGTTGCTCTGATCTGGGGTTGTGTATATGTGTGTGTGTATGTGTGTGTGTGTGTGTGTGTGTGTGTGTGTGTGTGTGTGTGTGTGTGTGTGTGTGTGTACGTGTGACCTATGGATTTAATTTTGTAGAACCAAAATATACATGTATTTATAATTGGTTCACCAATGAAGATAAATTAAACAAGAAACAGGTTTTAGTAGGCCAATGAGAGTACTGCATGATGGTAAATACATGTAGCTACAACGGGGGTGCATGTTTGATACATCTGCGCGTGTGCAGAAATCAAAAAGGAAGGGTTGCGTTTTCAGATTAAGCTAGCCCCAGACACCGTGCACTATACCGTTGTGCACGCATAAATGGATTGGAACTCAAGCAGTTTGACCGAGCCAACACGCTCGATTTCTACGTGCATGTATTAGTAGGCCTACGTACCGTGTTGTGGCAGCTGAATCCACGTAGTGCGAATCTTTAGCTTCTGTTCGCTATATTGAAGAAGCCAAGAAGGAGATGTTTGCAAGAAGCGAAAACGCCGTACTTGTTGTACAGTGTATATATGGGCGGTGACATATAGGCGGAGACATAGTTATTTAACAGGAAGTAATTGCATATTCATGTCCTCGATGCCAGTCGTAATAGGTTAATGGCGCGAAACGACCGGGAAATATGCGACTACTTTGCACAGTTGTATCCCCGTAACGGATAAAGTAAAAATTAACGAACAGAACAAATCAATAGCGACAGGACCCTACTACGTATGTATCGAATTTGAACCGATTTTGAGGTTCCTACCTGGAGATATAGCCATTTTGAACCCTACGGGGTATCGAACCTTGTAATGTCGGTACCCCATATGTGTAATGCACCAAAATGGATTTTCACATATAGTAATGGTGTGGTATGTTGTGTTAAAAATAGGAACCCGATAGCGTTAATATTTCGGAAGATATATTGATTTGAATTTTATGTTATAAAATAAAATCCACAAGACCCATTTTCCCATGCAACGTTCCAATATATATATATATATATATATCCTTGTGTACGGGCAAAAAAATGGCAGCATTATGTTGTTATGAAGTCTTGATTGGCTTCTTTCCACTGAAACACGCACCACCAGAATGCTTCGAAGAAATTCGCTCACAGTAATAAGTATAACCTGCACATAGATTGAATGGATTGAATAGCCAAGTATGATATTATTCGGGACATTCTCTTGCCTTTATCATTTTTCTCTATTTTCATCTTCCCACTCCCTTGCCCTATTTATCACTCTCTCCGTTCTTCCCACATGTACCTCCTTACCTCCTCTCATTTGTCACGTCTCCCATTGTCCCTCATGCGTGTCTTCTTTCCTCTATTTCCCTCATTTCCAGATTCTAATGACCATGCACACAAGCGTATATCAAGTTCGTAATGGAGATAAAATCGTCCCAATGTAATTATGCTTCATCCATGGCTTTGTCTAGGCAATAACTAACTCATCTGTACATTTGCAGGATTAGCCTACATTACGGAATACCAGGAGGTATGTGGATTTATTTATTTTATGGACACCATGAAGCTTACCCTTTCCATACAGGGAACATGGTAATTCATTAATGTGTATGTGTGCATGCCATTAATGATTCCATGGTGACAAGCAGCCAATACAATCATAGTAATTTTATGCATGCAGATATGGTGCTATTTAGATCAAGTTACAAGTAATAAATAACATTCTCTATACGAGGATCAAAAAAGGTGATGGTGATGTAAAAAGCAAGGGAACAAGGTTTATGATTGACAAGGAAAAATGAAATAGACCTATATTAGCAACATGTTGTCATATATAAATGTGCTTGCTAATATAGGTTTATTTCATTTTTCATTTTCAACCAGAAACCGTGTTCCCTAGCTTTTTACACCACCATCACCTTTGGTACCTATATACCACCACAATTCTCGTGTAGAGAATGGTTTATTACTTGTTTCCTAAATTTTTGTCGCCATGGGAACGGTTAAATATAGCACTCCATATTACGTAATGATTACGTATGTCAGTTTTATGCTATATCTGATATCTGAAGCTGTCCTTCCAGGAGATTCTAAAGCGATTGGTATAACTTGCGCTCTTTAAAACCATTCCTATACCGAGTTGTACTTGGGCGAGAAGAATTAGACGAGGAGAAAAATTGGCCTGGGACGAGGAAAAACGCGAGCATTTTTGTTCTCTTAAAGCAAACAGTTTGAAGACTGGAACAAAACATTAAAATGACCGTCTTTGCCTTCTGTTTCGATAGCAACAAAGAGCTAAACTATCCGTTTCTTGGTACGCATTGTGGGTCGCGTTATTTAATGACATTCATGATACGGCAGGATTCCTATCTGGAACTTACTCGCGCAAGTTCCGATATGTGCACTCTCCTCTGCAAGTAGGATGGTACATGTGTCATAAGGATGGACAGAATGTATGATCATATCTGATGGCAAAGTCCTCTTTGCGAAGCGTAACCAAAGATGGTGATGTACTTGAGTTTCCAGGGAGCCTTCCGAATTCTACCAGTCATCAGAATGGTAGTGAGTCTGCATTTGGAAAGGTAATGCAAATATTATATTATATGGGATAGTTTACGATAGAATAGTAAATCCTCGCGTTAGTATAATTTGAGCAACAGACGAATTATTGATGCCATAATACACCTTTTACATATTTAAAAATAATTCTTTATCCCTTGCGCCTTTTTACCTTATAGGCAACGTATGACGAACGTCATACGTTGCCTATAAGGTAAAAAGGCGCAAGGGATTAAACGGTCTGGACGTTCCTAGATATTTCAAGTTGAACCTATGGATGTGTGACGGCCTTATTATGTTCCCAAGGGAATAGATGTGACAACGAAATTTAAAAATAGGCGTAATAACGTAATTGATGATGAAAAAGTGAACAATGGCCCATAGCGATTTTAATCATAGATTGACCAATTGTGACTTAAGTCACAAAATTGTGACTTAAGTCACAATTTTTTTCAATGAGGAAATCTCACATTAAAAAACTGCTAACTAACTTTTTGAAACTTACCACATATACATGGATGCATGTGTATTCTAGGTATGTTTTTTGCAACACTTGGATGCGCTTAACATTGACAATACAAGGCCTTCTCTGTACGCAATCTCGCAAAAAATGTATAATACCGCGTCATTGTGACTTAAGTCACAATACTTTTCTAATTAATACACCAAGAGGATTCTATCAACTAGGATGCTTTTAAAATATGTATAATGATGATGGAGGCATGTGCTCTCATAATATAGCATTTAAACAGCTTGGAAACACGTTGTGTAGAAGTTGCATAACGTTTTCCCTACCAATTCTCTAGTGCGTATCGAGGATCAATAAAATTGTGACTTAAGTCACAAAGCTTTGAACGGGTAAAGTAGCAGTATTTTCTACGAGTACCTATGACGTTTTATGCATTAGATTGAACGCCGAAGCTTGTAGAATTATATTTTGCAGATAGAACTACTTAGTTCTTTTTGTGGTGTGGTCAAACTGAAAGCAAACATGGTGATAATTCGATTTTTCCACGCCTCCCCTACGATACGCACGCGATAGCGATGGTCGGGTTCTCTGTTGGTGATCGGGTAGTTTGTGGAGCAGACAAAGTTCTAGGCAATAAGCCAGCGAAACAAAGGTACGGGAGGCTTTTCCGAAAGGAACTACAAGGTGTTGTAAAAGGGTGGGAAGCGGACGTAGCAAAAAGTATGTGGTTTATTTTGACGAGGTTACAACTACGAAGGCTTTTTCCACTCGAAGCTTGAAGCCGCTAGTAGTTGTAGAGAATGGCGAAGCTGGACCAAGCTTTACTTCACCAGATGAAGCACTAATTGATTCTTCCGTTGGCGATGGGCGGCTACCTACCGATGACGACGAGTAAGTCAGAGAATGGTAGTAGCTGCATGCATAACTAAGCATATGCTGAATGGCCTACAATAGGCTAACATTGCATGACTTCATTTACAATTATTTATTCAAATATATTCATCAAATTTGTACGCTTGTAATCTATGTACACAATCAGCCACATCAATGGAATAGAGTTTATATAAGGTTTTGAATTTGATTATAAAATTGTGACTTAAGTCACAATTCTAAGTCACAATTTCTTGGTCAATCTATGATTAAGGATATCAGTGTTATAATCATTTGTTACAACCTAATAGTCTTAATGTGGGATGGAAAACATCAATTCCTGTAGTGTACTGTTGGTATCATCTATTGTAGGTAAAAGGGAAATTGGATTTTCTTTTAATGGAAACATATTAGCTGACTGCTGAAATGAATGTGAAAGAAGCTCTTCAACATCTGCGACTGTACAATCACCACATTTCTGTGATTGTAGGCCTATTCTGGACAGAGCATCTGCATTACCGTGACATCTACCTGGCTTGTACTGGAATTCAATGTCAAACTGTTGAAGAAAAAGCAGCCATCTCGTGAGACGTCCACCAACATCCTTAAGACTGTTCAAGTTCGTGAGTGGATTGTGATCAGTTATCAGCTTGCATGGAAATCCATAACATATGGAATTCTTTCAAAGCAGCTACTGCAGCTAGAGCTTCTTTCTCGATGGTCGAATAATTCCTCTCTGCCTTTTGCAGTTTCCTACTCCAATATGCTATCACTCGCTCTGTGCCCTGCTGAATCTGACAAAGAACTGCTCCAATAGCATAATCAGAAGCATCAGTATGCAACAAAAATGGCTGTTTGAAATCAGGATAGGCAAGGATAAGAGGAGAGACCAGCCTCTTTGTAATCATAGATTGACTGAAACGGGAGTGACTTAAGTCAGTGACTTAAGTCACTACCCTGGGATACAGTGAAATGAGATTTATACCTAGCTATTCAAACAAATTCTTTACATGTGGTTGATTGTTAATACAGATAACAGCAGGTTCATATATATGAATTTCATTTAAGCTACACATGATCACTTGGGAGTAAAAATGGTATGCATGCTTGCCACATTGTGTATCACTGATTATATATATATGCTTTACTATACAGGCACTTCCATGCCTAGACTTCAGCCCACATAAGGCAACAATGCTGCCATTTGCCATTTCAGAGCACACAGTACAATAGTTCTTGCATGGGCTTTTGCTTACACTGCAAGCTCTACTAGCATAGGTAGCTAGCTACTCAAGAAGCAGAGTTTTTATCGTACAATGGATGCAGGCTCAATGGGGCAATGTTGTGGGGAAATGTTTCATGTGAATCCTGTTGCTGAGTTGCGTGAGTACGTTTACGTTTATTGGTACTTGTAAGTAAAGCTTCAGCAACAGCTTCCGTGAAATCCGAGTGGCTCATTTTCGTACTCCCTGGGTGAAATCGTTTGAACAGAAGGTACGCATCGGTCTCAACCATTCCAAGAACGGTTGAAATAACACGGCATGCCCAGGACTGTGTGCGCCATGCTGTCTCCAAAGCTAATCCACTTTGGCGCAAATGGTTGTTAATATCAATGATGGATGCTGCATCAAAATATGATTCAACCACTTTCCTACGCTTCAATGTTTTGTTAAAAACTTCTGTTTGTCCTATCTCATCACCGTCTTCATTTAGCATATCTCTCCAGCGACGTTTATTGGAGGGCTTCCCAGGCAAAGTTGTAGAGTGAGTTGAAATATAGCACTTTCGTACCTTATCTCCCCATGCATGGGCCATAATGTTGTGACCTTCAACATTAGCCACTATAGTGTTACATCATCTCCAAGTTCTGGAAACTCCACTTCATCCATGTACTTTTTTTGGATACATCCGTGTTGCTGTCTTGACAAGCCCTGTGAAGTGCATACCATTCTTTCTACATGCAATGGCTGTAGTTACACTAGCGAAAGCAGAATCAGCACTTAAAGCCCTCCCAGATCAATGCCAAGGTTTTGTGAGTCGAAGAAGTTGGGCAGTTCCTGCTAACTTGTATTCAGCAACGTACTCTTTGTTGGCCATGATTGATGCATGCACCTTCCTGGATTTCCAATTGCAGGATGATCTTGGTATCAGCATCTGCACAATTATTCAGTTCACAGCCTACTCCTTTGGGCTTTCTCTCAATGCAAGTTACATGGGGCATCCCATCGGAACAAAAATCTCCATCTTACCTCGCCATGAAGATACAGATTCATCAACGCAGAGCTGCCATCCAGGAAATATTTTCTGTATTCTTCGTTCATTAAAACCATCAACAAGACGTCTAACAGGGGCCCACTTGTCACCTGTGGCCTCAAGTGCAGGGCAGAAAGAAAGATGTCGCAAGAGGATTTCAAAGCGGTCCCTTGACAAGCCGTACCGCGCTCACCAAAGCGAGGGGCAGGAAACAGACCATCTTTCGTTGACCACAAATCCCTCCTAGCTTCTGATGTCCTTGTTAAGGAATACAGCACACCAAAAACTGCCAAGATTTCTTCTTCAGTGGCCTTAGGGCATCCTACAGGCAATTGGTCTGAAGTCCAAGAAATCACATCTGGCAGCATTTGTGATGGAAAAGATAATTTCCAGTAGTCCAGAGGCGTCCTGTGTACCTCTTCTACATCATTGCCCCACAATATGTGTGTACCAAACTGAGGTGAGGATCTCCAATCTTCAACAATGCCATCTACTGCCTTCCATTGTACACCGTGACAAGATAAACTACTGCCATCACCAACGTCATTGCTTTCTTGATCATGTGGTTCTTCAACCGGCGGATTTGGAGAACTGCTTGATATGGAAATGGCTGTGGGAATGGATGCTTCAGCATTGCCGCCTGCTGCAGTGCTGTGCCGCCTAATGCTGCGTGCGGAAAACGCCTTCGAAGTAGCGACTTCATCAAAATAAACAATGTATTTTACACTACACCCTTTACCATCAATTCTCTGCACATCCCCAAGCAGTTCTTTTTCCTTAAAAAGCATTCCTACCTCTGCTTTGCATGTTTTTTGCCTAATATCTTAGCTGCATTGCATGTAACACGATCGCCAACAAGGAAAGGCATCGCGGTTTGAACACAAAAAAGGAGCGTATTTTGTAATGTTTGCCGTCAAACATCTATAAAAGCTGCCCTGTTTGCTACGCTCCTCTGGCTTAAAATACAACCATTTTAGAATAGTTTAAAGCTGCATGCCACATAGCATGTGTACAATTAAAAAAAAAAAGAAGCTAGCGTCACCAACTCGAGTGTTTTATCGTTCCAAAAGTTCAGTGACTTAAGTCACTAATTAATGACTTAATTAAGTCACGATCCGTCAATCTATGATTAAGATCTTCAAATGCACTCTGACATGAAGAGCTCCATGAGAAATTCTTGATACCTTCCTTAGAAAGCAGTTTAAACAGAGGCTCTGCAATCTTTGAGTAGTCCTTTACAAATCTCCTATAATAGTTGCTGAGTCCCAACAATTGCTTTAATTCTTTTGCATTTCTCGGTACTGGGTAGTTTGACACTGCCTCTGTTTTAATCAAGGTGAATTCCATCTGCCGAGACTTCATGACCCAGATATCGAACTACCTTTCGTGCAAAATGGCACTTACTGGTTCGCAGCCTCCTCCAATTTGGAGAACACCTCAGTTGTGCAAACGATCCAGGTGTTCAGGAAAGGTATGACTAAAGCCTATGATGTCGTCTATATAGATTTACCATTGCTCCCCTGTAAGTCCTGCCAGAACACACTCCATCAACCTTTGGAATGTGGCGGGTGCATTCGTGAGGCCAAACGGCATCACATTAAACTCGAAATGTCCCTTTTCTGTTGAAAGTGCCGTCTTTTCTTTGTCTCTCTCCTCTATTTCAACTTGCCAATAGCCAGGCGCAAGGTCAAGAGTGGTGAACAAAGTTGAACCTGCTAAGGACTCAAGGGTAGCATCAATCCTAGGAAGAGGATAGGCATCTAGATATGTTGCGGTATTCAATTTACGATAGTCTATACAAAACCGCCATGACCCGTTTTTCTTTTTCACCATCACTACAGGCGATGACCACGGACTATTACTTTGACGAATGACCCCTTTTGACAGCATCTTCTCCACTTCACTATTTACTGCAGATTTCAAACTTTCTGCTTGGCGTCGTATGGGTTGTCGGATCGGATTTCCTGAAGTGTTAATACCATGCTTCACCACACTTGTTCTTCCAAGAGATCCATCCTCTGATACGAAAATGTTACCAAATGACTTCAGAAGACTCTGCAACTCTTTCTTTTCCCCTTCAGTAATGTCAGGTGAATTCAGATTTGGTTCCAGCACATTTGAGTTGGAGTTGACAGATAGAGACACTGAGTCATTCACTAAATAAAGCGATGTTCCTGTGTGGGATAAATTCAGCCTGTGTAGTTCCTTTGTACACTATAACAGCTGTAGGACTGACATTCATCACCTGTATTGCTGCGTATATGCTGTTTGTATATGGAATTTGTCGATGCTATAAGGGAAGGAGATAGTGGACGTGTTTTGCGGTGCTGGAAATACATACTGCCAATAACAAAAACTATGCTTGTGAGGCTGCAAACTTTCTCTTGCAGCACACCTTCACACTCTCCCCTCGGCAGTCAGCACAGCTTTTATGGAGTCGTTTTGTTAATGTTCATGGACAACCAGGAAGAAACATGCCTGTGGATCTTCATATGGAACACCTTAACAAGATAGCAAAGGATGTTTTGAATATAGGGTCAAATAAATCACAGAAATCCATTCAACGGATAGATCGTGCCATAGGCACTCTTTCACCAGTGATGGATAACTTTGATGCAATCAACAATGTGACAAGGGATTCCAGTAATCAGAAGAAACCATAGGCTAAAAAAGACATTCAGATTGTGATAAAAGAGTTAGTCACTGCTAAATCATTTGTTGTAGTGAACAAAGGAAGAAAACATCGAAGATTTGCAAAACCAAAAAATCTACTTCAATCTAAAGGGAAAGAAGATATAACTGAGTGGCTTGTTAGTAAACTACCTTGCTCCTTACATTTATCCATGCAGTAAGCATTGTGTATGTGCTTTATACCTGTATTCACTAACTAATACATGCAAATCAAAATTCATCAGATATCAAATAATACAAAAAGCTTAAGCATCTCTTTACACATTCCACAAACACAGGACTTTGCACACACATCACAGCACAAACACATTTTTTTCAAAATCAGTATGGGTGTAGTTGTCCATGTATCAAAAAGAATGTCACACTTGCACTTATTGCTGTTCGTGACATACTGTTTGATGTCATCATCAATTTGGTGATATGTTCTTGATTTCATCAATGTGGCCATTGATAAAGCTGCATCCCTTCCTGCTCGTCCTGTCTCTTGTATATAACTCCAGACATCACCAGGTATCCCTACATGAATTATCTGCCTAACATTCTGGCAATCAATGCCCATCCCATAAGCCATTGTGGCAATGACAACTCGAAGTTTGCTCTCACTTTTAAACAGTATAAGGATTTGAGATTTGTGATTATGCTGGTGAAAATTCTGGGATGTCTAGTGCATCCTGGGGGTTGACAAAAGCTGGCCCCACGCAATATGAAAAGATAATTTTCAGCACACATTGAAAATGATGTGCTGTAAATAATTGTCTTAGGGAAGGCAGCTCTCTCAAACCTAAGTCTGTCAGCAAATTTTTGAAAGGTATCTGGTACTGCCTTGAAAGACCCAATATGATACACTATGTTAGGCTTCGATGGGGTCTGTTTGAGGGTATATGGGTTTTGTAGCCTTATCATTTGCGTCACTGCTATGCGATCACTAGAAGTAGCTGTTGCTGTAAGTGCCATAACATGTACGGATGATGGGATCAAGCTGCGTACTTCACCGACCCTTGCCAACACATGCCTGAAGGTTGTTCCCCTAATAAAAATTGTAACATGGCAGGACAATGGCTATAATACCTACCATTTCTTAGCATTGAATGAATAAACACTTGCGTATGTTGATTAGGTGATAATTGCTCGCATCGAAATGCTGCATTCTGATTGGACTGCAATCCCCATTGCAGCTTGTACAAAAACTGTGCGGGTTTGGTACCCGCCAATACGCGAAGGTCGGGCTCACAGGGAAAAAACGCGTCAAATCCAAAAAAGATTTATCACAAGATTTGTTCATACAAATCATGCATTAAATCATATCGGATTGAATAGACTTCCAGATGATAAATCGTTCGTGAATCCAATAATGAATCCGTATTTGATTTTATATCTGATAAATACTCAAAATCATTAATCTAATCCATTGATAAATCAAATAGGATATTTCATAGGGTTTTATATATGATTTCATGCAAAATTCATCTGAAAAATCTAACGACCAATCAGCGACCGATTTCGCATGCGATTCTAACTTTAAATCCAATAGCAAATCAAATCAATTTTCAATAATGGATTTATACCAGATTTGGGCTCAAATCTCATGCGCGTGCACAACAGTTACAGTTTCAACTTTGCATTGTCCAAGCATTTCATCCTTCAGCTAGTTCTCCGAGTCATCTGATTCGCCTTCCGAGAAGCGTTCCGCCAAGTCCACGTTACAACTGAGCTGCTCGCGATTGAGATGTGGATCTGGATCAGGAAGCTGGGCCGCTCGTGCTGTCCTCTTTGCACCTGCACCACACGCAGCGCGTGCGATTGCAATGTTGTTCAGTCGCGCTTTTTGGATATAGAAGCTTGCAAAGTTTCTTCATCCACATCCTCTGCATGTGGATCCCTATCTTGTACGTTGTCTAGTAGTGCTGGCTTGACAGCAGCCCTCAGCTTTTTTATTCCTTCTGTATCTTGCGGTAGTACGTCTCCTTTGTGCAAGGTCTCTTTGACTGCTTTGTCGCGTGCAGCCTGCAGAGGAATTTCATTTTATATCATGTATCAAAAAACCACTGAATATAACTTACGTGAGTCAATCGGCTTCTTTTTAACTCAGAGCGGCGTTTTCTTACTTTGGAACTGTCGGCCTTCATAAGGACAGTAGATCGTCTGTTAGAATAGTAGTCCTATATATATAATAATAAATAAATAAGCGTAATCATAATCTATTTACTAAACTTGACACACCTTAACTCTTTTCATTATCTTCTTCTCGGGTGGTACAGTGTACTTGCTGTGCCTGAGGTGGCCCCGCACTGACTCAAGAAGCTTGGACATTAACGTAGTACTCACGTCTGACCACACAAATGAGGGCAGAACCTCTGCCAATTCATCACTGTTCTCGTGGAACGCGTCCTGTAAAATTGTCTGCACAAGAACGCAGAAGATGCGTATGTGCATGTCAGCTCATTGCCGGCATGTATTATTTGTACACTAACCAAGGGTACAACGTCTTTCGCTCGAGATGAGTCACTTCGCCCGCGATCCGAGTTAGATGCGCTGACTATAAAAAGCATGAATTCGTCTATGTATACCGCTTTAAAAACAACTAGCTTACATGTACAATCCCTCATTGTAGTTTTGAGTTCATTCACGGTCTTATCGATCTCATCAATACGGTCGACGACGTTCTCGAGCAAGGCGAGCCTATCTTCCAATTCCCTTACTTGCGTCCTTAATGCAGACCAATCCCCAGCCGGTTTTCGAGACTGTTGGGTAGACATTGCACACGTGCATGCGTTGCAAAAACTATGAGTCAGCATACACGTGTCAGTCACGTTTCACAATGCATAAATGCACATTTAATGAGCTTGCAATCCCGCCTTTTTCAATGCGATACCCAAGCAAAATGCCTAAGAAAAACTATCTCCATTCGTGCGATTGTGCAAGGTGCAAGCGAAGGTATACCTTTTCGTACTCGACTGTACGAAGACATCGGACGATTTACGGTGTGGAAAGTGGGGCTACAGTACCAGAAACAGCATCGACAACTGCATGCGCTAATTATAACGCAACGGTGGATTCTAATTCAAGCACTTCTGTGATTACTGATCGTAAAGTTTTATGAGCGCGCTTGCGTGTGATAATCACTGCTCTTCTATCGTGCATGCATTCTTTAGACAACAGTGGACTTGTATTGGATGTTGATAATGAAAGTGGTTCAAAAACACAACTGCAGGCAAATGCATCATGTGGGGATGACGGCTGCAGACATGATCTGGACATATGCTCAGATTCAGGTACATGAATGGAAACGTACCAAATTACTAAATTGATTTTCATGTAGAGAATGAAGATGATTTTGCTGGTACTGGATTAGAAAAATTCCCACAGAATTGCTGTGAGGCAGAAGAATCAGGTACAATAGCATGTATATGTATATAGGTATGGTTCTTTCAGAACAAGCATAATGAGCGCTAGCCATTGCAACATATAAGTTCATGCTCATATAAAATGTAGAACTAAAGATTGAGCAACTTAATATAGTGCAGGTTAATGTTATGCAAGGAGGATTGAACAAAAAATGAATACATCACTGAATGAGTTGCTTTACTTTTTAAGGAATGGGCTGTGTGGTTGATACTGAAAATGTCTCTACATATGCTGGGGACTGTGCAATGGATTGTACAGAGGAGGAAGTGATTGAAGAAGGTGAGCATGCAGGTAATTTTATAACAATGAACAATGACAATATATATGTGTTCAAATATGCTGCATGCATACGTGAACTATTCATGTCAATTATAGTGTATATGTCATATCATGCATTTCAATTAGATTGTGGTGAAAATGATGATGAATCTGTTCTGTATTCATGCCAACGACAATTACTTCAAGGTATGTGAGTATATCGTAGTAAACAAAAATTATTAATAAAATGCATGACAGTTGATGACACTGCAACTTCGGCCAGTATTTCTGAATCTGCAAATCCTTCCAAAAGCAGTAATGAGAGTCAAGGCAACTTACAACACATCACACCTCCATCCATGATGTTAAGATGGATTTGTACCTTGCTCTTAAGGATATCTATAATTTTCAGATTGACACAACCAGTTATTGCATGCATCTGTGGCCTAATATCAGTAGTACTGAAGCTTACCTCACATCCTTTACATGCTGTATTTCCCACGTCACTGTATGCATTACAGAAAGTGGTTGCATTGCCTAAAATAGAGAAAACAGTTTATGTTGTTTGCCCTAATGACATTTGTAACTGTCTTTACAATCTGGAAGAAGCTCAAAGGGTTGCACATTGCAAAGCAGTACATTTTGGGAAAAAATGTGGTTATGAACTAGGATACTTCAGAAATTTGGCATTTGCCCAGAAGAAATGGTCCTATCACAAAGCATTTCACTTTATACCACCTTCTGTTTGGTTAAAAGCTATGTTCAGTGATGAACCATTTCGTACGCTATTGGCTACATCACAAAACAGAGAAGTAGCATCTGATGAAAAACAAGATGTGTATGATGGTGAAATTTGGAAGGAGTTTCTTGAAAATCCTCTCGACACATCAGTGCCATTTCTATCAAATCAAAACAACATTGGTTTAATGTTGAATGTTGATTGGTTTAAGCCATTCAAAAGATCTGAATATAAAGTGGCTGCTTTGATGATGACAGTGCTGAACTTACCACGAGCAGAGAGATTTAAGGAAAGATGGACAATGGTTTTAGGCATAATACCTGGGCCAACAGAACCAAAAGGAAATATTAACACATTTCTTAAGCCACTGGTGGATGATTTGCTGCTCTTGTGGGATGGCTTGCCTTTACATCCTGAAGGCAAAACTGTAAAAGCTGCACTTATTGCATTGTCTGCAGATATGCCTGCATTACGAAAAGTCTCCCAGTTTGTTAGCCACAAAGCAGATTATGGTTGCTCACGATGCAAGTTCAAAGCTGAGAGGGAACCTTCAATGAGAGGGTCATCAGGGAACATGAGTTACTTGACATCAATTATGGCACCTAACAGAACAAAGGAGGAGACAAATTTACAATCCAAAGAATATCTGCTTGCCAAATCCAAAACTGAAGCCCTTTCTATTCAAAAAAAGAATGGGGTTCGGTATAGTGAACTTATAAGGCTACCATACTTTGATATTGTACGAATGTCTATAACGGACCCTATGCATACATTCTTATTGGGTATGGCACACAACGAAATCAAACTGTGCCTTTCTTCTCTACCTAAAGACAAGAAGTTACAGTTCCAGGATCGCTTCAAACATGTCAAAGTACCATATGATGTAGGACGAATTCCCACTGGCATTAAAGATGAGGATGATCTTCCTGGCATGACTGCACAACAGTGGAAAAACTTTCTGTGTATTTATGCCAGGCCTTGCTTTGCAGGGCTGCTACCTGTGAGCCAGTATCAGTGTCTCTGCTTGCTCTGTGAAATTGTAGAGATTATTATCAAGCCGTCATTACTCCAAGATGACATATGCATGTTATATACAAAGCTTTACCAACATCACAAACTGTTTGAGAAGGTCTATGGAAAGTGGAAGGTTTCAGTTAACTACCATCTAGCACTGCACCTTCCTGATGTTGTTGCTGATTATGGCCCCCCACATGGGTACTGGTGTTTTGGGTATGAGCGTATGAATGGAGTGCTTGCAGACATTCCAAACAGTAACAGAAACATTGAAATACAAATATTAAACAAAATAATACAGCAGTTCTGTTTCAACTGTTATACTGATCCTCTAACACCAATGGATGAAAAATTTATGTCTAAGGCTTTAATAGAACTTACTAGTGTGGACAGAAATATTTCCACTAAGTATAATGAACTGAAACACTTGAAAGAACTTACCCAAATAAGGGAGGACATGTTTGAGTATTATAGAGCAATTGATCGTGGTGACGTTATTGACTGGCCAATTGAATTGTTGCATCCCAGCAAGATTAAAGTTAAAGTTGATGACAGTTTCTACCAGGAGATCACACTATTTTGTACCAACTCGTTCAACAATGAAGTACATGCATTTCCAAGAATTGATAAATTTGGAAGGTGCCGGGTAAATGGACAATTATTTTCATCTGATTATAATTCAACTGATAGAGGTGCATTGATACAAGCAATGTTTGTAATGAATGACAGCAATGAACTGCACCCTTACTTTGGGATTGTGAGATTCTACTTCCAAATATGCATCAAGCATAAAAGTGACACTGGAAACCTCCAAAATGTAACACTGGCTTATGTAACTTGGATGGTGTTTAAGACACCTGAGAAAGATAAATTCTCAAACCTATATTTAGTGAGTGATACATTTTATCAACGCGATAAGATCATTAGTCCTCGAAGGTTTATCAGTCGCTGTACCCTGGTACGTGGTGAGAAGAAATCTTCATATTATGTTGCCAATCTACCAGAGATGAAACTGAACAATGTACTTCAATGTATGAATGTGTGCAGTTATGTTGAACTGTTGTGTATGCAGCATGTATATTGTTGAAAGCCATAACTACAATGACTGGCTAAATGTACTAATAATAATATATTAAATCATATGTATTGTTGGATTTCTTAAAATCACTCATTGATTCCCAATCTGAAGCCAATCATGTGAAAAATCCAGCGCATAATCAAACAGGATTTGGTGCACATTTTCCAAGCATAATCTAGTAGAAAATCTTTTCAAAATCTACACTAGATTTGTCAAAGGATTAAAAATCTATGGGAAATCAAAAACAGATAAAAAATCAAACACGAAATCATTCGTGTGATTTAGAATCTAAATAAATCTTCATTTGATTTCAAATCATAAGTAAATCAAATAAATCAATTGTAAAATCGTTCTCACAATCAAATAAGATTCGACGCGTTTTTTCCCTGTGGCGCTACGCCCAATTAGTAGTGACGGTGATTTCGAAAGCACTTCGTTGGGACGCGTCAAGAGCAGGTGTTACTCATGCAATGGGGTCAATGCCAGGTGTAAGTCTTGCAGTTAAATCAAAGCGTGTTTGTTCTTGTTGCCTCCCAATAATGAAGCGAAATCGCTGTGCTAATTCCAATCCAATTTCGGCCATCACCTTAGCAGAATCGACTTTGGACGATTATAGTAAGCCTTCTAAGCACTTCACCTACTGCAATTGGTCTGACATCAGGAGGACAATTGGGTTTATTCTTTGATAGAGCTGTTAAAGTGGCTCCAGAAAGATAACGGACAACTCCTTTGGTGCCTTGCCAGCAGCAAGAAGATAATATTCCGCAAGGATGATAATATGGAAGTATATGCTATGACCTGTCATTCACTCAGTTCAATTTATTGGTAGCAGCAAACATAAATGTACTCCTCTCGGGATGTGATTTTATAAATTACACTTTCATTTGATTTAAAATTGCATTACCAGTATTACATTTGGCATTTAATGATAGTAGAGCAAATACAAATGTTTCATTCATACAATTGAAAGTACTAAAAATGGTTCCCACAAGTAATGCACAATTTTCAAGGCACATTTCCTTTATACACGCATATCATTGATGGCAGCCAGTCTACGATGGCCTAAGTTCCAAAGACGGGTCTGGACATGCTTCTGACATGTGGTCATCATGTTCTCCAGTGCTTGTATGGCCGTCATCATGTAAGTCCATGAAGAGACCACAATCACCAAGGCTCAGTGCTGAGTCATTCGATATGACTTGATTGGTAGCCCCTATGTCGTCCACAACAGTTGATGCTGCCATGTTCCTTTTGTCAACCAGTGATGTGTTTTCACTGGGTCCAACAAAAGGAGCATCACTTCCATGGACATCTGCCAGAGTGATTTGGTTTTGTGCTGAGCTTGTTTCTGCTGACATGGTGTGTGACTGTGGACCATTGGCCGTGCGGTTGACAGCTTGCACATACCGGCTAACCACATCATGGAATTTGTAGTGCTCATTGGGATGCAGCTGATCTCTAACCTTGCAGGCGGCGTCCTTAAACGTCATGTGAAGTCCATCTGATGGATTGTCTACATCAATTACTTGCTTTGTGTTGGCCCTGAGAACAGCCCTGGTGGCGTGCACTCTATTCTCGAGGTTCTTTCTCCTCTCAGAGAGGCTTAGGTGGACCTCCTGTCCCTGATCCCTTATGTCCATCGCACTCTGGGTGGATCCCCTCATCTGAGGTTTCCACACAAAGTGACCCTCCCCTTCATTCAGGAATGGGCTGTTGATTTCATTGATCTCTGGCTCACAGGATTTTGTATCCGTCTTCAAGTGATCGAATTCCAAGCCTAACCTTTGCAAGTTCCCCTGTTTCATATTTTTGCTCATATCTGCAGGCCTTTTATCACTCTGGTTGTTCCTCTGCCACTGTTCATCTATGACTGATGAGCTTCCTGACATATCAATGCTAGTAGTGATGTGCTGACTTTCGATCACAATAGCACTGTCTTTTTCACATTGATCTGCACTGACATTTTGAATTTTGCTTGAGACCTTCTGATGGCTTAATAGCATGTACATTTAACAATGTCATCAGTATAGCCACATGTGCTATATATAAATACATACCTCAATAAATGTGCAATGCGTTTAAAGTTGGAGACAGGGTTAGAATATCGAATGGAGTTACTCATCGTTGCAAGAAGGAGGTAGAATATCGTAAAGGATAGAAGTACCTGTGGAGTGTTTGTTATTCAAGGGGTAGATGGAATTTAGTTTAGAGAAATAGATATTGCTTTATCATCACTTGCCCATTAGAATGCATGTAATAACATTAATCTTACAGTGAGGTGAAGGTAAGGATTGACATCATCAAAGTTGAAGTACTTTAGGTAGTACTGTGGTGAGGATGGAAAGCATTCAATGATAGATCCTAAACAACCTGTCTGGAAGTCATTGAGGAGAAGGCTTGCAGAGGCTGAAAACCCATAGTAGTTAGGATTGATATAGAAAAGCCATCGATAGCTAGTCAAGGGTAATGTGGAATGTGAGGGCACAGAGTAGGGTACATATCATTTCTCGCTTACACCATAGGCATGGACTCTCTGGGAACAAAAAATCCACTGGTGAAACCTGCCACACTGGATATGATCGGGGATAGACGGAATGCGATGTTTGGAAATCCACAGATGACAAATATCAGCAGGGCCACCCATGTTTGGTTAAGAGCAAGGTTGACGAGCAGCACTTGAACAAAGACCTTGATGCTGTACGAATCCCTGTTCACCAACTGAGCAGAAAAGAAAGGTGCCTTTTATTCAAAAAGTTAGTATCTTTTAATACAATCACACTAACCAATAGATATAGAACTGAAGCACAAATGATGACAGGGAAAAATCCAAGGGTAACACCCCTGATGAAACCTTGAATGACAATATCCCAAGACCTCCCTGCACCATCCACACGTTCATAACCAGTCACCTCCAGGGCCCTCTGGTAGTAGATGTAGAGGGCTGGGAACATGAAGAGAGCACTGGCCACTGAGTAGACACAGAACCCTGACATCACCAGGAGTGGGTTGTAGGACTGGTAGTATACAGTACCTGTTTTTGTGGTAAAGAAAAGGGCTATGAACATAGTGGTAGTGGTTAGACATGTAGTTCACCTCATGTTGCTAAGGGAAAATTTTAGCCATCATTCAATTATTTCGACATAATATTAAAAAGCCATTGTATGAAGAGAATAAAATTGAATTTCGTTGAATAAAGCAGTACCACGTATTCATTACTAGAATAATCGATTGTTCAGATTGGCAGCATTTGTTTATTTTACCAAATTTTTTTAAAAATCAGTTCCCTTTATTTCTTTTGTCATTTTTATCTGGTAACACAAGGAATTCTCACCAACTACCACACAAAATACGGACAAATACATTCATGAACCACTGCACAGCATGAGGTTATGAATGCAGGATGGGACTGGCATTAAGTTCAATTAGTGAACCTGTGCAGTTACATGTTTCCAGTAACATAACATAAATATTCTATGATGCTTCAGAAAGGCTATTTAAAACTACTGTAGCAACTGTCAGATAATTCACACCTAATAATATCCCATAGAAAAAGAAAATAACTGGTAAGTATAGCATTTGGCCAACTGATGCCCTCAGAGCTCCTCTTGCCTCCAAGGCAGCCAACCTGTTCAGTGTTCCACCATGATGGTCATCCAACCTATGAGAGCCATAAGATGGAAGTATTGAAGTATACAGTCTACCTAGGATTATCTAATATAACAAGTAATACCTTTTTGCCCCATATACCGCGTACTGAACTTTCTGGGAAAATGTGCCAAGTATGTCACGGGACATACTCTGATAGCAAGCTGTCTCAATGGCAGACTGTACAAGCTTTGGATCAGGGCTCTTCTCATAATAGTCGGTTATGATTGCACGCAGCCTATGGTTACCAGCCATGTCCATAATAACATCTGCAAAGATTGAATGTACAAATATATAAGTAGTTTAACACTTAGTAGTTTAAAGAATAATGTTTCCACAAAAAATGTGTCTTCTAAGTTAGTACAAGCTAATCAAGACTCATGTAGAAATTTATACATCAATGCTATAATACATGCATGGGATTTAGACATGCCCACCTGCTGGGTTTTCATTTGCAAGCTGTGGGGCACTTTTCCAGTACTTTGTTTGTAAAGCTTTAATGAAGACCTCATAAGCCTTGTCAGGGACCCCATGGTATGCAACCTAAGTAGTTTTGGAATGGTAAAGTTGCCTTTATTGTTGTTGTTATTATTGGATGTTGACAATAATTTATTGAATTTCAAATACATAGGAGCAGTATTAATATGACCATAAAACACTGAGGAGCTACATGTAGACCAGCAGTTCAAATCTAAACAAACAGCATTAATGAAGTTTAACTTGAAACTATTCTTCTACTCATGATGGCCCTAGCAACCGACCTCACTGTAGAGGTATTTAACCGCCCATAAATCTTAGCTTTTGGGCAGTGCTGGAAGTTTGAGAAAATGCAGGCTAGTCTTACAAGAGCATTCTGGGCCTCTTTGCCCCAGCTCCTATAACTCTCTACTGAGGAACACATAGCCACCCTAGCTCCTGACACCTTGGGTCATTGGAGGAGTGCTTCCTGCACCATTAGAATTACAAGTATTATGCTAAGTGGCAGGATTGAGTGACTGTGATCTTTCCCAAGCATCAACTAGCACATCATCCAGACGGGATTGTTATAGACTATTGTAAGGCCCCCTTTACCAATCTCTGCCCATACAGACAGGTGATTATGCTGACAGAACTCTGAAAAGAGGTTATACAGGTGATTGTGTATGATAACAACATCACCACCATGTCTGTAAGACACTGCGTGATGTCTAAGAGGATCCAAAGTGATATCGGGGCAGAATGGCATATTGATTGTATTGAGGAGTTCATATCTAGCCACCACATCGCTGCAATCTGGAAATCAGCAGGATCAAAATGCACATGATGCCAAAAAAGTAAAATCGCTTTATTTCTCTCCTATCTCCCAGCATGTCTTGTGTAAGACGATGTTGGATGTCATCTTTTTCAGTCAATCTTAATGACTTCCTTCCCTGTCAGTAAGGCTCAAATTATTTCTGCCTTTGCTCCTCATACTGCTTGGTTGGCTTTTGGTTGTCCCTTCAGAGATTGGAGAGAACAAAACTGACTCGACTGTTATGACATCAGTAGAGGGGACACATGATCATTGAACTCTAAAATGGCACTTATTAAATGGTGACTGTTAGCGTGAAGAACACGGAGATGAGATGAACATAGCACATGAGTAGTAAGTGAAAGCCATGCCCTCCAAAGATGAGGCTAATTTGTGCTTGCCGGCAGTGATCATCCAGAATGTCAACTGCTATGCATATAGAGTTCCTCCTCATCAAAGAACTGCAGGGACTCAAATGAAAGTCTAGGAGGAGTTATTCAAGCTAGATGAAGCAATTTCAATTATTGCCATAGATGCTAAGAAGAGAAGGTAGGCTGCAACATGAAGATCTACTAAAGCCGAGAGCAAAACATTTGCCTTGGAACATGACATGGGCGCAATGCAAATAGTCACCTATTGGTACCGCAAGAATCTCTAAATAGATGACTTCATAGCAGGTGGAACAAATGGTTGCCTTGGGGACTGAAAACTTCACACTAAGACAAATTGATGAAAAGTCCCATGTAATAGGATATTATTATTATTGGAAGGACAAATGTGTACAAAACAGACACATAATAATAATATTAAATCCATCGGCTTGTCCTCTCCCAAACCTTCCATCTTGGTGGACATTTACAGTGAGCTGAACATCACCTTGGTCAGGTCTATTGCCAGAGCCATCTTGGCAAGGGAGTTCCTGCCCTCGTGACTTAACTTTATTTGCGGGTGTATGATTATGTAATTATTATTATCGGAACCTACGCGAGTAGGTTCCATATAGGAATCCTGCAGTATCATGAATGTCATTAAAAAAACGTCACTCTCATCTAGCGGGACAGCCAAGAGTCGGGTCACGTCGTTTTTAGTGGCAATCGAGCAATATCAAAAAGGAGAACAGTTCTGCGTTATATCTGTGTCATAAGACGGTGTACTTTTAGAGAACAAACATACTCGTCCCCATCGTCCGTACCCAGTCCCACCTAAACTTTCTCCTCCGTCGTCTTCTTCTTCTTCTTATTCTTCTTCTTCTTCCTTCGGGATAGCATAACTCACGACAGGAACGTTTGTAGAGCACGCCATGTGTACCAATCGCTTCAGGATGTGTCCGCATGTTATCTTCGGGTATCTGTTAGACGCCTAACCGATCGGGCAATTAGCTGAAGCTAGTTGTCTACAAATAGCACATTACATCAGCTATCGCAATGTTCATGACGCACCAGTATAATATAACCAGCGTTATCAAATTCGATGGTTTTACCATACAATCTCAAGGACAAGTCTGATTCCACTCGAGCATCTAAAATCCAGATACTGCCAGATCTGCGTATGTCAAGCGCGGTACCGAAAGGAACAACAAAACGACCACCCAAAGGTACGTTACGGCATCGATAAATGTTGGATCGATAAATGATGAGCATGCGTGGTACATCGCTAAAATGGAACGAATAGTTTAGTTGCAGCGGTAGATACTGCGTCTCTCTGTTTTATAGTAATATGCGCTGTGTGTATAACGCCAAAGTTGCTTACGTCAATTTGGTCATGTATTGTGGTGCATGGTTTATCTGATTATACCGTGAGATCAGTTTACTTAGAGTACATTTATCCTATGTATTACATGGCTTCGCTTTTAACCGTTATCAATCCTTTGCTCCTCAATGGAGATAGTCTGGGGACTAGTGTAATATTTGGCAACAGAATTGCGGATTCTAAAATAAACCTGTCATGATCGCGCAAGTTGACGTTTATGCTACCTGATTCTATGCGTTTCAAGAACTAAATACAATACTAAATCCACCAGAAAAATTTAGGAAACAAGTAATAAAAACATTCTCTACACGAGAAGGTTGGTGGTATATAGGAATCAAAGGTGATGATGGTGTAAAAAGCAAGGGAACAAGACTTCTGATTGAAAAGGAAAAATGAAATAGACCTATATTAGCACGTACATTTAAATATGACAACATGCTGCTAATATAGGTCTATTTCATTTTTTCTTTTCAATCAGAAGTCTTGTTCCCGTGCTTTTTACACCACCATCACCTTTGATTCCTATATACCACCAACCTTCTCGTGTAGAGAATGTTTTCATTACTTGTAATAAATATTAACGGTGTCGAAAAAAAATCTAATGAATCTACAGTTCTACTTACAATTACATAAAATCACCACTGACATTCCACTAACCTACCCTTGGTCAGCCTCCCTTCCCATGATGGCCTTTGCTACAGACCTCACCAATGACATATTGAGGCGGCCATAAATTTCATTGAGCATTTTGTGTTTGGGGATGGCCTGGCTGATGGAAACCAGAGAGACAAGCCGGAAATAAAAAACTCTGAGCCTCCTTCCCCCAATTGCCATACATTTCTACAGCTAACGATACACACATCCTGGCACCTGGTGTGTCGTTGGCAGCATGCTTTCGACTTTATCAGCATAAGCTGCTGCCCCCACAGATGTACCAGCATTATGAGAGTAAGAGGAAAAGTGACTGTAACACTGGCTGCTGGCTTATATGGTCCCCTAGCTAAGCCTTATCTCACTTTGACCCTCACAGAAAGTTGAGCCAGATGACAAAAGTTGGAAAGATATTATTGTATCATTTATCATCTTTCTTGTAATAAATATCACGCATCTACTGCCATCACTGACCTTGCCATCCGCAAGAAGCACTAGGCGATTGAACATGTGGAATATCTCCAGCCTAGGTTGGTGGATAGTTAGGACGACTGTTCTTTTTGAAGCAGCCAGTCTGTTGAGGTGTGCCAGCAGTTCATACGATGAAGTGGCATCCAGTCCTGAGGTGGGCTCATCCAAGAATAGCACACTTGGAAGTTTAAGTAGCTGTAGGGCTATTACCAGTCGCCTTTTCTATGAAATACATTGTTAAAGTAAATATGTTCCATAGTCAGGCATACACCAAAGGCTATGAGCATAATAGTCTTATATAAACGAGTACAGCCATGACTATATACCTGCCCTCCACTCAGTCCTGCACCAGTGGCACCTCCTACAACTGTATCAGCAAATTGTCGCAGCTCACTCTGAGGTGGTGTGAGAAGTGAACAAATTTTATCATGTTACCCATAAAACCAACATCAATACAAAAATGAGGTGGGAACAGAAATCACAAAGTTAACATACCACTGCCAAAACTTGTTCAATTCGTTGGAACTTGTCCAAAACGTTTGGTAGTTTGACCTGGGCAGCCAAGGTGAGGTTCTCTCTCACTGTCAGCTCCTCATAGTAGGGTGTGGCCAACTGGAGGACGTAGCCAGTATTTGCAGTGTACCATGCCCTGACTTGGTGCACCGGTTGCCCGTTGACAAAGATATGACCCTACATGTACATTGCAAACACAGCATGCAGTTAGTTTTAACATACATATATGTGCTATGCACACCACATATAGTGGTTTGCTGGTTATTCTTTCCTCTTCCCCCATATTTACTCCATTCAAGAGGAATGGAAACTTGTATTGTTTGTCACTATGCCGTTTGCCTTCAATGGCATGTATCATATAATATCTCAGCCAACACCTCATACTAAGTAAAATACTACAAATTGGATGGAGCATTCACCACAAACCTCCACATTCCCAGTACGCCTTCCAGTTAAAAGATCAAGAAGTGTTGTTTTTCCACAACCTTGAATGCAGCATTTACATTGGAAATGGCAGTCAAGTATACATCTTGCAGTGCTTGCACAGACATACACACACATACCTGATGGTCCCATGATAGCACATAAGTCTCCTGGGTTGAAGTAGATGGAAACACCTTTCAAGATCTCTTTGGTGGTGTAATAATGTTTTTTATTTGATGGTGTCTGTTGGCTTTTGCGCTGCATTGTACAGAATAGAAAGAAATTTATTGTGGAACATTTGGGAATAAAATTAATACTAACTATTGTGCTCTTTTTCTTGGCAACGTGTGCCAGATATTCATGGATGGAGTTGAATGTTGCTGGAGTGGTTGCCACTTCTGAAGAATAGAATTAGCTTCAACACAATTGGTCTCTTAAGAGCTGAGTATAAAATGCACAAACCTAGACCAAGATTCTTAGCATTACCTACATGCCACTGCTGATACAATACTGGTTTATTCCAGTTGCAATATGCCCTTATTCGTCTCAGACTAAATCTGGCTAAATCCTAATGGGTCAGAACTTAATTTACTGTGTTCTCTCCCCTGTTTTTGTAATGTGTCAGAACATAAGGCTATTGTCTCTCATCATCCTATGTCCTGCACTATATCTAGTGCACCATGTAGCTATTCTAACATATTTCACCAACAATGTCCTCTACGCCATTTACCAGTTAGTAGTGGAGCACTATCTGTGTCATCACGGTTCTCGAGCCTCTTCAGGACAAGAGGTAAAGAGTCATCTTTTTTCTCGTCTTTGACTTGGGTGGTTCTCACAGTGACAGAATAGTGGAGGTCCAGACATGACACTGAAACACCTGCTTCATCAGCACAGAGGGGAAACTGTTGTGGAAAGAGATAGCATGACCTACATTCTGTTACAAAAAGACATGCTACATGTTTATCATGACAATGTTTGCACATCACCAATAGCAGACAATTGCATGTCTCTTCCTACTAACATATCCCATATTAAATTCATTTTAAAATTCATTTCAACCACTATAGGACAAAGGCCAAATTCGAGTACTGTTTACACATACGCGCAATGTTCTACCTCTAAATCCTTTTCGTCCATTTGCTGCTTCAAACGTGCCAGGTAACCCTTCTGGTTCATATTCAAATTTAGCAACCATAACCAGAAGACTCCCTTGGCCAGCAGGCAGCTGAGGGCAATGACCACAACAATCGTCAGCAGCACGATCTTGACATGTGCACTCCAAATGTTTGATGGGGGAGAGCCCAGAATTATCCTGTCCGGACACATGGTGCTGCAGTGAGGCCCAGAGCAGTTGTCCCTGATAGCCACAACCGAACTGTAGCGATCGGGGTACCACTGGCCGAGGGCATCACGAATGGTAGTCTTATTGGCTCCCGCCTGCATTGTACTCCATGCGTCTGGTTCCATGAATTGACTGTTTCAAGAGGAGCCGAGGTCACACGATTCATATGTATAAACATAATATAGTTAAATCACAACTGTTCATTATATACAAACTAATTCAGCGTTCGCGGGATCACGATAAGACAAGTTGACAAGTATGGGGCACCTCAATATGATTTATTCCAATTGGCAGCATTACTCCTTAGATATTTTTTACAGTACATACACCATGATACGGAACCGGAACTGAGGTATAAGGAAGGATGACGAAGGGGAATGGGGAAGGCATGAGGAGGGGAAGGGTTAAGGAGGTTTATTTCAAAAATAGTTTGGAAACACCAGGTTAAAAAAAAATCCCACTAGGCAATGAATGTAACCATGCTGATTTACGATATCCAAATTGTTCCCCAACAGTGTGCCACTACCAATCATAATGCAATGTTTTGCAAGAAATGTTATATTCTAAGAAATATTTACTCTTAACAATCTGTTTACCAACTTGTGACCGCTACACGTGCAAGCGGACCACATTTTCCAATGCATGACAAACCTGAAAGCCCCAAATGATGTGGACACATCCACAGCCTGGCTACCAAGCAGGTTTCCCTCCCCCCACAGTGTGGAGGTCACCAGGTAGATATGTTGGAAGCACTCGGTCACGTAATAGCTCAATTTCTCTACACCATCGCTAATCATCGACAGGCTGCCGTTCATGGCTCCACCGTACTCAGAAACAGTCTGTAAAAACCTTACGGCTAGTCCTGCGCCAGCATTCTTTGACCTTCCAACTTCTGTTGTACTCAGACCAATAAGAGAATTAGCCAATAGATACACGTCATACAAACCAAATATGACAAACGTCGGGACGTCTTTTAATGGGTAGTACTGTGGAGTGCTTAGCATACAGAAGGCAGAGAAGCAGCAAGGAGAGCCGCGGGACATGTCCCCGCACGTGACATTTGTCGTATCTGTCGCCTTCATGATACTGAATACTCCATTTTGCGCCGTACTCTCTCCATCGGCTATGCCTACGAATAGGCTCTTAACGCTGTCCTGGAAGTTAATGAACCACGCCGAGTCGGCAATGACGCTAAGATTAGCTCCTCGCGTCGAGTTCCTGAGCAAATGCAGAGTCCAATTGGCGTGGTTGATCACACCCACGCCTCCGGCGCTAGATCCGACAAGTGTCAACGTTGAGCTGTTGGTAAGACCCTCGTTCAGTAACTGGCGAAGAGCACCGCGGTAAATCGTTTGTCCGCGAAACACGAATGGCAACTGATCAGAAGAATTCAGAAAACATTCAGTAAAATACGATTTCCCGATAGAAGTGCACGAGTCGTAGTCGTTCCCATAGCACCGATCATAGAGGTCCGTGGAAATGTTGCAGCTTACGGAGGGACTGTTGGCTAGCCAGAGGTCGCTGCTGCAGTATGGTACGACGACCCGTGTGTGGTTGCAAAAGGTTGGGTTAATGTTGCAGTTGTCGTCAAGGATACCCTGCCCTCGGACAGAGATGCCTGTTTTAAAATAGCTCGTGTTCACGAACGTGAGTATGGATGTCACCAGCGGGGATACGAAGGAATTCAGAGGTTCATTTAAGGACATCACGGTTCTCTGAGCTTCAAACACGTCGTAATTCACCAACGGACCTATGGACGGAGAACCGCTTCTTCTGAGCCGCGTCCTGACCGAGGCACTAAAGTACCGCTTGTTGCAGGTATCCGGGGAGTAGCATCCTCCGCCACTCTCGAGGAATACGATCCAGTGTTCGGGTGAGCGCCCTCGTGCCATGAAGTAGCCGGCAGGAGTGTGGTCGTTGCATAACGCTCTCCTGTCGCTAATGACCTTCCAAAATAGATTGTCTGCATTGGCAGCTCTTAGGAGAATGCTTGTTAAGAGAAGTAGACTTCTCATCGCACAGTACCAGAAGTCAGAAACAGAGCTGGTATTATTTGATGCGGTTTTTATTCGAAATGGAAGTTCATTGGAATTTGAAATATACGTGCTGGTTACAATGTCCAACAAAAAACTTGGCCAACGATTTAAAATTCTAACGATGCGTGCATGTATACGGGCGTGGTATCTAAATTTAAACAACTTGAACGCCACATTGCACCTTCGCAATTCAACCTGACGATAATGCGTATTGCTGCATCCATATTTCGTTGAAATGTGGCGATGAAACCAATCGATCTTCTTGGAAATCATCTGCAATGCATACCGCAAATTCGCATTTTTGAACATAAGCCAGATGGTGTAGTTAGTTAAGTATGCCAAGCCTCACGCATGAGTTGTCATAGAAGTTTTGATACGCCGAAATATTTGGTTCGCCCGGACCACACACTGGAAAATGCATTGTTATGCCACGGGGACTGTATAGTCGTTGTTATACACGGGCCTGTATACAGAACGTATGCAATTGCGTATATTAACTATAGGATATGCACTGTTATACTATTTTTGTGTATACTACAAGTGTATCCCTCCTGCCACTGTTATACACAATGGGTATATCTCATAATCCAATTTAAACATAAGTACCGTATATTGTCTCGTCACATGATACGAGAATTTCAAAATACCGATCTCCTATAAGTCACCATGCAGTATAAGTGTAAGAGCCTGAGGGCTGAAGTAAGCAGCACGTGACGGTGTGCAAGTGGCTGTGCGCACGCGTGACAGTGCATGTGTAGGACGCCCATATGTGTGAGTGAGTGTGTGCGTGTGTGTGTGCGTGCGTGTGTCTGTGTGTGTTTGTGTGTGTGTGTGGGGGGACTAGGCTAAACCTGTAATTTCGTATGTTCCTCCACACACATGACAGATAACGTAATCTGGCTAAATTCCTACATGCAGGCGAGTGACGTGTTTAAATGGGTGTGATTAGATGTTGTGTTTGTACTATCCTGGTATTTGTTAGGAATGTCCATGAACCTTGAGACTTGCACATCACTTAAAGGTCACCCCTCTCATAGGTGGTGTGTCAAAGGGTGTGTGGTTACGTCATGGGAGCCACAATTGTGGGTGCATATATTTTAATTTCGTTGTGTAAAACCTGGTGTTTGTTAGAAATGTACATGGACCTTGAGACTTGCAAGTCACCTCACTCATAGGGGTGTGTCAAAGTGAGTGTGGTTCCATCATGTGAGGTGCAGTTGTGGGTGAGTATTTGAAAATTTGCATTAATTCTCTGACCCAGTTTCCAATAGGAATATCTATGGATCGTGAGACCTTCTTGAGTCTCCTTAAGTGTTAGGTATAAATCTGCCATTTGGATTATTCAGTTATTTTTAAAGTGTGAATGTAACTGATATCATATTATCATCATGACATGTTTTGTTATAATTGGTCATTATAATGTTTTCTGCTCAAATAATCTTACTGGTTAGATTTCCAGGTAGAAAAAAATTCATTACTATAAGCTAAGCCTTTATTTTCCTAAAAGGTGCAGAGATGAGACGGTTACGATATATTATTTGGACTTCTGGCTTTGGGTTTTGGGGGGGCCGAAGGCCCGCTATGCCCTTCAACTTTTCACCCCCTCTCCGAATCCGACCTCAAATTGCACCCGTCCCTCCCTCCCGACACTCTTCATTGAAACTCACTTACCTCCACACTCTTTATTAACGCCATCTTGGCTATGGGGAGGTGCCTGCGGCGCCACACTCTCTACTCCTAGAAATAACGTATGTTCCTCCACACACATGACCGATCAAGTAATCTGGCTAAATTCCTACATGCAGGGGAGTGACGTGTTTAAATTAATTACAGCAGGCAGTATTTGTCTGTTGTATGTTTATGGATTTGCTGATAATCTCATGCATTCATCTCACCAGCACTGTACATACAGAAATTTTGTATATGAAAGAATTAATTTCTTAATTCATACATGGACCATTTGACCAGGTATCTTTATTTAAAACTTATACTTACAAAAATAATTAATCACGCATGCACAAAATCGGATACGTGCACATTTTTCATTGTGAACTGCTGTGCTGTGATGTCTGGTAATAGCACACCTCGCAGCCGCAGATCTAGAATTGTTCTATCAGACCGCTTTTCGAATGGTCCATACAACTCCACCACCAGACAGCTGGTCGCAGCATGCTTCAATTAACAGCCGGAATCATTCTATGGATCAAGGCCTCGAAGTAATCGTCTGCATCGTGCAACCACAACGTCGCCGAGAGAGCGAAACGTGGTTGCCTGGGCAAATGTTTCACACTCCTGATCGATAGCTGCTGAACTGGCGAAGACTTCATTTTTGCGTGTTTGAGAGACCACAAAGGGCAAGGGGAGGGGGGCACCTGTTGTGGGGTCAACACCTCCGGCAACAACATGCAGAAGGTCTGCCGATAGCCTGGCCGGACCTGCTGTCTTCGGCGCGATAGTTGTACCTTTTCTTTGAACCACCGAGGTGCTCGTCGCCTGGACCGGCCGGGATACATTCCCCGCGGCCTGTGCTAGTTTCTGGTGAACGCCCGGATACTTCCTAGCTGCCAAGGCATGCGAAAGTGTTCAGTGACCGCACTGACTGCCTCCATGCAGGGCCGGCGCACACGGTCCGGTTGGTCCGGTTTGGCCGACCAACGTTTGTCCCGAAATGAAGACGTGTCTGACCACGCCCACAAATAAATCAATATCAATGAAATTTATCAGCTGCTCATGGCGAATCTGCTCATGGCGAATCTCGTCACTTATACAAATGTCACCAACATATCGAGAAATTGGCGGTCAAAAGGATTACGCGGTATTCGGTCATTGCCTAATTCTATGTCCATAGAAAACGTATGGACGCATTCAGAAAACTGCATCTAACTGCAGAAAAAAAAAATTATATTGACTAGATGCTCTCGGATTTGCAATGTGGGGACTATTTGGCATATTTTGAGTACTTTCACGCACCGTAGGTACCTATATCCGCACTTCCACATTAATTATGCAAGGTTTCCAATGTCCATTCATTTTATCTCATTTACTTATTCAGTCATCAATAGTTTCCCAACCAAATTATATTTTCCTTAGGTGCCACCGGATTATATGAGAGTAATCAATGCACTTATTTATCATTATTTTTTCAGAGCTTAGGGCCTTCAAATCGCGCTTCCCTTGAATGGTTAGTGAGACACACCCCACATACAAAACACATAATATCACGTGCTACCCTTTCGTCAGTTAGCCGTACCCAGACCGAACTGTTTTTAAAATATGTGTTGACGTCTATAACTACGACCCCACCCACCACTATAATGACACAACAACTTAACGTGCATGCGATTTATTAACCGTTATTTACGGTACTAGTGGCTCTTCGCTTTTGGTTCGGTACTTTCTAATCCACAGACGATTTCGAACGGTACAAAGACGACGATATCTGAGATCAATCCCACGAGGTTTAAGACCTGGAAGTCTACCTGTGGGACCCTCCATTGAATACCGGTATATACGTACATATATATGGAATACCTCACAGCTAACAGTTACAGTACAGTATGGAGTGGACCCTATGGCGACATATGGCGAGACAGCGCTACGGAATACCCGACAGCTAGCAAACAAGTACTGTATGTGTATGTGTGACTGTATGCATGTGTTGTGTGAGTGGCTATGAATCCTCTCTCCCCCTCTCTGTGCA
>OY811971.1:22893461-23035639 GCA_963681505.1 Eunapius fragilis
CCATTGTACAGTACGCATGCCTTCTTTGTGCCCAGCCATTGTACAGTACGCATGCCTTCTGTGCCCAGCCATTGTACAGTACGCATGCCTTCTCTGTGCCCAGCCATTGTACAGTACGCATGCCTTCTGTGCCCAGCCATTGTACAGTACGCATGCCTTCTCTGTGCCCAGCCATTGTACAGTACGCATGCCTTCTGTGCCCAGCCATTGTACAGTACGCATGCCTTCTCTGTGCCCAGCCATTGTACAGTACGCATGCCTTCTCTGTGCCCAGCCATTGTACAGTACGCATGCCTTCTCTGTGCCCAGCCATTGTACAGTACGCATGCCTTCTGTGCCCAGCCATTGTACAGTACGCATGCCTTCTCTGTGCCCAGCCATTGTACAGTACGCATGCCTTCTGTGCCCAGCCATTGAATAACAATGAGTAAACAAGCACATACATACGTTGTGGGTGCACGGGTCAAGCATTTTAGTAAAAGATGATCGTGCAGGGACAGATACAGAAAACAAAAGATAGAGGCAGCAAAAACCATTAGCAGCTACATGTGCCTGACAGTAGTCATTTTGCAAGCAAACCACGATGGGTGTGGCCTTAGGAAGAACTAGGAATGTGGTACATGTATCAAGTTTTTGAGGGGTGACTCCTTCATTGTAAGGGTGTCCTGACAGAGTACATTCAATTTCAGTGATGGATCCGGTTTGTGGGGGGCACAATTGACCTATACCCACATCCTGCTCCAAAGCTCCTCAATAGGGGTTTAGGTAAGAGAACAAGTCAAAGAGTGTATGGAAAGCTTTTCCATTATATACATGTATCATTGCTAGTGCCTATCGTACCACAAGATAAAGCCCATTACATAGAGGTTTACTCCTCCCATGGATGTGAGATAACTACAGGCATTGCCACTTACACATCACACACACACACACCCTCCCTCACAAGTATCCAACCTTCATGTAAGCTTACATGTAGGTCTAGCTGGCTTACGTGTACTATCAGCCAATCAAGGTCAGTGCACACAGCTCACAAGATACTTTAATTGTATTCATTTTAGCCAGGACAATGGTTGTGTACACTTTGGACTGCCCTTGTGGGTTTTGTGGTATAGCGGTCAGCTACATGATAGGAGAGTTGTAAGAAGGATGCACATGGGGTCCTGGGAAAGAGTACCAAGGTATGGCCATATAAATATAGGGAGAAGGCCTACAGTATAGGGAGAAGGCCTACAGTATAGGGAGAAGGTCAACAGTATAGAGAAGGCCAACAGTATAGGGAGAAGGCCAACAGTATAGGGAGAAGGCCAACAGTATAGGGAGAAGGCCAACAGTATAGGGAGAAGGTCAACAGTATAGAGAGAAGGCAACAGTATAGAGAGAAGGCCAATAATATAGGGAGAAGGCCAACAGTATAAGGAGAAGGCCAATGTACAGGGAGAAGGCCAACAGTATAAGGAGAAGGCCAACAGTATAGAGAAGGCCATCAGTCTAAGAGAAGGCCAATAGTATAGGGAGAAAGCCAACAGTATAGAGAGAAGGCCAATAGTATAGAGAAGGCCAACAGTATAGGGAGAAGGCCTACAGTATAGGGAGAAGGTCAACAGTATAGAGAAGGCCAACAGTATTGGGAGAAGGCCAACAGTATAGAAAGAAGGCCAAGAGTATAGGGAGAAGGCCAGCAGTATAGGGAGAAGGCCAGCAGTATAGGGGGAAGGCCAACAGTATAGAAAGAAGCCCAACAGTATAGGGAGAAGGCCAACAGTATAGGGAGAAGGCCAACAGTATAGGGGGAAGGCCAACAGTATAGGGAGAAGGCCAACAGTATAGGGAGAAAGCCAAACAGTATAGGGAGAAGGCCAACAGTATAGGGAGAAGGTCAACAGTATAGGGAGAAGGCCAACGGTATAGGGAGAAGGCCAACGGTATAAGAAGCCCACCATTATGGCGGAGAAGGTCAACCGTAGGATAGCGTAGGTAGTGGTCGCCACCCGCGAGTGCCGATATCGGTTGTCTTGAATATACAGCAAACAGGAAGGTTAATTATACAAACATACCTGACCCCAAGAGATCGTCAGCTATCACTCTATACTACTAGCGCTTCGTTTATCAAAAAACGTGCTCCGTACGAAAGAAAACAACTGTTTTATCCAATTAAGCGGATTTCTGGTATAGTCGCCAGTGCGGTTGGTCTGTCGCCACGTATGGTAGGAGTGCTCGCCACCCCCCTGTATTTCGTTGTTACGTAGCGCATGGAAGGTGGATTGTAACACAACATTGCTCAACCAAGTTATCAAGTATGGAGCAGCCTTTAACCACCCCAGGAAAGCTTCACTTTGTATTTGTTACTAGTATAGGAGGCGACCATTCATTCATACTACTTCTTTTACTGCCGAAATTGTATATACAGCTAAGGATTGAAGCATATGTACCGTTATAAGATAGTGCCATGCCAATATTAATTAGCTACTGTAATGTTATGGTTGCTGAGAAGATGGATCAGGTTACAAATGATATGTGATCAACAATGGCATAGTGCCTTATCAGGCTCCATGTTTTAGATGTCACATAAGTTTTTATTTAATTGAGAGATGCAGCATTCCCCCTCTGAATGGCAACAGAAAACCTTTGCAGGAGGTATGCTAGAGAGCTTTTGTCACCAGTGGTGTTAGCTATGCGGTGACCCAAGTTTGATAGGAAAGAAATGGAGCGACACTCCAGTTGTTTCAAAGGCAACAGGTGTGAAGGAATGGTATGCATGGGAGGTGAGGTAATTGTACTTCTTGATCTTGGTCTGCTCTGCCTGGTTCGCTGTTGCACATAATTCAGAGGCTGTCATGGATAGATGGGAAGTGGCAAAAGTGTCTACGCAGATTGCATCCCAAACCAACAATTCGATTCAACCATGGTACCATGGTGATTCCATCAGGATGCTTACCATCTGATCAAGACCAGTGGGCTCTAGCTGAGAAGGAACATTGGCAGAGGACAAAGCCCTGTGCAGAATATCCTTCATTCTGCATGTCATGGTAGAAGTGGCGGCCAGCACTAAAACGACAACTGTGTGTGCTGAGCATGTCCACATTTGATCCACAGTGGTGGCAAATGTGAGGATGCAAAGTGGGGCCCCCAGACGAAGGCCAATGGTTATGCAGATATAGTGTTATCATCCATGCGAAGGCCCAGGGATGCATATTACTCTCCCTCACTTCCTTCAGAGCTGCATCCATGCTCTCAGCTGAATTCTCACTCCATTACAGAACACTACAATATGATATTACTTCATTTTATGCATGTACAGCATATGTAAGCTAGGTCTAAGTTCAAGATAATCTTCTCTGTATTTGCAGAAGTAGCTGTACTCTCTCCAGCTAAGCTTGATATGCTATAGGCCTACATTTAATAGGCTTTTAGCTGAAAGAACCGCATGCGGAATGAGATACAACCCGTTATGTACCCCTATGGCGAACACTCCTCCACAACATACAAACCTCAAACGCTTAGCACTCAAGATATAGGACACATTTGGGAGCCGAATGGTTGCCAATTTAAGCCTAAAGACATAATTTGTGGAGGTAGGAGTAGTCGCCACCCCTGGCGACTACTACTTACGAGCGTAAATTCAGTTGGAGTGTTCGCCACACTCACTAATTCTTGAGTCATAAGGTTTCTTTTAAAACAAAGCTAAGTACATTGTACAGAAATAACTGCTCTTCTATAATAGCACGATTTTACGACAATCTGTGCTACATACTTCGCTAACACTCACTTGCACCAATAGAACCCGCTAGCAATTGTGCGGTGTTTACAGCGCCATTTAATCTAGAAATGAGGTAGCTAACTTTGTATAATTATTTTGCAAAAACGTTAATAGTAAATAAAACTTGAACAACGTGCCGTAAACACAGAGTCCCAGGAGTGTTGCTTCCGTTTTGTGCCAAGACATACAAACGTTAGGTAAGCCCTAGCGCCGCGTTTGAAAGGAAGAGTGGCGAGCACTCCTGCACTGGCGACCATACCTGACGCTACCCTATAGGGAGAAAGCTAGTAGTATAGGGAGAAGGCTAGCACTGGTTACAGTACAGGAAGAAGTCAATTATTATAGGAAGATGGCCAACTGTATAGGGAGAAGGCCATATCTCCTCTTCTGAAGATATGCCTGTTCTACACATAGGGCCGAACACTACCCACTGCCAAACATACCCTACGCTACTAAATTCACACAGTATACTCACCAAAACACCTGCGTCTCGGAAGATGAAATCATGAAGGGGCTATGTAGTTCGATCCCTGCATGCATCATTGTGCCTAATCGATGCGCTCCGCATCTCCAGTGACGCATAGCTGATAAGTTAATTTTAATTTGTGTATATGTCACGGGTGTTTCGGAGTGGACATTTACGGATATTTAGATGTTCAATTGCCCATTTATGTAAAAATGATTTTGCTAGCTCATTAACGCACTAACATATTCAAAGCCGGTTTCTGCTATGACCCAGTATCACTACGCCTCTCCATTGATAAGTCCATGCATAGTAATAGTCTAAGCACAAACCTAAATCAACTGCTCACATGTTTATCGCATTTCAACATACGGCGCAACGTTTCTAGTAATCACGTGCTCCTTAATTCGTTACGAGTGCATCTTTTGGTGGACTATTTGTGAGGCTCTCGAACTTCCAGGTGAGTTGTGACGATAAAATACAGAATCTAGGGGCATTGTTAAACAATCCAAGATGGGTCAAGTCTCGAGACGCGACGTCTAAGGCATATAAAATCGCTGTTGAAATCTATGAATAATTATCAACATCTTGGTTATTATAATGCTTTGCGATGGAGTTCCATTGCAGTCTGCTTACAAAACATTGCAGGGTGTGCGGTGGGAGATTTGTGGTGGCAAAGAAATCAAAAAGAAGCATTTAAAACTCCCAATCTTACAAAAAAAAGAGCTTAAACTAGCATTTGGTATTGATATGATCATTGATCATGTCACCATTATTCTGAAAACCATGTATGGAGAGGGTGTTAAGAGGCAGAAATAGCTAGTACCATTCAGATGGTCATGCCCTACAAGTGGAAAGTCCATATGTGTGAAGTGAGTGAAGAGCAAATTATAACTGAATTTATTTACATGATCACATTTAGGTTTGCCAGCATGTTGAGGTGCTGGTGAAAGGTGGCATGAAGAAAAAAGTGACATAACATACAGCCAAACATCAAGTGAATCACTACAATCATTAGTTGCACATATTGAGATTGCACCAACAATTTCAATTAACTATCTAAAGTGTCCACTAGGCCATTGTTTTCTGCGCAGACCAGTAGAGCTACCATGCCGAAGTCATGTCTGTGCAGGATGTATCATAACATGCCTGACAGTGTCAGCAAAGAACACATGTCCCTGTTGTTATGACAACTCACCTTTAACTGTTTCCAGCATAAATGCAGCTCCTGACGTGTTCTTGTCCCTCCTAAGTGATGTACTGCTTCTATGCGACTCCTGTAAAACAGATCAAACATTTCAGCAGGAGAGTACCTCTCACATGTTTGCAACACTTTATCTCCTCCATGTGAAATGGATACTGAGGTACAAGTCGGCATCTGTAATTCAAAGAATGCTGTCTGAAAGCCCAGAGCCAAATGTTTTGCAGATTCCAACTAGAGTAAAAAGTTTGAAGTCTTCAGGAACTATCAGAACAAACCACAATTGAAGCACAGCAAGCAGTAAGTTGTAAACTATTGAAAAGATCACCAAAGAAGGCTTTAAATTGCATGATGGTCCGTTTGTGAAAAGTCATGATGTAGCACTTCAGAACATCGGAGTGGAGCCCCAGCAATACTTTGGGTGCAACTCCATTCTCACAAGACTTGAAGGACAGACAATTGTACTGAAAAGATACTTTATTAAGATCAAACTACTGTATACTATTTCCTTGATTAAAAGTTGCGCCTTCTATTCAGGACACAACTGTACCTGCATTAAAAATTTACCGGTACTTTAAATTGCTACAGTTGTGTAGTAATGTTTGCACACCTTTCGCTCTACTTGTGTTCCGATTGGCTCTTGACTCGGGTCTGTTCATCCAACTGTACCAAGTCAAAGTAGCAGTTAAATTTTTTTATGCGGGTACAATTGTGTATCCACAGCTTGTAATCAAGGAAATACGGTAATGGTTATCATTATATAGCTACTAACCTGAAAGTCTTGTGGTTGTCTATAAAGAATGTGGCCCAGCCAAACCCTGTTCTCCTCATGGTTGCAGACAAATTTGAAGAGACATTTGCTAGACTTGGAGCATGCCACTCCATCTATGACCAATGTTTTGTAACAGATGAGAAATGTTGAGAGTTAGGTATAGCAACATGACGTCACAGTGGATGAGTATTATTTTTCACATGAAGCTATAGTTCCCTTTATGAACCAATTTCCCCAATGAACCAAAATGCACCTATTAGAGGAGCACACAGTTGAACAGTTGAGTGGGTGAGAGGATACAACTTTGGATTTGGCATGCTGGGTGAGCAAGGTGCTGAATTGATTCACCCATCGTATCAATGCACTTTGTGAACACACACACACACACACACACACACACACACACACATACACACCTTTCAGACATAATAGCATTAAATAGGTTGCCATGAGACAGGATGGACAAAATATACTTAGCAATTCAAATCTAGCTATGAACACCACTTACATGCAGTTCAATCAGAAACAAAGAAAAGAGGCTACGGTGCATCGTTAAAGATCAGTTCATAAGTATTGCTCCTGACTCAATCCATGCTCAGCCACCCACAAAGACAGCAAAACGTATGCCAAAACACACTGCTGCTTCATAGTATACTAGTAGTGGATTTATATTCACGTACACAAAACACAACACGCGCGTTCTCTATTCCACTTGACGATGTTTGCCCGTTACTTTTGAAGCATATAAGTCGCGTCTCAGAAAAAGTGTAACATAAAACGAAAGCTCTATCTATGTACAATACCTTTGTAAAAGTCGTTTCTCAACTGGAAGTTCGCACGTCCCGGACTAACTAGCTTTGAAAACCTACCTACGCGTAAGTAGGCCACTTTTGAACGACACTTCTCCAGACCGAAACCATCTTTGATGCCCAAACATACCTCGTTCAGTAGAGCACAGGTTCATCTTCAACAATACTTCGTCTAAAGGGTCATCACGTGTTCTATTCAGTAACTGTACAACGAATTCCAACGGGTACAAATCATTACAACCGTTGCTAGGTGAGGTAATTGCCATTTCAAAATTTTGGGGCGTAGGACTTTTTGTCCATCAATTCAATGGATCGTAACACCCGTGATGTATCGGTACAATTATAATTGTAAAATATAATAGTAGCTGCCGGCATAATTTTTTATAATTCTAACTTTATTCCAAGATGACGCAAGGTACTACGTAATGAGGACTTCGTTTATGAATAAATTATGCGCGGTAGAAATTTAATTTTTTGTCTTGATTTTAGTTTACGAATGGTTCACGGTATAATCTTATAAAGCACAGTTTCACAATCAGTCCGATTTATTGTAATTTTAAAAGTGTTTGAAATTCAATTTGAAAAATAATAGCAAGATGACCGCCTATGTATGGGCCATTTCTCCATATGAATAGCCAGATACTTCGCATCAGCTTCAACATTTTTCATAATGGATTTAATTGAGTACTTTTCTACCCTCACAAATGCTCAAAAAAGTCTACTATCTCAAGTGGTCCTGTCACGAAAATTTTGGTCCGCCGAAAATTATGGTCCCGGACCAAAATTTTTGGAAAAAATTGGTCCGGGCGGACCAATATTAAAAGGAAATTTTGGTCCGGGTAAGTAAAAATTGGTCCGGGCCCTCCATTTACATGTAAAACAGACGAATCATCTCAAACACAACTCTAAACCCTGAACTCAGCTAGTGGGTGAACAGTAGGGTAGCTGCTTTTCTAAGCTGCGAAGGCTATGGAACAGTAGGCCGGGTTCTGCGAGCCCCAGGTTAGCGGATTGGCCTTCCGGTCGCGATCGGACCAGTTCCCACTTGTTTTTTACAATTCATGTACACGTCATAAACAGTGATATTCACGGCTGCAGACCTGCTTGGCCGGATCCCAGCTGCGCAGTTTGTCAGACCGGACCTAATTCCTGATGGATTTCAATAAATATTTAATTCCTCAGCTGACTTCTTGTTCAGAACTCTGCTTCGTCACAGGGGGAAACTATAGGCGCTCGATGCAACGCAAACGGGCCGCAAACCTCGTTACAAATATCTATGAATCGATCACCCGCAACAACTCGATAACACAGCTAGAGCCGAGTATATGTACAAACTGGTTTATCAACTTTGACCAACTTTTCTCGGAGTGCGCCGGGCCTGCCATAGCCATCATCTCCATTATGCCAATCGCCCCGATGCGGTTCCTTTGCTTGCAATGGCTCAACCCACCAGCGTTGTGACCATATACGCAAGAAGAAGCTTCGTTCTTATCTCCTTGTTACGTGGTTTTAGACCTTCTATACTCAGCACACAGCCTGTGTCATCAAGCAAGCCATCCATGATTAGGTTCATTTTGGTTAGTTAAGTCACGTGTCGTCACATCACTGTTACTAAAGTCATAGATATTCCAGTCTAATATCTATGCTAAAGTTTAATTGATATTTGAGTTGTCATTGGGTGTGGTTGCTTTTCCCCAACACAGCTATGTACCCTATTCATCTATATACTTCCGTTTTAACATTTCTCCATTCGCTCTCAACTATACAGCAAATTAAAAATCCACTCCCCACGTGCACTCATAGTACATACGTGTGCTCGATACCACGCTCTGCAAACTCAATTGACTGGACAAGTGACAAAATAATTTTGATATTCTCCATATCCAGAAATCGCGGCGGCCATCTTCGTAATGTAAGCTGTTATAGTTACATTGTAGTGGGAGCAAGCAACGTTATGTGACACTATACTGTTTCAATACCGCATCGAAACATGGGTCACAAGATCTACGCCCAGAAACTGAATCAAATATTGAAATGGCTGCGTGTGCTTAGCAACGAAATATTGCAATCGAACATATATACACAGCCAAATCTTAGCAACCTGGTACAGGAATGACTGAACGAATATGTTCCATGCGACAGCATTCATGGCATAATGTTCATTGTCGCAACATAACCGTTCAGCAGTCATTCCTGTACCAGGTTGCTACAATTTGGCTGTGTAGCTATGATCTGTGTGTGTGTGTGTGTGTGTGTGTGTGTGTGTGTGTGTGTGTGTGTGTGTGTGTGTGTGTGTGTGTATGTGTGTGTGTGTGTGTGTGTGTGTTTGTGTGTGTGTGTGTGTGTGTGTGTGTGTGTGTGTGTGTGTGTGTGTGTGTGTGTGTGTGTGTGTAGTGAAATAGACCTAACCCAAGAGAGGCGAAATTCACCGCATAAAGTACAGCTGACAGCTAATGCTTGTCCATGCAGATATGCTAATTGGCAATTAATCCTTTAAATTAGTATAGCTGAACCACGTGTGTTTCATTCCATTGAAAAAAATGGACATTAGGTCTCGTCCCCATATTTGGCGGTAGAGGGACCTCATTATAGCATAGCTGTGAAATGTGGGTTATCCTGTGCAATCCGTGCAAGGAAAGGTAAATACAGTTGAACATATGGATTAGGCATCCTTGGAGGACTACAGACATACCAACGTTATGTTGTTTATGTTAGCGTACGCCATGATATTGAGTCCGGGCTGATAGCGCTCCATTTGGAGTCGTCATCTTCGAAAAACCTTTTATCTTTTTTTTTGCCTGACAAGTGGTCTATAAAATGGTATGAGTGTGTACAAGAGTGCTGTCTCTACATATTTTGGCTATCTCTGTTACTAGACATATTTTCTGTGAGACATACCAAGGCTCTGAATATGGCAGTTATTTTAAAATGGCGGATCGCGGTCTCGTTGATTCACGGATGAATATTCAGTGCATGTACTATCGTAAGCATCCGATGTCAGTGCATGTGTGTGTTGAGCCTATGTGAGAAAATATAAAGTTGAATTAAGCCAAAAGTGCTGCTTTTTGTTTTTACTTACCTGAAATACCTTGTGTACATGATTACCAATAAATGCTCCACCATGGTACTGCTGGCGTTTGATATTGAGAGATTGGAGTACAGCTTCTACCCCCTTCACAAATGGTCCCTCATGCAGACACTGCAAACCCCTTTTCTAACTTCAGATTCTTCACATCACTGATCTTTTTTGCCTACATCCATTGGCATGAGGATAACATGTGTTGCCTAATATCCAGTAACTAACCAACTCTGCTATTTTACTGCTGTAGCTTATGTCTTCCTCTGCTAGGCTAGAGAGAAGAGGACTGATTTCTCCCACAATCATTGCAGAGTAGTTGAAGTGATCCTTCTGACTGATGCGTTCATGATGTAACACTTCCAGTTGCTCCTTGAGTGCAGTCAGCACCCTCGGTGCAGTTGCATACTCTTCATAGGATGCCATTGTTAGCCCTGTATTTGTAGATAACTGCAAGCTGAGCCTTAACTCCAAGAGGTGGCATTCCTCCTCAAGTAAGGAGTACAGTTTGTATAGAATATGCCCATGGATATATGTAGTCCTGGAAGGTAGACCTTTAAAAAGGATTGACCAATCAGAATATTTACCTGGGTCAATGGAATAGCAAATAAGGGTTCTCCCTTGCAGTTATTTATATCCCCTCAAGATGCTACAAAGCATTTGTAGCCATCAAACATTGACTGAAGGGTCGGTTCGGGAAATGGGGCTCTCAAACTGCAACTACTTTCTACGTCATCAAGTGTCACTAAACATCATAAACATGGCTGCTTCCCTATGTTAAGGTATGTACATATTGTGTGTTTCCCTTTTTTTTTTTATTCATGCAGCTCGCATACCACTTGCGCCTGAATGGTGATTTAATGCACATAAAAACTCGTGATAGAAAGAGTCTGATATTGTAACCTCCGTAATAGTTGCAATTGTAAATAAAGCAATATTGGAGTGAACAGATATTTTATACTTCGTGTGACTCACTTCCATTGAGACATGCCTAAATTTGTCACTTCACCCTTGTACCTATCAAGGGCTATGTGAAAGTTTGCAATGGTGTCCTGTGCCTCAAAGCATGCAAACACACATGTACTGTGGATTGAGTTTGGTAACTTAAGAGTTTTAGTGCTACAGTTTTGCTCACTTTGAGATAAACGAGCCTTTGTCCCTCACACTAAAGTCAGTGGCTGTATAAGATAAGAAATAGGCTTTAAATATTACTTTAAATATTACCAACTTTGTTGTTATAACTTACAGTTCCTCCTGTCTTAATTTCTAAAGGTGTTGTCATTTGTACTTTCAGACATGATTCTTCTAATCACTTTACAAGCCATTTGCTCTTTAAGAACTCCAGACCATTGGCACTCGTGTGAGTCATAGTCACCTGCTCGTACATACCTATTGCATATTACATAGATGGCATTGTATTATGTCGGAAGCTGGTTGCACAGAATGTGGTACCAAGTTAACAGCATCCTCACAGCATGGACACTGAGTACTGGCTGATGTTGTAATGGCATCAACAATGCACTTAACACACTACAACATTGCACTGCAACTTCAGTGGCTGTGACAACATTCCTTTGCACATAGGACATGTGAGTAAGTCTATGACTGAAATGACCTGTGTTGGTGCTAATGCAGGGTCCTTTTTACCACACATGATCTTTCAAGGTGCAATGGTGTTTATATGACGAAGCAGAGCACTTGGTGTGATGCCTGCATGGTTGTCACCCTGCTTTCTGTGGTTCTTTAAAGTGGATCCACGAGTGTACATGTATGGTTTCCTGAAATTGTGTAATGTGTGCATGTATTAGTGTGTGCATGTGTATGTGCATATGATTAAACTTATGAGGTCATGTCAATATGTTTACCTTGCATGTGCTGGGACAGTGTAGGGACCGATTGTATGGCTTTAAAATACACTTGTATAGAATCTTCTTCTCAGAAGCTTCTTTAACCCTGGACAAAGCAAGTCTACAAGATTTTCAGAAGCTGGAGGGAAAGTCAGCTGTGCCGTTGCTGATGTCAATTTCAAAACATGTCAAAACATGTACTGAGCTCCACTGAGAAACTTGCACAGCTATATGTTGTCTCTTGATAACCAGCCGAGGGTTTTTTCAACAATCTGTGTCCACAGACCCTGCACAAACGGTGTACTTGGAATCGTGGAATATCCATTGCCGTACGGTACATGTAATCAAAGTACGTGACTTCGATTTATTCATGACTAAACAAACGAAAAGTAACCGTTTTGTTCTCTCACCAGAAAATATGTCTAGATATAAACTAAACACGTATTGAATGTGCAATGATTCCTCTTTACGAAAAGGTAAGTTTCATGCCCAACTATCAGGCGTTTTTTCGAGAAAAGTTGCTTGCCGTTTGAGCGTTTCATAATATCCATAATATGACCATGACCTGCGCGGAGTTAGTAGGTAAAAAAACAACACTCCTTGACTGTGCGCATATATCTTATCTAGTATAGAAATGAATGTAGAAATGCTTAAAAGATTTTCCTTCTTTTATTGCAAGTTTTTTGTGATAAAAATAAATTTAAGAACATAAACCACATTTTAATGAGCTCCTTCATTCGTCAGGACTCTAAGAATACCGTAAATGTAATACGGTTCTAATTAGAAAACCTAATGTCCATCTCGAAACAGCCGTGGAACATGCATGGTGCATTGTTAAGGGCAAAATATTATTATAAGCGAACACACTCGCGGCCGAATTTTAACAAGCAAACCCAAATCAATTAGTGAAGTGATGTGACGAGAATGAAAATACACGCGACTTCCTAAACGAATTAGAAAAGTTAGGTGCTCATAATATTTAACGTGGTATGGAAACACCTAGTCATGATTTTCCGTTTGGCTCTGGCTGCACTGAGTTATAAGAAGGCTACGAATCCCATAAACATCACCTTGGAGATAAGAATGAAGCTTCTTCTTGTGTATATGACTGGCTGAAGCCATTGCAAGCGGATGTTATACCCCGATAAACATGGACATGATGGAGATGATGGCTACCATGGAGACAGGCACCGAACGCGTTCGCGTGGCGGGAACTATCCGCATTCATCAGAAAAGAGCACAGATAGGGGAAGGTATCCCGGCCCAGCCGATGAGCATCACGGTTCAAAGGAAAGGTACCCAGATCGGACCAACAGGCACCGATATCCTACCAAAAAGTCCTACGACAGAGCAACGGAAAAGTACCCGCCAACTGAAAAGCACCCGCCAACTGGAAGGTACCCACCAACGGAAAAGTACCCGTCAACGACTAAGTACCAATACCCAAATGTAGAGTACCCTGGTGATGCGAAATAGTCCCGCCACCAACCGCAAAGTACCCACCAACAGAAAAGTACCCGCCAACGGAGTACCCACGTCTACAGATAGGAAGGTGTACTAGGACTGCATGCTAACTATAAGGATGAACTGTGAACTTTAATTAAAAACCAAAATGATATGATATGGATGGTACTATGAGAAGTACAATTTTTTCGCATTAAAGCTATATATCTGAGTGTTTATATGATTGTTAGTGATAAGATCTCGTACCACCTGAATTAACGCATCAATTATTGATGAATACATGAGTAGACAAATCTGGCACATCAATTCAAACGCGGTTCCAGCATTGACCTTTTCTATATGAAGAAATAATTTGTATTGTGAGGTACGGTTGTGTCTTTTAGCAAGTAGTATTGAGCTCTTTCATCGCGTGACTTAATAGCATTCATCTTCTAATTAGTCCGCCATATTGGTGCTCGTTTACAATGGAGAAGTATGAGCTTATGCTTGGGTTTGGTACGTAACATTACTTCAGAGTGTCGTTTAAATATATATTATTGTGGTCTAACACACGACTAACATTTGTAAAAATATGATTTTTACTTGTGCCCTCGGAGCGCGAGTTATACGTATCAAAAGTACTAAAACCGAGCATAAGCCCATATATTTCCATAGTAAACCAAGCACCAATATGGCTGACAATAAAGCAATTAACGCAATTAAAGCCCGCGCGTCATGTGACCATGAAAGAGCTCTATACATGATGTAATCAAACGTGTACGGTCTGGGCACTACACGCAGTGGTAATTAACTGTGGCATGTATCCGGTTTTGCAAATTGGGCACTACATGCATTTAATAACGTACTATAGTCATTCTTGTGCTTCGATCGTTGTAGGTTTGACGCTATTTGTAACTTAGTAAAGTTGTTTTTCTCAAAATGCCTTCACGTCAGGATAAGAGGAAATTAAGCCAAACGACGAGCAAAGTACCTCAAAACTCGAGACGACGTATTAGATTCAGCCCGAGCGGAACTACAAAGCAGAGCCTGAAAAGAAACGGGCCTCTCAACGTGAAAACTATCGAGCAGAGCCTGAAAAGAAACGCACCTCTCGACGCGCAAGGTATCGAGCAGATCCTGAAAAGGAACGGACCTCTCGACGTGCAAGGTATCGAGCAGATCCTGAAAAGGAACGGGCTGCTAAAAGACAGCGATATTGCCATAGTCCTGAACGTGCATCTCGCTCGGCGAAAAGAGTTAAGGTCACTCAAAGGTATGTCGTACCTTTACAACCTACCTCTCATATCAAGACGGATTACATAACATGCTACTGCTCATAATCGGGTATGAATAAAAATCAATGAAACAAGTAAATAAAAAAACATTCTCTATGAGAAAGTTGGTGGCATATAGGATTTGAAGGCAATGGTGGTGTAAAAAGGAAGGAAACAAGGGTCTAATAATAAGGGAAAATGGAATAGTCCTATATTTAGCACATTTCTATATGTAGGATATAGTATGTTGTTCGTGTGCTAAATATAGGACTATTCCATTTTCCCTTATTATTAATATTAGATCCTTGTTTCCTCCCTTTTTACACCACCATTGCCTTCAAATCCTATATGCCACCAACTTTCTCATAGAGAATGTTTTTTATTTACTTGTATTGAGTCGATACAGATGCCTGAAATAGGGGTAGGGTTAGTTTTAGGGTTTCATTTCAAAACGCGCATCATCTCCGTCATGCCCATGTTCATGACTAGGTGTTTTCATTTCAAGTTAAGCATTTGAAATTAGTTACTTGATTATGAAATCCAGGCCGTGCTTAGCTCTCAACTATTAATATAGTATTTTAAAAAGCTAAGCCAACGTATACTGTGCACTGCATAAGCTTGATGCCACGCTCTGCTAACTTTATGATCATTGACTGAACAAGTGTGGCTAAATTATTACATGTATGTTCTGATATACAACATGTACTACAGACCTGTATTACTCCGGGGTTCTGTGATTATAATGGAATAGGAGATTGCTCATGTAATCAATGCTCAGTGCCTTATATATATAGATCAAACACTTAACCACTGTTGACTCTCGTAATTTTCATTCGGGCTCAGACTTCGTGCTTTAGCCTTAGAACGATAACAAACATTTATGGGGTTAATTTAACCGCTACCGAGCATGAAATTAAAAAAAAATCATCCATCTATCGCAATTACCCTGCACCCGACTTGCTTTTCTAATGAGAAAAGCGCTCTATTGCCAAGTATTTTTAACGTGCTACTACAAACCTTACTGACAACATGCAGTTCCACTTTAAATGGTGGCATGTTGTTTTGATATAAAATGTTCTGCTCCAGTCATAATGTGTGTGTGTGTGGGTGCTCGGGAGGGGGGGGGGTTAAGTCGACCTTAACAATATCTGCTTGCCACGCCCACCGTGTGCCTCCCCATCACAAAACATTTCCGTCCCTGCGTCAGCACGATATTGCTTGAGCAAGATTTTACCTTGATTCCAAGTACCACTTTGTCTTACTCACGTCTACCTTAAATTCCTGCATGCAAAAAACAAGTGTAAATTACACAATGAATGTACCATGAAGCTAAATCAGGTTTTTGTCAGGCTCGTCTCTTTAGACCGATTCTTAATATGACACAGCTGCTTGCATCAATATTTATGGGCGTGCTAAGACATTCAGTACTGCGTGTGTGAGCGGACGCATGTAGTCGAACGCTGCCACTCCCATGCTCGCGTCATAGTGCCAAATTTCTAATACTATCTATATCTAGCTATGGCATGCACTATCATGATACGAGTGTTATTTTAAGACTAGCCTTAACTCCAAGTACGGTGTTGCACTACGTTGGCTCCATGTAATGAATTGAGTGGGATGGTTGATGGTAAGTGTAAGAATTTACTCCACAGGAGAATACTATGTTCGGACGCACATCCCATTATGAAGTAACTGACCTGTTTAGATCCCAATTCATAGGGATCTAAACAGGTCAGTGAGTGGAAAATATACCTACTTTTGTATGGAAACTGCCTGAACAATGATGAGGAAACATGCATATTTGATCTTATGCGCCACAACATACAAATCCTTCTCAAATAAATGAGATCAAGTGGATGGCCATGCAGAGTTTGATCTACAATTCAAGTTGTGAATGTACTAATGGATACAAATTTATGTCTTACACAATGAAAGGTGTTGAGGATTGAAGTGAAGTCCTTCCATTCTGGTTAGAATCATGTTACATGTGCATCTGCCATAACCTAACTGAATCACTCTAGCAGTCTAGTGAAGTTTGAATTCTTTTTCCAGCTACAGGATACAGTTTATGTAATTGTGGTTTGGTCCTTTATTATAGTGCACAATGAGAATTCTAAGCTATAAAAGATTTCATCCCTGGTATATTGCCATACACCATGCACCGCCAAAAAAGTTATAAAATTTGTAAATATTTATATCACAATACCTTAACATACACACACAGTACAGAATACCCTAGCGGGATATAGTGATCACCAATACATCTCATGCTTCCATCTTCTTCAATTTATCTTGTGGGGATTGCAAAAGGATTTGCCAGACCTGCATGAGCATATACACTTCAATAACGTTCATTGCAACATGACTAACCTTTCGCAGTGATCTTCAACACCTGCTGACTATGTCCATCAACTGCTAATAAGCTTCTTCCTGAGAACACTACAACGTCCACATCTGAACACTCAAATGGCAAGTCTCCAACATGCTGCCACTTCTGGTTGCCATGATGGAAGGCATAGATGGCCGAGATCTTCTTTGATCCAGTCCTGTCTTCTGATCCTCCAATGGCAATCAGTGAATTATCAATTACACTAGCAGATGAGCAGCAGTATGGTACATCTGGAAGCTCTTTCCAGCTGGTGGATTGTTTGTCGCGAGTGTTGGTAGAAGTCTAGTTGTTATGTGTGTGTATGCATGCATGCACATGGTCATGTGAGTTAGATAATGGTGGATTAAGCTATTATTACTATTCACCCAGTGGTGCTTTTTGGTCATGCATGGAAGGGGTGCACATTTATAGGGACTGCATGATATGCCACACAATGCTCAGTGTCTCACCAGATCAGTGATGCTGGCACACCATACAGCTTTCTTCATACCACGACCGCCCATCACAAAAACCGTGTCTCCATGGACAATTGCTGACATTGAGTAACATGGTTGGGGAAGGGGTGGTCCGTAGTGCCAGGTCTGAGTGTTCCCATCAAACACCTGAACATCGTTCAAGCGTCTCATCCGATCATCATAACCACCCATAACCACCAGTCCACCTTCACCAACACTTATTACACAGCACCCTCTAGTTCCTACCAACATGTCAGCCATGGCTACCCACCTTCCTTCACTCCACACCACCACTGTCTTACTGTATGAACCATCACCCTTCAAGCCTCCCACACAGACCAATCTGCCTCTGCTAGCTGCTAGAGTGGCCCCCATCTCTCCATCAGCCATTTTCTCCCACTTGGAATTTGCGGGTGCATCCATGCAGTACACTCCGCCTCTGCCTCCTTCCCACACGATCCTATCATCAACCTCCACTAGGCCACCTATAGCATTCTTTCTGCCACCCTGCTCTGGCACTGGAGCCCACGTTTGGAAACTGAAAGCCATGCTCTAAAGAATATTGTAAAAGTATATCATATAATACGCTACCATAAAAATAGAGGTTACACTATATGGTGCACATTCTAAGGGCAACCAGAGTGTATGTGGACCTTATGACCTAGGTGGCGAAGAGGGTGACCCACTCTTGCCTTGATCAGCTGACAAGCGTTACGTACATTAACAATAATATAATTAAAAGAGTGACAGCTCTACACATAATGCTTCTTCGCCATACCAGAGTGTTGGCGAACAGAAATGCATGAGGAATCGATTTATTGTTGCAGGACTATAAGCTGAGAGAAGGTATCTGTCAATACTGGCACACGCTCTGCGCCATTCATGCGCCTGTGGCGGCACCAGTAAACCTAGGGTCGCTGCAATGGTTATAACTTAACCTTGCAGCGTATTTAATAATAAATAGCAGAGCTATTCTGGTGGTCGTTTGCGTTATACATTGTATAGGGTTTAAAAACTTACTTCAGCTTCATACCGCGCCTAGCTAAATGCCCTCCTTAATGGGGCAATACACGAAACATCGCAGCAACACTCACCTTTATGGTATACCTACAAGATGATCGATGCAGGACCACCTAAGCGCGTGGGAGTGGGGGTGGGGGGTGGGGTAATTATTAATACTTTAGTTAGTAGTATCGTTGTGGCATCTACCCTGAAATCGCGATGGACAAGTTTGGACCTTTAAAACTGTGCATGCATGGCGTTTTGTAAACATTTAAATGTCTTCAATAGGTTGCTGTTAGTTTATGTCTAAGAGTGTTCATAACTATATCATTATCTGATATAGCTCTGTCGAATTATTTTAAAAGGAAAAGAAACAAAGATAGCAGGATAATACTCATGTTTTAAGTCACTGTTGCACTTTGTTTTTGCCATATATAGTATTGCCTACAAAACAACGTAAACGTAACGAAATAGTTATGTTAAGTTATTGGGTATTAAACGAATTTAATTTCATTCAAATTAGCAAGTACCATTATAAGTTTCTTTTAAAAGTCCTTTTGAAGAGGGGGGGGGGGGGGGGGGGGGGGGGGTAGGGGGTGGGAAATGACATCCCGGGATATATAGGGGGATTTAATTTCAATGCACATTTTAAACTCACATCCTAATAACAGTGAACACATTGAAAGTTCAAGCATTACACGCTATTCAATGGATTCTTTCAATAAATGTCATTATCTCGCCCGCAATAATTCATAGTGTTGAACTATAACATATAGCCTGGTTCATCTTTCCATGCAAGTCAAAGATCATTATGATTTGACGTGCATGCACGAATCAGTAAACTGTGCAATTGCAAGTGTCCCTAAGAATTCATTCCTTTCTGCAGTAACCAATCTCCCAGCACGGCAGCCTACTAAGTTCTACATTGCACCGGCTTCAGGATGTGAATCAATAATTATAGCTGATTATCGCAACTCCCTGGACATACAGTAGAACAGCAATATCCAACTTAGGTTTCAGCAAGATAACCATTTCCCATCTCACCCCAATTATCTTGCAGATGGTTACATTTGCCTGCCCATGACTGCATGATGACCAGGGTCCAAAGTTTCTTTAGGACTAAAAAGGCATGACAAACTCCTCAGTGTGTCAGAAACATGTCATCACTTTAATTTATTTCTTACAGAGGCTTGGATAGAGTTGATTGGCAGAATCACTTTTAATGTTACCCAATGAGAACGTGATTTCCAACAATAGCCGTTGAGAGTTTGTCTGATCAAGCAATGCCAAACAATGCATATGAATTAGGAGACTAGGTTAGCAGACCCTAGACTTTCATTTTACACTTTTGGTTTCAGAGATCTACCAATCAGCATCCTATTTCCACATCCCATCCAGACTAGCTAAGAACCCACGGGTCTAAACAGCTCTAATGGGAAATGTCCTGATGATGGAAGAGCGGAAACCGTTTGGTTTCATGCCACCTGTTCTGATCCCCTCACCCGGCACAGTCCACTATGTCGCTAGACGGGTGGAGGACCTGAAAAAGATCAGATACTCTTCTATGAGGGAATTGCCTTTGAAACATAAGGTATATATCGTAATTAGAACAGCTATACTAAAGAATGTAATTTATATTATTTATATGAATGACCCAAGTTTATATCATTTCACTTGAGTCAGTTACAATTAAGAGCTTCTAAGAAGGAGCACTACATAAATCATAAATGTGTTGAATGTCTGGTATTTTTGCTGCACGTATACAGAACATGGCCAAGAGAATATGAGCATGAGGTCATCATTTCAATTTCATTATTTGCTCAAAACGCTAATATGTATGTGAAAACCATTAGCAGGAGAGGAGTGAGGATAGCTCACATATTATAGCATAAGACAAGCTGGATGTGCATTAGCAGGGCTATAGAAGTTCAAACAAATCATGTCAGTCTAGAATGAAAATTACCTCCTGCAAGGGGTTCAACTTGGATTAGTTCGTGATTGCACTGAAATTGGTAACATCAGTTGAAAAGGATTGATACACTGCAAAGAAGTTGGTTGATATTTCAAAGCAGAATTTGGTTTATGTATCAACTACACTCAGTCTGTTCAAATCAAACTTAGTATAAAGTTTGAACCCGTAATTTAGCATTTTGAAGAAAAATAGTTAGCCATGAGTGGGATTTGAATTAACACTTCTGTGCTTTCCACACATCAGCTACTTGCTTGCACTTATTAAAGAAATTAGTTCGAATTAACAGAAAGCCACTTACATGATTAAAATGAATGTTTAATTGGGAAATGCAAACCTGTTTGAAATCTTCATAAATAGATCTGCATTCAATAGAAAGCAATTTACAAAGTTTGAATATAAATCAACCCAGCTGTGGGATGCATGCATGAGGTGATGATTGATATCCATAGAAAAAGAGCATTAATTTCAAAAAATCGTTTCTATATGGACGCTAGCTCCTGAACTACATGTATGTTTAAACTAGTACAGGTGTTCTTACATTGAGGCCTATAACATAGAGAAATAATGCATAAAAAGAGAGTTTACTCTACTTTAGATTTTCTGGTGAGCATGCATCGACAGCACCTTACAAAACAACATCTACAAAGTCGTACGCCCACGATGACCACCAGCCCTGCCACTGCCAGGAGCAGCAAATACACATCGACATTGTAGTATTGGATCCAGGTCCATTCGTACCTTGCGTAGGCTGGAATCAGGTGATCGTAGCCAACGTCAGCGTAGAGCTCCACCAGGTCTGCTGCCTTGGTAACACCCCCAGCATGACGGAATATCCTCTGGAGCTTACTGATGCGAGAGTGATATTCTCCCTTCTCAATTGCACGTAAGCTTTCAGCTAATTGCTCCACGGTGACAAGATCAGCATCTAGTCGTATCCCTAGCCCATGGTGCACAAGTCTGTCCGCGTTGACTAGCTGGTCCCCGAATACTGGCAACGCAATGATGGGTACCCCGCTGTGAAGGGCCTCCTGCACGCCATTCATTCCACCATGGAGTATGGCCACCCTGACAACCCTGTGCCTCAAGATGGCCAACTGAGGTGCCCAGTCCAACAGAAGGACCTTGTCGTCATCCAGGTCCAGCCCCTTCAAGACATCTCTGTTCTTCTTTCTCAGGCTCCAAACCGCACCGTATCCAGCTGCGTTCAGCCCCCCCACGATGGCCCTGGCCGCTTGGGGGGTGAGGATGGCGGCTGAGCCCATGCTTATGTACACCACGGGGGAGCCGCCTTCTGAGCGGCCGTCCAGCCACGCCTGAATGTACCCCGGGAGGGGATCGTTGCGAAGAGACAGGATGGGCCCGGTGTACGTGGTCAGGGGGGAGAGCGGACGCGGGTACTCGAAGCCAATAACCGAGGGGACGATGTACGGTACCTTAACCCCCGACATGGAAACAATCTCGGACGCTGTCGCGGGGCAATGCTCCAGTGCCGCGGCGCTAGCGTACGCCGTGGCCGTAATCATCAACTTGGTCAGCACCACTTGGATTGCAACAAAGAACCGTCCGCGAAAGTCTAGGTCGTCCGTCAGCTTGTTCGACATGACGGTCGGGAAGGGCCACGGGGGTTGGTGGGGAGGCGTGAACTGAAGGTTGCTGCTCAACACCATCAGCGGTATCCCCCACTTCCTGTTCAGGCAGCTGACCACCGACAGCGTTCCCTCGTCGCTGGTGACGATGTCCCAACCACCTCCCGCCGACTCGATCAGCGCAGAATAGGTGACCTGAAGCAGCTGTTGAATGAAAGTCACCATTTCCCTTCCGACCTTCAGTGCTCCCATCGGACCCTGGGTGGTGTTAACGTGATGCTCCTGTAACTGGACGAACTCGCTGGACGTCATGGCGATGGGCGAGCTCCGGTATTGGATGCCTGCCTTCTCGACCTGCTCTCTAAGGCGGTCGTAGCCCTCTGGGGTGGCCACGAAAATGGTGACGCGGTGTCCCCTTCGCACCAACTCCTCTCCGAGACTCACCGGGACGGAAAGGTGGCCTGCAAAGGGTAAGGTCACCATCAGGACGGAAAGTCGCTTGTGTTCATCAGGTTGGCAAGCTACATAAACGAATATACCGACAGAGAGAAGTTGAAAAAGGACTGCTCCCGCCTTCTCAAACATTTTGTAGATAAATTTTATTTACGATACGTCGCATCCAAAGGGACTGGGAACGAGTTGAATTCTAATTATACATTACGCCACACCCACTGGTGTGGATAATGCAATGGTTCTTTCATTTGGCAAGCTGCGGGGTGGAGAGGCTTTAGAAAATTAGCTCGTTTCTATATGAGTATGTAAAAAATGGTACTTGCCCCGTACTTCGCGGGGGAGTTATCGTGTAAGACTGTTGCATATTGCTGTTCTACTATGTCCAGGGAGTTGCGATAACCAGCTATAATTATTGATTTCACAGTACTCACATCCTGAAGCCGGATTAGCCGGTGCAATGTAGAACTTAGTAGGCAAAGAAATGCTGCCATGCTGGGAGATTGGTTACTGCAGAAAGGAATGAAATCTTAGGGACACTTGCACAGTTTACTGATTCGTGCATGCACGTCAAATCATAATGATCTTTGACTTGCATGGAAAGATGAACCAGGCTATATGTTCTAGTTCAACACTATGAATTATTGCGGGCGAGATAATGACAATTATTGAAAGGATGCGTGTATTGCTTGAACTTTCAATGTGTTTACTGTTAGTAGGATGTGAGTTTAAAATGTGCATTGAAATTAAATCCCCCTATATATCCCGGGATGTCATTTCCCACCCACTACCCCTCCCCCCTTCCCCCCCCCCCCCCCCCCCCCCCCTCCCCCCAAAGGACTTTTAAAAGAAACTTATTATTATAATGGTTACTTGCTAATTTGTATGAAATTCGTTTTATACCAATAAATTAACATAACTATTTCGTTACGTAGGGGAGACCGGGGCTAAACGTCACACGGGTTAGTTGTCAAAACATTTATATCCTGGTAGTTGGTGACAGCATCGATTGGACATGTACAAGTCAAATTTAGGTATTATAGTTTGGTGTCTACCTATAAATAGGTGGACATGCTGCTCACATCTTTCGGACGTAGCAATAGAATTTGTGTTTTGTATACCCGTGAGTAAATTGTTTCCCTTTGCTAGCTAGTTAATTTCAAAAATTAGGTCGAGCGAATATGTTAACTATGTTTATACAAAGTTATGTGCATTGACTAAACTTCCCATTAATCAATGTCAAACTTGTATTTTTTATCTTGATAAGCCAAGCATGTGTGACTTCATACCCTGTGATGGGTCAGGTTGTCACAAATGCACTGCTTCGATTAGAATTGTTACATTTAATTAATAACATTCTCTACGAGAAAGTTGGTGGGATGTAGGATTTGATTATGACATCGGTGGTGTAAAAAGCAAGGAAACAAGGTCTTATCAGAAGGGAAAATGTCATAGTCCTATATTTAGCACATTTCTAGGGCATGTGTTGTTTGTGTGCTAAATTTAGGACTATGACATTTTCCCTTCTGATAAGACCTTGTTTCCTTGCTTTTTACACCACCAATGTCATAATCAAATCCTATATCCCACCAACTTTCTCGTAGAGAATGTTTTTATTTACTTGTTTTCTTAATTTTTTTTTCATATATTATATAAAAGCGAGTCCTCCAGCCGATTCTGAAGCTATTGGTGAAATTTTCATCGCTTAGAAATGTTCCTGTCCTGAGTTATGCGTTGCCAAGAAGGAGAAGAAGAAGAAGAAGAATAAGGAGAAGTCGACCCGCCCCTTGTTGCGAGACTGGGTACGAGGACGGGCAGTACACTCTTGTTCTCAACAACCACGCGGTTCAGCGACATGAAACAAAAACGAAACTACTCATTTTTGACTTCTAGATCGATTGCTAAACAAGCTACACGATCCGATCGTCGGGAGTGTTGTTACAGACGGGTCGCGTTTTTTTAATGACATTCATAGTCGTGGTCAAATCCTATATGGAAGTTTCTAACGAAACTTCCGATAATTAAATTACGTATTGATTAATTGAAAAAGGGGAATAGCCATTGTGTAGCCAAATGATTGGAGATTATTTTGTGTTATTATTATTATTTTTTAATAAGTTTTCATAATAAGGGCACTATTGATTATCGAAGTTGTGACTTTTAGCCCCGGTCTCCACTGTACGTCGTTCTGTAGGCAGTACTATATATGGCAAAAATATAGTGCAACAGTGACTTAAAACATGAGTATCATTCTGCTATCTTTGTTTTTTTTTATTTTAAAATAATTCGACAGAGCTATCAGATAATGCATAGTTATGAGCACTCTTAGACATACACTAACAGAAACCTATTGAAGACATTTAAATGTTTACAAAACGCCAAAGTTTTAAAGGCCCAAACTTGTCCATCGCGATTTCAGAGTAGATGCCACTACGTACTACGAACTAATTACCCCACTTCCACGCGCTTAGGTGGTCCGGCATCGATCATCTTGTTGATATACCATTGGACCAACATACAGGTGAGTGTTGCTGCGATGTTTCGTGTATTGCCTCATTAAAGAGGGCATTTAGCTAGGCGCTGTAAGAAGCTGAAGTAAGTTTTAAAACCCTATACATAGGTCCGGTGGGAACGCAAGCACGTGACCAGAATCGATGAATGTATAAATTGGTTGGCAACTTTATTTTTCGCGGCTAAAACATGGTTGTTAGTTGTTGTGCGTTTGGTTGCAAAAATTGCCACGGGGAACGTACTGGCCTTGGTTTTTATCGTTTTCCAATAACGGATGTGCCAGAAGACTGAAGTGGATAAAAGCTCTGAAAAGACAAAACTGGATACTTACGGTACACTCACGAATATGTGGTGACCATTTTACATCAGGTGTGTACGGCTATATGCTCTCAGTTTGTGCGCATGAATTTTACCGTATCTTTTAACGTGCAGGAAAACCGGTCAACGACAGCAGCGATGTAGACTACGTTCCTACTGTATTTTCGTTTAAGAAGACGCCGCAAGAAAGCTCAGAAACGCAACGTGAGCGAGAGGTGAGAGTTAAGTCTAGAAGAGAGATAATAGAGGACAGGAAGCGTGAAATGGAAAGACATCGCGATGCAGTGGAAGGTCTTTTACTTCTCGGAGACTCGCAGTTCATGTGTGAAGCAGGAACACAGACTGCAGCCCTTGAGGTCCAGTGTACAGAAACGCAAACACCAACGAGCAATCTTCAGAAACGCAGACAAGCCCTTTAACGTTCATGTACAGTGAAATAGCTTCCAATGATGAAGCGGTGAAGTTTTACACGATCGAGACTACCCACCTGTTCTGTTCTGGCCGTTAAGTCACACATAACAACAAATGTGCGCTTATGTGATGCGGACCGCTTATTGCTGACCTTAATGAGACTAAGACTTGGTCTCTTGGTACAAGACCTTGCTTACCGCTTTGGTATCAGTGAGTCCACAGTATCAGATATATTTCTTGCATGGATATATGCAATGTACTGTAGTTTAAAATTTCTAATAAAGTGGCCTGATCAAGAAAAATGCATTTCAAACATGCCTCAGATTTTCAAAGACTTGTATCCTAAGGCAAGATGTATCACTGATTGTTCTGAAATATTTACAGAGCGACCATACGCGTATCAAGCACGGGCACAAACTTATTCCTGCAATTATAAGAAGCACAATACAGTGAAATTTTTAGTTGGGATAACACCTTGTGGTGCCATATCTTTTTTGTCAAAGTGTTGCAGTGGCAGAGCTACAGATAAGTTCATCACCAAGAACAGTGGTTTCCTATGCTTACTTGAACATGGTGATGTTGTACAGTTACTTATGTTTCGGCAAGATAGGATAGAGTTGCTTGGCAGAATCACTTTTAATGTTAGCTAATGAGATTGTGATTTCCAAATATAGTCGTTGTCTGATCAAGCAATACCAAAAATTGCACATGAATTTGGAGGCTAGGTTAGCAGACCCTAGACTTTCATTTTATCATTTTACACTTTTAGTTTCAGAGATCTACCAATCAGCATCCTATTCCCACATCCCATCCAGACTAGCTAAGAACCCACGGGCCTAGACAGCTCTTTCTAATGGGAAATGTCCTGATGATAGACGAGCGGAAAACGTTTGGTTTCATGCCACCTGTTCTGATCCCCTCACCCGTCACAGTCCACTATGTCGCTAGACAGGTGGAGGACCTGAAAAAGATCAGATACTCTTCTATGGAGGGAATTGTCTTTGAAACATAAGGTATATATCGTAATTAGAACAGCTATACTAAAGAATGTAATTTATATTATTTATTTTATGAATGACCCAAGTTTATATCATTTCACTTGAGTCAGTTACAATTAAGAGCTTCTAAGAAGGAGCACTACATACATCATGAATGTATTGAATGTCTGGTATTTTTGCTGCACGTATATAGAACATGGCCAAGAGAATGTGAGCATGAGGTCATCATATCCAGTTCATTATTTGCTCAAAACGCTAATATGTATGTGAAAACCATTAGCAGGAGAGGAGTGAGGAAAGCTCACATATTATAGCATAAGACAAGCTGGATGTGCATTAGCAGGGCTATAGAAGTTCAAACAATTCATGTCAGTCTAGAATGAAAATTACCTCCTGCAAGGGGTTCAACTTGGATTAGTTTGTGATTGCACTGCAATTGGTAATATCAGTTGAAAAGGATTGATACACTGCAAAGAAGTTGGTTGATATTTCAAAGCAGAATTTGGTTTATGTATCAACTACACTCAGTCTGTTCAAATCAAACTTGGTATAAAGTTTGAACCCGTAATTTAGCATTTTGAAGACAAATAGTTAGCCATGAGTGGGATTTGAATTAACACTTCTGTGCTTTCCACACATCAGCTACTTGCTTGCACTTATTAAAGAAATTAGTTTGAAATAACAGCAAGCCACTTACATGTCTAAAATGAATGTTTAATTGGGAAATGCAAACCATTAAAATTGTTTGAAATCTTCATTGCATGGTTATAATCATAAATAGATCTGCATTCAATAGAAAGCAATTTACAAAGTTTGAATATAAATCAACCCAGCTGTGGGATGCATGCATGAGGTGATGATTGATATGCATACAAAAAGGGCATTAATTTCAAAAAATCGTTTCTATATGGATGCTAGCTCCTGAACTACATGTATGTTCAAACTAGCACAGGTGTTCTTACATTGAAGCCTATAACATAGAGGAATAATGCATAAAAAGAGAGTTTACTCTACTTTAGATTTTCTGGTGAGCATGCATCGACAGCACCTTACAAAACAACATCTACATAGTCGTACGCCCACGATGACCACCAGCCCTGCCACTGCCAGGAGCAGCAAATACACATCGACATTGTAGTATTGGATCCAGGTCCATTCGTACCTTGCGTAGGCTGGAATCAGGTGATCGTAGCCAACGTCAGCGTAGAGCTCCACCAGGTCTGCTGCCTTGGTAACACCCCCAGCATGACGGAATATCCTCTGGAGCTTACTGATGCGAGAGTGGTATTCTCCTTTCTCAATTGCACGTAAGCTTTCAGCTATTTGCTCCACGGTGACAAGATCAGCGTCCAGTCGTATCCCTAGCCCATGGTGCACAAGTCTGTCCGCGTTGGCTTGCTGGTCCCCGAATACTGGCAACGCAATGATGGGTACCCCGCTGTGAAGGGCCTCCTGCACGCCATTCATTCCACCATGGAGTATGGCCACTCTGACAACCCTGTGCCTCAAGATGGCCAACTGAGGTGCCCAGTCCAACAGGAGGACCTTGTCGTCACCCAGGTCCAGCCCCTCCAAGACGTTTCTGTTCGCCTTCCTCAGGCTCCAAACTGCACAGTATCCAGCTGCGTTCAGCCCCCCCACGATGGCCCTGGCCGCTTGGGGGGTGAGGATGGCGGCTGAGCCCATGCTTATGTACACCACGGGGGAGCCGCCTTCTGAGCGGCCGTCCAGCCACGCCTGAATGTACCCCGGGAGGGGATCGTTGCGAAGAGACAGGATGGGCCCGGTGTACGTGGTCAGGGGGGAGAGCGGACGCGGGTACTCGAAGCCAATAACCGAGGGAACGATGTACGGTACCTTAACCCCCGACATGGAAACAATCTCGGACGCTGTCGCGGGGCAATGCTCCAGTGTCGCGGCGCTAGCGTACGCCAGGGCCGTAATCATCAACTTGGTCAGCACCACTTGGATTGCAACAAAGAACCGTCCGCGAAAGTCTAGGTCGTCCGTCAGCTTGTTCGACATGACGGTCGGGAAGGGCCACGGGGGTTGGTGGGGAGGCGTGAACTGAAGGTTGCTGCTCAACACCATCAACGGTATCCCCCACTTCCTGCTCAGGCAGCTGACCACCGACAGCGTTACCTCGTCGCTGGTGACGATGTCCCAACGACCTCCTGCCGACTCGTTCAGCGCAGAATAGGTGACCTGAAGCAGCTGTTGAATGAAAGTCACCATTTCCATTCTGACCTTCAGTGCTCCCATCGGACCCTGGGTGTTGTTAACGTGGTGTTCTTGTAACTGGACGAACTCGCTGGACGTCATGGCGATGGGCGAGCTCCGGTATTGTATGCCTGCCTTCTCGACCTGCTCTCTCAGAGGGTCGTAGCCCTCTGGGGTGGCCACGAAAATGGTGACGCGGTGTCCCCTTCGCACCAACTCCTCTCCGAGACTCACCGGGACGGAAAGGTGGCCTGCTAAGGGTATGGTCACCATCAGGACGGAAAGTTGCCTGTGTTCGTCAGGTTGGCAAGCTACATGAACGAATATACCGGCAGTCAGAAGTTGAAAGAGGACCGCTCCCGCCTTCTCTAACATTTTGTAATAAATTTCGTTTACGATGAGCCACAGGGACTGGGGAATGTGTTACATTCTAATTAATATACATGTACGCCACACCCACTGGTCAATGGGCGCCTCAGTTCATTCGGGTGGAGAGGCTTTAGAAAACTAGCTCGTTTCTATATCAGTAAGTAAAAAATAGTACCTGCCCCGTACTTCGCGGGGGAATTATCATGTATTCTAAGTCTTTTATTCTTTGAAAGATCATGAAACACGCATAAAATAATTCCCATCCGCCACCATTGAATTAATCTTTCCCACCAGTAAGTGTGGCGTATCATTAAAATGCAACTCGTTCCCATTACCTATGGATACTATCTATAGCCAGGATGCTGATAAAAAGGTAGGAAGCACCGGTGAGTGGAATGTTTCAACGGCGCAACCGTAAACGAGGACTCCAATTGGACACTAGTCCGTTGTGTTGTGTGCGTGTGCGCGCGTGTGTGTGTGCACGCGTACACGTCACATACGCGGTGCTTGCATACATGTGTTTCTGCGTGCGAACGTGCTAGCTTTAGTGTTACTTTGTATGCATGCATGTGTGTGTGTGTGTGTGTGTGTGTGTGTGTGTGTGTGTGTGTGTATGTGTGTGCATGTGTGTGCTTGTGTGTGTGGTAAAATTAAAGCTGATGGGAATACCAAAGTACATGGGTTCATTTTTGTCTCAGCATCTATGCATATACATCCTATACGAGGAGACTAGAAGGGTACAATGTAATGAACAGTTTATATTTCAAAAGTCAGCTTTGCAATGCATGCAATCAGATACTTGCAGCTGTTTACTTCAGTCAATTCTATATACAGTACTATTCAGATGCACATGCATGCGTTCTATTAACTGAGTCTGCTTTTTTGCCATGAGCTTGTGCTCCTTTTTGAAGTACATTCTTAGCTAGGGCACCTTCAGGTCCTCTGGTGCCAGTGAATGTCTGAAAAGCATCTTGCAATCTTCTGGCGTTTATTCTTGCCACTATCATCACTCACCTCTGACCTACCCCGTTTCTTATGTAGCTGCAGATCCTTGTCTTGACCAATGTTATACTGCACATACTTGTGCAACAACAGACAAGGAACCTCAGATAATCGTATAAGTCCTTCAGTAATACTCGCTTCTGCAGATACTTTTGTATGACTTTTTATTTTCCTCTCATCAAAATTTTTTGCCTCTCCTTCACACCAACATTGAGCTATAAACTCTATTGCTAAGTTGAGGATTCAAGTTTTTATGCCCAAAGGGATTTTCAAAAGGGAGTACTTATTTTCAACAAGGAGTGCTTATAATCTCTATAATCCTTCACATATCTGCTGCTGAGGGTTACTGCTTTAAGCAGTAGTCCTCCCTCTCCTGAGATATAAGCTACCATGCATGCACCCTTGCTTGCATGTGTGCAAAATGAGTATCACGGATGTCCTTTTGAGTTGCAGCTTCATTATGATAGCTAGTATGCAAGCAGGTTCATTGATTCAGCTTAGACGGACCAAGAACTTCATATCCTTGTTTGCAAAATTTTGGCGTTATCACTTCGAAGTATCACGTTATGTATTGTTGGGAATGTACAGATGTATTGCCTGCTTCCAGACAAGACAATGCAACAAATGAATCAGATTTATCATCATCCTGTCAATGCATCAACATTGTTTTCCTCTAACGTGGACTCATCATTTTCATAATCATGTTGGTTTGTTTGTTCTTTCCCTCACTGCCACTGACAATGTCATTACATGTAGAATCAGCTTCCTTTCATCACCTCCACTTAATATCTATTTATCTCCAGCAATGTTTTCAATTTCATCCATGCTTGCATTTTCCACCATCCTTGATAACACATCAATGTCTTCATCTGTTTGTAGCATTTGACTTCATTTCTTGCATTCTTCTCCTCCATGCAAACACTGTAATTCTCATGGAATACATAATCATCTTCATATTAAAAATACATACCGTCTTCACTATAATCTTCATTGGACACACCCTCACTTCATTGAACACTCCTTCATCTTCATGGAGCACACCTTCATCTTCATGGAGCACACCTTCATCTTCATGGAGCACACCTTCATCTTCATGGAGCACACCTTCATCTTCATGGAGCACACCTTTATCTTCATGGAGCACACCTTTATCTTCATGAGGCACACCTTCATCTTCATGGAGCACACCTTCATCTTCATGGAGCACACCTTCATCTTCATGGAGCACACCTTCATCTTCATGGAGCACACCTTCATCTTCATGGAGCACACCTTTATCTTCATGAGGCACACCTTCATCTTCATTGAGCACACCTTCATCTTCATGGAGCACACCTTCATCTTTATGGAGCACACCTTTATCTTCATGGAGCACACCTTCATCTTCATGGAGCACACCTTCATCTTCTTGGAGCACACCTTCATCTTCATGGAGCACACCTTCATCTTCATGGAGCACACCTTCATCTTCATGAGGCACACCTTCATCTTCATGGAGCACACCTTTATCTTCATGAGGCACACCTTCATCTTCATGGAGCACACCTTTATCTTCATGGAGCACACCTTCATCTTCATGGAGCACAGCTTTATCTTCATTGGGCACACCTTCATCTTCATGGAGCACACCTTCATCTTCATTGGGCACACCTTCATCTTCATGGAGCACACCTTTATCTTCATGGAGCACACCTTCATCTTCATGGGGCACACCTTCATCTTCATGGGGCACACCTTCATCTTCATGGAGCACACCTTTATCTTCATGGAGCACACCTTCATCTTCATGGAGCACACCTTCATCTTCATTGGGCACACCTTCAAAAACTTCTGTTAAAAATCAAAAAAAAATTGCACTCATCTTGCGTCTTGCCTGCTTCATGAAATATTCCTGCTGGACATCTTCATTTGCACAACAGGCGCCATGTATCATAATGTGCTTCTCTCCCACTGATGAATTGTAATAAGAGAACCTGACAGAGTGACCAGCTGCAGATCACTTTCATCTGAATTACCTTGCGAATGCTGCTTGTCTTCGATTGTCCTAAAATAGAAAAGGACATCACACTGCACTACACAAACCAAATGATTCTGCGCATGGTGCATGATCATGTACAAGATCCAATGCATACTGTGGTGAGTGAGATGATACAGTCTTTTGCTCAGTGTCACAAACTTTTCTCCTTACTCTGGTACATAAATCCATTTGAGTTTTCACACACTGTACTAGTTGTGATTGACAACCATCAAAGGCATTAGGGGTTTCTGCTAGCCTTGAAATAGCTTCATATAACTGAAACACCTCTTTCTCCTCAGTCTGGTCTCATAATATTATTATTGTGTGTATAAGTACGGGACGCTCTTAATGCTTCCATTATGTTCGTATTCTCCAGCGATCAGCAATGGCCTACACTGGCCGAAACTTTAAAAAAAAAATTTTTTTTTAAATATATACACTTCAACGAGCACTTCAATAATGTTTTTTTTTTACGCTAGTTTATCGCCGTTTATATTATAATTATCTTCACCTACATCACTGAAGTGTGATCTAGCGGTTGGTATGCATGGTTAGCGATAACCTCGCACCCAGGCCGTATTTTTTTAATAAGGTTAGGGAGGGGGAAAATACGGCCTAGTAGCGATTGGCAATGTTTTAGAGCGCATGCACTAGGCCATTACCAAGACACTTGGTAATCGTATACTGTAGTCATTTTATCTGTAAATGTTCCGTATACTGCTATCTCATGCAGCTAGCGCTAGCTTTCATGATCCCAAGCCATCGCGCCCGTAGAATTTCATAGTACTAGTGCTCCATTTCGAAATCACACCGTGCACACAACTTGGCATAGTTACGTACATGGTTACTAGTTAAATGCTTGGGGTTCATGCAGCTGCCCCGCCACCTACAGAACTTTTAATTCATCAAAGGAAGGAATCGAAGGCCTGCGTTGCCACAACACTATTAACTGGTTGTCGCTGCACTAATGCTTATTTCAGCTTTTAATTGTAAGGTGTACTACCCTGGCTTCAAAAAAATTATTGTAACTATTTAGGTTGTTAATTTCCTATTGAATGGATCACATTTTATACTGTTGCTCTACCATGCACGTAAGTTGCGTTAATTATATACTGATACGTTATTTCTTCTTCATTCCAAACACACTCCATCTCTTGCTTTTATCAGTTTTCATAATTCTTGCTGTTTTGTCACAAATGGAATTTGGATAAGCTGCTCGCGAGAAAGCAGCAGACTACAAGAATGACCAGGAGTTGCTGTCCTGTAAATACAGTTGAACTGAACTGTTTACCAAAGCAATACACAGAGTGTTGACAAAAATATGCATAGAATGTATCATAGTGAAAGTATGCATGCACAGATACAAAATTTTGGCAGCTAGCCATATGCTCGTAAATGCATATATGTATATTCTGACCATATATAGAGACGTATAATAAGATACATATTATAGCTGATATGATTCATCACTGCATGAAGAGATCGATTGGTTAAAAGTACTTCAGCATATTATAGTACTTATTAAATCTTACTGGATGATATGGTTTGTAAGCAATATGTGAAACTACTTGCTGGATGGCTCCTTTTGAAGCGTTCTTGGGCTAATTACGTTCACAAAAGTGAGAGTTTGGTGGGCATTGCCCAACCCCCCTTCAACCTCCGTGCGAAAAGCCACGGTCCTAATTGTGACTCCATGACGTCATAAGCAATTGCTCACGTATCTAGCCATAGGATCCAATCCTGTTGGCAGCAAACTACATACTATCTTACCTTTCACAGCCGGCATTGATGAAATTCGCTAGTATACTGTTGTTTGTATAATTAGAATCCAAGACGCGGTGCTGCTTGATGAGGTCAGAACCACAAAATTGCATTCATCATTCCCAAGTGTTGACAAGTGTATCTTCAAAAAACCACAACAAAATTAATCCCTCCAGTCTCGCCCAACCTGCCAGACGCCAAAAATTAGTACATTGTACGCATATGAACAGCTACATACTAACATCATATTGCTGTCGGAATTATTGCCAGACGGCTATATAACCACCAATCAGGTCACGTGGTTCCGTATGTTATTATAATTAATTATTGCGGGTCGTCGGCGCCGGCAGGACACGACAGCAAGTCTACATGTCAAACATGGCATCGACAATTTCAGGCTTCCTGGTTGCCGGGGGAATGGGCGCCCTCGTCAACTGGTACGTTTCGTCCGCCGTGATTAATATTCCCCTGGGTCTCCTGGCGCAAGAGGTCTTCGTACAACCGCTCGTCGCCTTGAGGTCGCTCCTACCAGCCTTGATAGGCTTTCTCGGAGGCACGCTGGTCCTTTTCGTGTGGCACTTTCTGAAGACCCGTGTCGGTCGCTTTCTCCTGAGCTACAACGGCTGGTTCCTGACCCCAAAGCATCCCATAAATAAGGTATTGCATTAATTTATCCTCTGTTATAATTTCTAGCTGGCTCTAACACTGCGCCCGCTGCAACCTCCTTTTAAATATGCGAAGCTGTGGTATTTAATGACGATAGCCCTGCTTGGTCGGAACACGAAGGGTGCCGGCTGGTATCAGGACTACCTCCCTTCGCTACCCGTACCACCGCTCCACCACACTTGCAAGATGTAAGTTATTGCATACCATAAACGGCGATAAATTAATCAATAAATAAAACATTATTAATGTGCTCAGTTGAGGTGTACTTTTCTTTTTTTTTTAATTTAAAAAAAAAAAGGTTTCTGGCCAGTGTACGCCCATTGCTGACCGCTGAAGAATACGAACATACGGAAGCAGTAAGTGCGCCCATTGCGTGCCGTGATTTTACACACATGGGGTATAATACTGCAAAAAAAAACACACTCTACAGTCCGTGAAGGAGTTCCAGTTGTCTCGGCGGACAAGGATGCTGCAGTTGCTGCTCACGCTAAAGTGAGGCACATGTAAAGTCTATATATATATATATATATGGGACAGTGTCCAGCAGAATCACCCTTCTGGCTAGTTTTTCAAGTTTTCAAATTTTTTGATTTTCCTTGAACACCCATTAGCTTCTGTCGAATGGTCCTTACGCATCCTAAATTGGACTATCCATCACAAAGTTATTAGGCGCTGAATTTATAATTAGCCATACATTTCAATGCGAGCGTTACTTTTCTTTTGCTTGTTCTGGAATTTTTGAAGAAGTACCATATAATTATTATATATATAACAAACCGTCGGGTTGGGGTGAACAAGACAAAATCCTTTACGCACAGATGTGATATGACATCCATGCGGACGTACGAGGGATCGTGGCAAGGGAGAAGGGGGGGGGGGGGGGGGGGGGGGGGTTGAAATGACAATTGTAATTGCAATGCCCTGCTATGAATAATATTTTGTTCATCTGTTCTGCAGGAGTTGGTGGTCCCGAAACTGGATATCAGATTGGTGGCTCAAGTACATCTATCTCCGGCAGAGGACCCCCATATGCTGTGAGCTCATACGTTGTTATTACATGACTAACCCAGGCTAATTACTTTTTATTTTTTTGTAAAATGCTACTAGTCAACTCAAACTATTACACAAATGGTACCATCAGTCTCACCACACAGCACCAGTTGGACCGTGCCGCAATGCTCGTGTTTGGCAACACCATGTCAGTATATAATAATAGCAACACTGCACTTCTTTTTTTTGTGTGTTGTTGTTGTTGCAGTACATCTCCTCCACCAAAATGTTCCTCACTCTCCTTTGTACCCCTGTTTCTCCTTTCCTACGCTCCCCCCCCCCCGCTCCACCCCTCACTCCCCCCCTCACATCATGTAAGGTTCGGTAAGCTCTGTCGGGAGGGTAAGATGGATACAGTGATGGCTGAGGGCACAGCCATTCCCTTCTGCATGGCAGCATACAGGTGACGTTGGATATTTTAAGTGTAGCTCCTTGTACCAACACCTCCCCGCATACCCCCCTCCCCCCCCCCCCCCCCCACCCCCACCCCCCAGGTACCTGAACAACTCTGCACGCATACCTGGAAAGGAGATGGATAAGATTGCTTACCACGGAAACGAGAACCACACCCACATTGTGGTGTGCAGGTAACGTTAGCGGTGAAGTGTAGGAGCGATGGCCGTGTCGTGTGTGATCAGGTTCTCTGTAAGCCTTGCATGCCACTGCCTCATGCAAATAAGTACTTTCATTGTGTTGCTCGTTTTTGTACTGATGCAAACTTTGTACACACAGTGTATGTGCGTGTTCACAAACAGTCCAATCATTGCATATCACTGTACACACACATGCACACGCACCCACACATGCACCCACACACACACACACACACACACACACACACACACACACACACACACACACACACACACACAGGCAGGGCAAGTTCTACAGAGTTCAAATCATCTCCAACGATGGCAAGGTTCTGTCTCCCCTGGGGATCAGGGCACAGCTGGAGAAGGTGGTCCACATGGCCGGAGGTATAGCCACACACCGCACTTACCCCCACACCCCCTCCCCTCCCCACCACCTTCTTTTAACACCACTTCCTTTCTTACATTTGCTAAGACACGCTGGACGATACAGGCATAGCCGCCTTCACGGCACTTCCCAGGGCTACCTGGGCAGAGGTAGGGTGTGTGCCCCCTATAGGTTTTCCCCTTTGCAAATGTAGTGTGCTCTGCCCTACAGATCCGTGAGAGGCTGGAGGCCAGTCCAGTGAGCGCTGCATCCCTCCATGACATAGACTCAGCCTGGTCCCTCCTCTGCCTGGATACAGAGGCATGCGACGTCTCTGTAAGCCACTACCCACCATCACAATCACAACCATCTCCACCATCGCTACCACCACCACCACATTACCATCACCACCACCACCACCGTGATATATGACTTCACTCTCGTTTTGCACAGGACCTGTCGGGATCTAGCAGACACTTCTTCCATGGTAACGGGTATAACAGGTAGGAGCGCCATGGTAACGCATGTGGTGTGTTTGTTCCGACTACAACTATACCCTTTTATTGTACTGATCACCTTCACCTAATCCTTCTACATGTCCTCCTCACATGTACACCATCCCATATACCTGTCCCCCTCACATGTACACCATCCCCTATACCTGTCCTCCTCACATGTACACCGTCCCCTATACCTGTCCCCCTCACATGCACACCACCCCCTATACCTGTCCCCCTCACATGTACACCATCCCCTATACCTGCCCCCTCACATGTACACCATCCCCTATACCTGCCCCCTCACATGTACACCATCCCCTATACCTGTCCTCCTCACATGTCACACCACCCCCTATACCTGTCCCCCTCACATGTACACCATCCCCTATACCTGCCCCCTCACATGTACACCATCCCCTATACCTGTCCTCCTCACATGCACACCATCCCCTATACCTGTCCCCCTCACATGTCACACCATCCCATAGCACATACCTTGTTGTTCTTATCACACATTTTATTATAACATAACACCTGGTATTGCTGTTTGCCAGACTAGTTAACAGGTCTAAGGAATGCCAAGGGCTGAAGCCACATACCTGACATACCCATTCCTTTTACAGAATGTTTTATCTCCTTGTGTAATTGTTTGCATTGTGTGTGGTTGTGTGATTTCTATTTAATATTTTTAAATTCTCTCCACTTTTAAGTTAAATATTTTGTCCATAGTGGACTCTCTCAATATTATGATCTCACCCCAGCTCTAGAGCTGGCCATTGTAGCTTGCAGCTCAAACTGAGCTAAGTGTGCAAAGCCAAAACATTGTTTACCACCACACACTTGTACCACCACACACTTGTACTACCACACACTTTTACCACCACACACTTGTACCACCACACACTTGTACCACCACACACTTGTACTACCACACACTTTTACCACCACACACTTGTACTGGAGCCCTTATAAACACTTTATGAACATAGATATTTCAAGAGTAAGCTAGAAGCCCTCAAGTATACTTGCACATGCTCACCCTTCAAATCTACACCCTCACATACTCACCCTCACATACTCACCCTCACATACTCACCCTCACATACTCACCCTCACATACTCACCCTCACATGCTCACCCTCACATGCTCACCCTCACATGCTCACCCTCACATGCTCACCCTCACATGCTCACCCTCACATGCTCACCCTGACATGCTCACCCTCACATGCTCACCCTCACATGCTCACCCTGACATGGTCACCCTCACATGCTCACCCTGACATGCTCACCCTCACACGCTCACCCTTGCATGCTCACCCTCACATGCTCACCCTGACATGCTCACCCTCACATGCTCACCCTCAGATGCTCACCCTCACATGCTCACCCTCACATGCTCACCCTGACATGCTCACCCTCACATGCTCACCCTCACATGCTCACCCTCACATGCTCACCCTCACATGCTCACCCTCACATGCTCACCCTCACATGCTCACCCTCACATGCTCACCCTCACATGCTCACCCTGACATGCTCACCCTCACATGCTCACCCTGACATGCTCACCCTCACATGCTCACCCTCAGAGCTCACCCTCACACGCTCACCCTTGCATGCTCACCCTCAGATGTTCACACTTGCTTGCTCACCCTCACATGCACACCTCACATGCTCACCCTCACATGCACACCCTCACATGCACACCCTCACATGCACACCCTCACATGCTCACCCTCACATGCACACCTCACATGCTCACCCTCACATGCACACCCTCACATGCACACCCTCACATGCACACCCTCACATGCTCACACTTGCATGCCCATCCCATAGCAAAACAATCGCATGAGATTGTGCACGACTGTTTGAACGACTGGTAATGTTGTATTTTCTCTGCATAATAATTTGGATTTACAATGTATTTACTATTAATCAAATGTGTTAGCAATCACCGCAGTAAATATAAAGGATTCATTTACTATAGTGGAAATGTCACATATACAATATTTACATACACATTTGCACCATATTTGAATACCTAAATTATTATTATGCAGTGTTTGTTATACCGATTAATGTATTATCATTCAAGATCGTTTATGGTATTTCACTAAATGTGTATACATCGTCCTGATTTACTTTTTTTTTACTGGGGTTCTCTGCCAGGTGGTTTGACAAGAGCTCCCTGCTGGTCATGGCCAACGGTAACTGCGGGGGAAACGTAGAGCACTCCATCCTCGATGCTACCGTACGTCATGGGGGAGATTGTGTTTGTACATTATGTATGTGTGTGTTGTGTGTGTGGTTGTGTGTGCCTCTGTGTCTGTGTGTGTTGCATGTTTTTTTTAAGGTGTGCATCTGTGTGTAGGGGAGAAAGAGAGGGAGCAAGAGAGAAAGAGAGTGAGAGTGGGGGAGAGAAGGGTGATTGGTTTAGACTGAGTATCACCTTTCATGACAATCACTCCCCCCCTCCACCTCCCCCACCACACCACTCTCATGGACTTAAAAGGTGGCCGGCCATCAGTGGGAGTATAACCTCAGTGAAGAGATGTACGACAGAGAAGGTCATGTCCTTCCCACTGCCTCCTACCCTGGGGCACATGACTTCCCTGTAGACCCACCTTCCATGTAAGGCTTTAAACATATATACCCCCCTCCCTCCCCTCCCCATCCATAGAAGTTACAAGTATATCTCTGCGTCCGTACAATGTGTGTACATGTTGGAGTACTTGAAACGTTGGAAAAAGTTGTAGAAGCATTTATAATTGGTACTAATTTAAGCACAAGCAATGGCTAATGGGGGTGGGGCTTATATGTGTACGCGTGCGTGAATATCTTACACTAGCGACCCCCCCTATTCATATGCAGGTTGGTCTGGGAACTAGAGGGGTTTGAGCACCAGCTTGCAGAAGCCAAGGAGAACATCAGAGATATGGTATGTGTGTGTGTGTGTGTGTGTGTGTGTGTGTGTGTGTGTGTGTGTGTGGGGGGGGGACATGGTGTGTGTGTGTGTGTGTGGCTGATGTGTGGGGACATGGTGTGTGTGGGGGGACATGGTGTGTGTGTGGTGGTGGGGGGGGGGGGGGGGCTGATGTGTTGGGACACACAGGAAAAAGTTCTAAACGTCCAGCCTGGATTTTTGTGGCTGGTTTTTAACCCTAATAGCGTAAAAACCATCATGGGATTGAACGTCCAGGGTGGGAATAGTGTAAAATCCATGTTGTTCTACCCTGGTTTTGTCAAACAAAACCCATGTTGAAGTATGAATATAATCATTACCTCAACATGGTTTTTGTTTGACAGAACCAGGGTAGAACCATAACTATTCCCACCCTGGACGCTCAATCCCAGGATGTTTTTTACGCTATTTGCTCCATTCCAGGATGGGTTTTTGATAAAAACCAGCCTAAAAATCCAGGCTGGACGTTTATAACTTTTCCCTGTGACATGGTCTGTGTGTGGGGCTGATGTGTTGGGACATGGTGTGTGTGTGGGGTTGATGTGTGGGGACATGGTGTGTGTGTGTGTGTGTGTGGCTGATGTGTGGGGACATGGTGTGTGTGTGTGTGTGTGTGGCTGATGTGTGGGGACATGGTGTGTGTGTGTGGCTGATGTGTGGGGACATGGTGTGTGTGTGTGGCTGATGTGTTGGGACATGGTGTGTGTGTGGGGTTGATGTGTGGGGACATGGTGTGTGTGTGGGGCTGATGTGTTGGGACATGGTGTGTGTGTGTGGGGACATGGTGTGTGTGTGTGTGGCTGATGTCAATTATTGCATACAGACTATGGGGTGTGGATGGTAGACCAATGACCACATACCATACAAATGTACATACCACGCACACCTCACACCTCACGCCCCATGGTCATGGTCATGTAAAATGTATATAGTACACCCCACACCCCGCACCTCCACCTCACACCTCTGAACATTGCCGCCCTGTAGATAGCAGACTCTGACCACGTGGTGGTAGCTCCAGGGTTTGGGAAGTCTATTCCCAAGAGCTGCAAACTGAGCCCAGATGGCTTCTTCCAGGTATGTGCTCATCCCTCTAGGTTTGCACCCTCTCAAGCTCCTCCACCCACTCACTTTTACCCCACCCACCCCCTTCCAACTTAATCACAATTGTGTTCCCTTCATACGTTTTCTAGGCGGTTATTAATATTAAGGTGTTACAGCAGATGTTTATAACAAACCAAAGTTATCGACTAGCTGTTTTGTGCTGTGCCGTTCAAACCCTCTGCACTGCCATCATTGCGTGTTCCCTTCCAACAGAACATGTAACTCTCCATTCTTTATTTGTCGCATGTGCTTCCACCGTCGTCCTGTTCTTAGTTCTATGTCACATGTTTCTTGACACCCGTACACTCTAGCTTACTCCTTAACATGTGCACAGTCCACCACATGTACCTGGGGGGATTTTAAAACTGGAATGACAAGTTGGCATATTTGGATGGATTCATCCATGACCACAAGTGCAAGAGCCCTGTGAGACTGAGGTCTCTAATGTCATCAACATATCTGAGGGGTTATGCATGTGTTGTGGATGTCAATAAGAATGTTGTTAGAAGGCTTGTTGGTATGTGTATAAAAGGTGCAAAGTACGTGATTTCAGGAAGGGGGGCAGGATGTAAGCTAGCTGTTGGAAGAACACAAAGCTTCTTGGCACTAGTGGCGGTTGGTATGCGCAAGCGGCAGCTAGTTCAGTCCTTCACAGACTCTCTCTTTCTCAAACTCTCTGTCCATTCCATGCCTCCCTCCTGCAATCTTTTCATCCTTTCCCCTCCCCTTCAGATGGCCATGCAGTTGGCTTACTACCGTCTCCACAAGTCTGTAGTGTTGACATACGAGTCTGCTACCACAAGGTGTCCCCACCTTATTCCTTAGGTATATGGGTTACTTATACATTAAACCCTCCTCCCCATCCAGGTTCTTCTATGAAGGACGTACAGAGACCATTCGTCCTGTGTCTGATTCATCAGTGACATTTGTTAAGGTACCAGCATGGTCCACCTTTGGTAGCATACCAGACACCTTCAGTGAGGGGCATGTCTCCATTCCATTCCAGGCCATGGATGATCCAACTTGTACCAGAGAAGACGTCAAAAAACTGCTGAACATGGCCATAGAGTGAGTTTGAAGTTACAGCATTAGTACTTCCAGGCATGCACAGATACAAGTTGATTTCTAGTTTAACCATGATGCCTAGATCATCCTTAATATGCATGTACATTGTCTCTATCACCTCACACACCATCACCTATCACCTCTCACACCATCACCTATCACCTCACGCACCATCACCTATCACCTCACGCACCATCACCTATCACCTCTCACACCGTCACCTATCACCTCACACACCATCACCTATCACCTCTCACACCATCACCTATCACCTCACACACCATCACCTATCACCTCTCACACCATCACCTATCACCTCACGCACCATCACCTATCACCTCACACACCATCACCTATCACCTCTCACACCATCACCTATCACCTCACACACCATCACCTATCACCTCTCACACCATCACCTATCACCTCACACACCATCACCTATCACCTCACACACCATCACCTATCACCTCACACACCATCACTCATCACCTCTCACACCATCACCTATCACCTCACACACCATCACCTATCACCTCACACACCATCACCTATCACCTCTCACACCATCACTCATCACCTCTCACACCATCACCTATCACCTCACACACCATCACCTATCACCTCACACACCATCACCTATCACCTCTCACACCATCACCTATCACCTCACACACCATCACCTATCACCTCACACACCATCACCTCCCGTACCACTCCTGACCATTGCAGGTACCAATCTGACTACAAGCTCAAGGCCATGAGGGGACTTGGTGTGGACAGGCACCTCCTGGGACTGTACATACTGGCCAAAGGGCTGGACATGAAGCCTATGCCAAAGATGTTTGAAGACAAGGTGGGGGGGGGACACTATGCCAGTCATTCTTGAACATGAAACACAAACACAAATATACACACACACACACACACACACACAACACACACACACACAAACAGGCATTCCAGTTTTCTTTCAAGCTCTCTACCTCACAAACACCAACTCACATGACGAAACGCAAATATAAGATACCAAACACGTGTCCAGGAGGAGGGTTTGGGACAGTGGACAGAGAAGGATATGGCGTCTCCTACATTGTCATAGGAGAGGACAGAGGTGGGCATTGATAGGAAGTATGTAATTTCCCTTACACCCCTACATCTTTCTCTTTTATGACCCATTTCACCCCACTCCTCCTCCTCCTCCTCCTCCTCCTCCTGCTCCTCCTCCTCCTCCTCCTCCTCCTGCTCCTCCTCCTCCTCCACCTTCTCCTCCTCCTCCTCTTCCCAACCTCATGTATGCAGTCATCTTTTACGTCAACAGCAAGCACTCGTGTAAGGAGACTGACTCTACCAAGTTTGGGGAGGCCATATGCAGGGCCATGTGGGACATGAGGAACCTTTACTGCCCTAACACCCCACACTCCGAGAACTTCATCTGCTGAAGAGTGGGGGAGGGGGGGGGGTGGCTGGGAGGATGAAAGCTGCCGCATGTAACAATTTGTAGGGTGTATTGTACATGCCTGCAGATTTGATACGTCTATTGTCCTGTCTTATTGTGTGTTGTACATGTAGAAGATGTAATCTATCCAAACAGAATTAAAATATTGTATTGTAACAGCAGTTTCCATAAATAAAATAACTGAAGTTAAAGCAGGTTATTGATGAGCTGAATACCTTCACGTCTATGTTGGTATGTTATTCAATCTTCTGTTGGAAAAGATGACACAATTATTAACCGTCTTTAACTGTTTTGTCTATTATTTTGAAATCAATTAGTTTAACTCCAATAATAAAAGCAATGGACTGGCACAATAGCGCACACAAACACATCTCTTTCCAAGACTAGCTGCAGCTAATTATGCTTTTAATAATCCGATCTGATACACATGTATGTAATATGACAAAATGTATTTTTATTCAAACCATACTCCCTATGCCACAAATGTACGTTTTACATTTAAAATGTCCATGTTTCAATAAGAGTTTTGTATTTTAGATCCTCTCCCTTCCAGAAGGTTTTTTGATAGAAGGGTCACTTTGCAACCGCTTTCTCCATTCATCACCATGGGAAGGTGTAAGCTGATAAAAAGAGGCATAGGATTCATAGACGCATAAAATAGAAATAATAAGAAACATATGCATGTTTTGATGGTAGGTAATAAAAGGGAGTGAGCAAAGGTCAACAATATAGAATAAGGACGAGATTATGGATGACAGTAGTAAGGTTAGCCATATCTACACAGTGTACTAGTGGATTGACAAGGAACTAATACCATCAGTGGTCGTGTTAATACACAACAGAATACTTTACGATGTGCTATCAATTAAGGTTAGTTATGATATTGGAAGGCTAGCTCTACGTATACATTTGCTAAGAATTGCCCTGACGTTGCCCCTAACGAGGGTTGGGTTCAGCCTCTTCCCCATAAAGTTGCAAGGGCTACGGACTTTGGGCAGTTCAGTCTTGTGCCAAATCGGGAAGCAAGTTCAGATAACGCCCACTTAGCATCTGTATCCTGTCTCCACTCAGGATAGACACCCGTGCATCCCAGTTTAGCACATTTGACACTATTGGACTTATGGTTTGGTTCCTTGGCAGCAAAGGCTGCAGACCCAGCTGTCACACCCACATCAGGCAACTGTTAGAAGCTAGCGGTGATGTGACAGCGAATGTTTGTGATTAAAAATTTACCCTCTCATACATTTACCTGTGAGTTTCCATCAAACAGTCCAGTGCTTTTTACAATACGATTTTTATCCTCCTTCATAAGAATCTGAATGTGGTTAAGATGAGAAAAGATCCACTTATACCTACATATTGTTAAGCTCTGTCATCACATGCACAGGGATTTCCTAAGCATATCACGGTTCATTTCCACCATATGGTATAATTTAATCCTTTACATGCATGGTGAATTTTCAGGAGCCCCTATGTCCATACAAGGACACATAATTATGCAACTGCTCATTTCAGTATACACAAGTCAACCTGAAATATAAGATTTCAAAAACTAACAATTCAGTAAGCAGCATGCGTGATAAATCCGCATGCACACATACTGTTAAACCCAATTCAAAGTTATACAAACACATACATAAATGATTTTCCCCTCATAAAATCCATTTGCATGCATACATTATACCTCCAAAATATTGTTCCAACTTTTCGGATGTTTATTGGCCAGACACAGAACATCTTCCCAGAGTTTCCTGGCAGTAGGTCTGGCCTCTGGAAGGTCTTGCAGACATTGGACCACTATAGGACAGAGAGGATGGTCCTCTCGCATTGTGTCTATCCAATGTTGTCTTTTAAAGATCTGTACTTTGTTCTGTTTTACAACACCTTCAGTCAGCTGCACTTCATGGGGGTTAGGATAGTCCTGGTTGGCAATATAGAGAGCCAACACTCCAAATGAAAATATGTCCAACTTCACATCATACTTTGGCTCTGGGATTAGTGCCCTGGCGGCATGTAAGCCAGGGTGCCTGGGGCTATGGTGTGCTGAATCTTTTGCATTTCTTTCAGATCAAACACCTTTGACACACCGAGATCAGCTATCTTAGCTCTCATGTCAGATGTAAGAAGGATGTTTGCTGCAGTAAGGTCACGATGGATGATGGGCGGTGCTAGTGAATGGAGGTGACGCAACCCATTGATCACATCTTGGAGAATGGACAACTTTATTGGAAGTGGAATGTCGTATTGGTTTGCTTTACTAGTGGCCAAGCACTTAGCAAGGTCAATGGGCATGAATTCCATTACAAGCACATCATCATTAATATCATGGTATACCCCTAGACATTGAACAATGTTCGGGTGCTTTAATTTACAGAGGAGTGTACACTCTGCATGGAATTTCTCTCTTATAGCATCTACTTCATCCATTCCAACTTGAGCATTACCTCTCTGATCTAATGAAATGTCATGGACTTTCTTAGCAATGCAAGGTGTTCCATTCATCCTGACTTCATAAACAGCTCCATATGCTCCACCACCTAAACATTTTCTTTCACCCAATCCCTCCAGTGTGCGTATTGTGTAGTATTCCTCCACTGGCACCTGCATTTGTTCCTATAATATGTACATGCATAAACTTACATGTATAACCACTACTGCGCATGCGTGCACTTGCTTCCAATTACACCAATGAAATGATCGCCTTATCATTTCTACACATACATGAAATTTGAAACAGCATTGCTGATGGTTTTTCGCATATATACACACAATTTTTATTGATATCACTCACCATGCATGCTGTGGGAATGTTAATAATATGGTTCATGCATCAATAGATACGAACCAGACTAGATTGTCCCAATACATATACACTAACACAAAGTGCATAATTTTATATTCATATATGGGACAGTCTCTGAGAAAATGATATATCACTATATTTAAATATAAAAGTTATAAAAATGATTAACGTTTGAATCACTATAACTTTGGAACGGTAGACGCTATTGACTTCCTATTTTCAACAATTCATACTACACCATTTCTATATGGTAAAATAGATTTGGGGTCTTGCATTAGTTTCGAGCCAGTGTTGCAATGTCTGATACCCCTTGGGGTTCAAACTGGCCATATCTTTCGGCAGGAAAAATCTCATGAATTCACTTCAAATATACGCAGAGGGATCCTGTACCTATTGATTTGTCCTGTTTGTTAATTTGCACTTCATCCGTTACGGAGATATAGCTGTGTAAAGTCATGCACGGTTTCCCGCTCGATTCGCGCCAATGATTTAGGTGCTCGCCTCCCAAACATTGAATGTCCAATTCACTGGTGCGAATCAATAGGTACAGGACTTAAATGATGACAGATTAAAATGGTTGTATGCACATGCATGTATTTTCAGACTAATTAGTACTTAAAGAGTTGAAACAGGCATACATACAAAATTAGTATTTCACATTGCTGGACACATTACATAAAACTGTATGCCGTTACCTCGGTATTATTAGCTTTCATAACCTTAGCATTGGCCGTCAGAACTTCAGTCAGCTGGGATGGCAGCAAGGTAATACATCAGCATACTGGCTAAATCACTATACTGTTCTATCTAATACATGTATTAGCATTTGCATGTAGCTATTAATCACTCATACCTGTTCCTCGATTGCTTCCTTCAATAAACACACTTGATCAAGCTATGAAGTTGCAAAGCCATATGTTAGAGGCTATAGTGATTGTGAATTCCACTGCTTACATACCTGAAGCCTGAATTCTTGTGTTAGCTCACTACTCTATACATTAGGAAAAAAAGAATTATTAAAGCTGAGAATAATACAAAGCATAAGTTAGAACACAATTTGTATGGTTCTTTTACTTTCCAATTCCAAGTATTCGGCCTTGTTTTTTTCTCCCACAGAAATGCAGTGTGTCTTTAAAATGGTGGCTTATCTCGTAATCCCCAGGAACATTTTGAACTACTGTATAAGTCCAAACTTCTAGCCAGCCATCATACATTTTACCTACAAAACTGGTCCTGAATATGTCCATTGTAATAACTGCTTTATAATTTCCATCCATGTGAGGCATGTATAACAATCATGGCCAACATGATAATGGTTTGAGATGATTAATCAGAGCCTAGAACAGATAGGCGTACCACAGATACTTTGCAAGAAAAATAAATGGAACACAGAGGTGGGTAGGTAGACTAGCATATTGCACGATGTAGAACTATGCATGCTTTAATAAGAAAGGCCCAGACCAACCTTTATTTAAGAAAGGCTTATTATGTCTATTTACAAAACAGTATGTTTTTGTACCTACCCACACTATTGTGTATTATTTGGCACATTCACAAATTATTACTTTAATTCTTGTTAGGGTAGTTCATACAGTAATGTATTTTACCTGCTCAAACTGTCGTTTGTAAACCTCCGCCTGCTTCTGGTGCTGCTTCATTAGGGCTACTTTCACTGATATCTCCTCTTTGAGGACTCCAGTCACATACTTATGGTTAGCTACTTCCTTGTTAGCACTAGCAAGCTTGAGTTTCAGTTCAGATATTTCCTGTCTTGCTGCTTTAAGTTCATCAGTCAGTTGCTCCTTGTCATCTACCACTTTGCTTCTGTCACCTCGTTCCTTTTGGAAGTCTTCAGCAAATACATCCCTCTAAAATCACAGTGAAATCATATCTGATCATTTGGCTCGCACGTCACATATTAACATGTTAGAGCACTCACTGTAAACATAACAATGTCATCATGTAGTCATCATTCATTCATTTACCTCAGCTTCAGTTAATTCAAGCCTGGTAAGTACACTTTGATAGGATTCTTCCATTGCTATCAGCCGCTCCTCTGTAGTTCTCGGTTTATCAGCTACACCATTAACGCATGAGGATGAAGTAGCCTTGCTGCCATCATGTTCAGGTTGCACCTAGAATGTGAAAGTGAAAGAAGTACAGTATTTGTAATGCAGCTAAAGCTTTATTAGTACACTGTGCTGTTTGGAAAGTAGGTACCTTATGTATGTAATTTGCTTGGGATCTCATAATCATTTCAAGATCTGCCTTTTCCTTTCGAAGTTCACCAATCTGTTTATTCTTTGACTCAATGACACAATTTAAGGCTGCTTTGTAATCTTCCGATAAAGTAATCCGATCCTTAAGGGTCTGTACATAGACTTCATACTTGTTTTTTTTACTTTGCTTTGAACTACTTTTGAGCCATTCAATCTCCTTTTCTAGTTGGTTCATTTTGCCCACGTTTTCCTGCTTTTCTGCAATGTTCCGTTCAATAACCTCTTTCATTGCCTGAATATGAGTACAAGCACATGTATATAAAGACAGTTACATGTACCATCTTGCCCTAATATTATGAATATATGTAACATGACTTATAGTGGAATGGATCTATGTAATGGAGCATACAGGTGATAAGTGCAACATTTTTGAATTGTTCAGCTTCATGTGTATTAATATGTTTACCATTGGACTCCTATTGTACCATTCTAGTTGACTTACAATTACATACATCAATCAATGCCTTCAGATGAGTAAATTTATATCTGTACAATGTAAGTATGGTGCAAATACAATGTTATTGTATTATTATTATTACAATACATACACATGGGTACAATCTTAAACATAATCTATGGTTAATGTTAATTCAAAATAGAGGATGGCAGTGGCATTGGATGGAGGTTGAGTCTGCCATAGATATCTCTAAGTACAGCTGACTTGGGCCTGCATGTAGGAGTAGCAAGCTGAGAAGCCAATGTTATTAATAGGCTTAATTGCCTGTTCTGCTCACAGTCAGGTTACTATAGCTGAATGTTATGGCCTTGTATATTTTCACTCATTACCTGTTGCATTCCATATTCATGCAAGTTGTTAATTTTAAGCAGATTTATATGTAGAAAACATAAATATTTAAAGATAAATCAGCACATGTATACATGTTAACTGTAATGAAAAGGCATAATCTTCAACCCCAAACACAATCGCCCAAGTATTTAAGCGATTCTACAGTACATGATGAAGTAAGCCATGCAGTGCCAAAATAAAAGATACGCTGATATCAGTCAGAAGTGATTGATCCTGTGTAAGAATTCTTAAGAGTTTAATGTTTGATCTCCCGCAATCCTTATTTAAGATGGCCATCCTTAAATAAGGATGATGACCACTTTCTTAAAGAATGATGTAAACTTGGTGCTTTGTTTTATATTATGGATTCTCTAGATTCAAGATCATGCAGATCAGCAATACTGCCACAATTAAAATAGGTTTGGCTTGATCAAAAACCAGTATTACAGTGTAAACATGGCAAAACCGCCATTTGCCGCTGGCCATATAGTACTGTAGTGAGCAAAATTAACTCAAAGCGACGTATGGCAAGGAAGGACAAGTTTCTGGTAGCTCTAGGAGTAGAATGTACACTGACAGATGGATATGTGGAACAATGACTGCGACTTTGACAAACTACGCTCACTTACCGGCCAGTACTTCCAAAGATCGAAGCGATTGCATACACTTGAAAGCGTCATGACAAGCTAATCAACCCTACTTAGATACCGAGGGAGAGAATGAAAGTGACGTATGTAATTCCTCAGTACGGATGGATGACATACATGTAGGCCTATAGATGACCAAAGCGGCAGCACTGCATGATTAATATTCATAAAATGATAGTGACAGTGACAGCAACAGTAGGCCTAGGCAATGGCGTGGTTCCTCTCGAGTCTGATTAATTCTGGCTAAGCTCCACTGAGCTCGAACACATATTGTATGTCAATTCACAATGCTTACCAGATTTCCCATAGCCCCCTAACCCCACCCCCCCTCCCCCCATTCTACATGGTATTGTACTCTATGATAGGACTAGAAAGCAAACTGTTGGATGGAGCGGCGGCAGAACAACAACATGCAGTGCACGTGATTTCAGTTAGGCTAAGGTACGTCCTGCACGCTGGCATTTGAGCAGAAGGGAGCATCTACATCATTTATACAAATGCTTGATTTTATTAATTTTGAAGTGGTTTATGGTGTAAATAAGCATAACTTATTAACCACAAGTAATTCTTTTACGAATCAGGTTGTGAGTATAGCTGAATCAACTGGCTATCAGAGAAAATCAAGAGTTTTAAAACCATTATGGTTTTTATGGTCAATAATCTCCACTGTTGTGATCCTTATTTATAGATGGTGTCAATCCTTAAATATAGTTGTGCCACTTTATCCCTGTTTTACCACATGGACATTGATCATATTGACATTTTTATGGAGGCTAATCAGTATACAAATGACCAATACCATTTATTTCATCTTACTTAATTGACCAATACCATTTATTTTATCTTACTTACATGGTTAACAAAAATATGCAATGATGTAAATGATCATCCTTATTTAAGGATAATGACATCCTTAAATAAGGATTTTTTCCCTGGAGATTAAATGTTAAGTTTGAATTTCATACCACAACAGTTATAATTTTCCTCACTCTGCCATTCCATTCTGAAGTCAGCCTCCAACTTTGATGTGACTATTGGCTTTATGAGAGAAAACTCCTAGCAAACACCATGACCACGTTTTAATTTACAACATCCTGCCAATGTGTTCCTGTCCTGAAACTCGTGTGTTGTATTCCTGGTCTAATGAGGTGACATGGTATTTTAACTCTTTGAACGCCAAGTGCATATATGCATACATGCTCACTAAATGACAATAATCTGCCTCACCATTTATGCATGTGTGTGGATCAAAACATAGATATTATACGGAAGGGATTGGAAACGGATCACGTGATGCAATACATTGCATAGGCTGGCTTACGGCCTGTCACTGTAGGATCAATTAACACGTTTGCCACTGCGTTTCAGATACTTTTTCGAAGAAAACTGGTCGTTGTGTATAGTTTGAGGCCTTTTCCTTTATTCTGTCACTTGCTTAAGAGGTATGGATATTAGTAGATATGTTTTTATGACTGTAAATGATTTTAGACCCGAGTTTTTTTAAAGACCCGCGTTCCGTGTCTTTGCGAAGCCTTTGTGGGCGTGTAGGAAACGTTAGCGTTGTCATATTGGCTACTTTATTGTAGAATCGAGTGGAGCTTCGTGAGACAAATCGAACTGGCTAGGTATTATCTCAAAAGCTCTTGGCGCACTTTAGATGCCCACAACCAGTCTCATGTCAAAATCTTTATTGCCAACTTTTGTACGAGTGTACAACACGCATTTGAGATAATACCTAGCCAGTTCGATTTGTCTCACGAAGCTCCACTCGATTCTACAATAAAGTAGCCAATATGACAACGCTAACGTTTCCTACACGCCCACAAAGGCTTCGCAAAGACACGGAACGCGGGTCTTTAAAAAAACTCGGGTCTAAAATCATTTACAGTCATAAAAACATATCTAAAAATATCCATACCTTTTAAGCAAGTGACAGAATAAAGGAAAAAGCCTCAAACTATACACAACGACCATAGATATGAAACCATAGATATTTTCCGCCATTTTATTTTATCATTCCTGCATGGATGGAACCTGTTGATTGGTATTAAAGACTTCCGTTTCCAATCTCTTCCGTATAATATCTATGATCAAAATCACCTTGATTACCATTTTAGATGATCCAAGTGCAATACTGACCATTGTAAGTAACCTCATAGTCATAAAAACATTTGAGCATATCTGGGCCCAGTGTAAGCACATTTTGTGTGTCCAAATTGTAACTTGCTGGTACCTTTTGTTGCTACAACCCATTAGCAAAAGGTGGAGGAGTGACATACTACACTGATTTGGGATACACATTCTTGTTGTTAGAGTACATAAAGTGGTGCATTAGTGAAGTGAAGTGAGGTCATCCGAATAATGGGGCTCTTTAGGCAGTGCGAGAAGACTTCGTAGATCATCATCCAGTTGTGACTGATCAACACATTCCTGCAAGCAAGATCTAAATCATGCATGAATGTTTGTGCGTGCATGCATGCATAAACGAACTTGGCGTTCAAAGAGTTAAACAAAAGCTATATTTATGCAATAATTATTCATCTCCTGCAGTTTCCTCAATAGGATTAGTAAAAGAGTAACTTGCCTGTAAAATTATGCATAGCAATAGAAATGTGAAATCCCCCTCTTCTTAAATAGTTGATCTAATCTTATAATCTGGACACCCAGCAGCCATGGAGTTTGCCGGCCAGGTATGAATCATGTCTATAGTGTAAACAAAATACCAAACAAGCAATTGCAGGACTGAATGAATCTTTCTGGATGAATAATTGTCACCACCACCAGTAAAACATTTTGGTTTCATTTCATTAGACTGCTGCTAGTTATCCCTATATATGCATTCATTCATTACAATGTGTTTATCTCACTCAACTTATGTTGACGTGGAGGTAAATAGCTTTTGATATTGCAGATATCGGTTGTACAGATACAGAGCAAAAGACACAATTTGCAAGTGATAGTATGTACAAACTCATGGATTGAATAGCAAGGCAGGACTGTTGGTGGATAAATAGAGTTTGGACAGACAACATTGGCAGCTAAAACTTGTCCAGCCAGGTAATATGTACTGCACGTGACAATTAACACTGCAATTGATATGTCAAACCACAATTTGGTTCACATATCGCGATTGACTAAACAGCACAAATCAACCTTCAAGCTGAAACTATATATGATATTTACTTTACAAACCTCTCTTCTGGTTAAAGTTTAAACCAGTAATTAAGTGCCTGCGATGAGTGGGGTTTGAACCAGCGCTCGTGTGCTTTTCAAACAGATTCACCGCGGTTACCATAAAAATGGCTTCTTATATTATGCGGTAAAGATCCTTGTTTGCGGCAACAGTTTACAGGGTTACAAACCAACGATCAGGGCTCTTTTTGTGTGGTTGGAATCTTCCAACCGATAATTAGTAAACACCAATTTGATGCCGCAAATTGGTACAGGCCGCAGTTAACCGCGTGGCTACATACTTATCCGTAGCTGTTAGCCCACGTTGAAATGTGTGGTTAGAAAACTGCCCGTATACAAATTCGCGGCGTCAAATAGGGTTAATTATCAAGACGTGACCTCTGAAAAATGATACCATATGTTCTCCTTTGTGAGTGTGGCTTTAGTTTTTTTTTGTTAGAAGTCCTTCCATCCATACAAAAGTTCCTTGCAAGCCACATTTATTGGTAGCTGGTTTAGGCATGGATTGTGCAACAGATCGGTTTGAACCAAAAACCACTTGTTTTAAACCAAAATGCTATGTTTGGATAATCGGAACCTACGCGAGTAGGTTCCATATAGGAATCCTGCATTATCACGAAGTCTTTAAAAACTGAAACGTCACTAGCGTCTAGCGGGACAGCCAAGAGTCGGGTCACTTCGCTTTTAGTGGCAAAATCAAAAAGGAGAACAGTTCTGCGATGTGTCATAAGACGGTGTACTTTTAGAGAACATAAATACTCGTCCCCATCGTCCGTACCCAGTCCCACCTAAAATTTCTCCTCCGTCGTCTTCTTCTTCCTTCCGGATAGTATAACTCACGACAGGAACGTTTATAAAGCACGCCATGTGTACCAATCGCTTCAGGATGTGTCCGCAGGTTATCTTCGGGGGTCTGTTAGACGCCTAATAGCTGAAGCTAGTTGTACCTTATTTGGTGTTGATCTACAAATAGCACATTACATCAGCTATCACAATGTTCATGACGCACCAGTACAATATAACCAGCGTTATCAAATTCGATGGTTTACCATACAATCTCAAGGACAATTCTGATTCCACTCGAGCATCTAAAAGTGGAAAGATCCAGATGCTGCCAGATCTGCCAAACGTGTGTATGTCAAGCGCGGTACCGAAAGGAACAATAAAACGACCACGTTACGGCATCGATAAATGTTGGATCGATAAATTATGAGCATGCATGGTATATCGCTAAAATGGAAGGAATAGTTTAGTTACAGCGGTAGATACTGCGTCTCTCCGTTTCATAGTAATATGCAATGTGTGTATAACGTACATGTACGTCAATTTGGTCATGTATTGTGGTGCATGGTTTATTATAGCGTGAGATCAGTTTACTTACTAAGGAGTACATATGTATTATATGGCTTCGCTTTTAACCTTTATCAACCCTTTGCTCCTCAATGGAGATAGCCTGGGGACTAGTGTAATACTTGTTACAAACCTCAACAGAATTGCAGATTCTAAAATAAACCTGTCATGATCGCGCAAGTTGCCCTTTATGCCACCTGATTCCATGCGTTTCAAGAACTAAATACAATACCAAATCCATCAGAAAAATTTAGGAAACAAGTAATAAAAACATTCTCTACACGTGAATGTTGGTGGTATATAGGAATCAAAGGTGATGGTGGTGTAAAAAGCAAGGGAACAAGGCTCCTGATTAAAAAGGAAAAATGAAATAGACCTATATTAGCACGTACATTTAAATATGACAACATGTTGCTAATATAGGTCTATTTCATTTTTCCTTTTCAAACAGAAGCCTTGTTCCCTTGCTTTTAACACGACCTGGCGGCCATCACCTTTGATTCCTATATATCACCAACCTTCTTGTGTAGAGAATATTTTTATTACTTGTGGACCATAGAAATTGGTTAGAAATAATGGTTTTGTATTTAAACCAGCTACATTTAAAATCTATTATTTGAGAAAATTTTGTCAACTGAATGATTTGCGTTGAAGGTATGTTAACAATCTATGAAAAGGCCACACAAAGTGTTTTGGAGTATGCTGTGAACTCAATTGAGCAAGTCACTGGCGTGAGGAAAGAATGCAAGTAATGAATTTAATTACACATGCACCCTTAACGCGACCATACACTAAGCAACAATCAACTCAATGAATCAACTTATATTTTCAGTAAAACTGATACTGTACTAAAATTAATAGTGTTGCAAGCAACATGTTGCCTAGTGTATGGTTGCCTTTAGCTTATAGAGATGCATGTGCTTATAAGGAGATTTGCCTGCGTCATTTTGTAAATTGATCAACAGACAGTGAACATGCTTATCCAGAATCCAGACGATGGACAGCGTATATATAACTGTTCTTGTCATGATGTAAGCAGGCAAATCATGCATACAAGTATGTATATGCAGATTGTTTAGCACATAATGCAATTCATCATATAAACTATTAGTTATTAAAAGCTCTCCGATATGGCATTTAAAGAGAGGTACTGTATTTAATGTATTTAATGTAGCGGAGTTACACAAGTTCATTCTCATGCACTATTACCATAATTGCCCTGCATTCGGCAAATCTTGGGGTCACCTGTTATAATGCAGAAGAACCTTACTTGATGAATCTCATTAAGCTCCCTCTTGAGTTTGTTAACTTCCACCTCCATGCTTCTCTTTGCATTCTCCTTTTGAACTTCGGCCTCAAGGTGTTGAGCTAAACATTTGCTTTTCTCCAGTTCTTTGCTAATATTTCCATTCTATACCATGTATATATATTTTATGAACAGCATCAACAAAAGGCACTATACAATTTGCTTTTTTTTAAAGTAAAGTTTATGCTTAAATAAACTAGACAGCTTCAAACGTATTCAATTAATATCCAAGTGAGAATTATACACCACAAGACCGAGTATTATGAATGATCACATTACATTAAAAGCCAAATACAAACAGCAGAATTGATATCTAGCATAGAAGTGCTCTCAATCTATTTTGAACATGCAAATGCTTCTGCATGTAGTTGAGTTTTCTCAATCAAAATGTCACGGATGCATTAGACACATAAATTTATAAACATGCACAGTCCAATTCCCATGGGGGCAGATGGGTATTTGCATTACAAGATCTCTCTCTCTCTCTCTCTCTCTCTCTCTCTCTCTCTCTCTCTCTCCTTCTTTCACACATACACCATGCACATACACACATCACCATGTAACATCATAGTACCCATATCACAGTATCATTCCAGATAAAACTCTGCCCAATCAGTATGTATAAAGCTAAGAGGCCAAGAATGGCAACATAAAATTATGCTACATGCCATGCAAAAAGAGGAACCCAGCGATCTGCTTACTTCCAGGTATAAATGTACCATGTTCTGGCAGGGAAGTGGGTTAGCTCTGCACAGCTGTTCCACGTAAATATTTAAGTGACATGAAGTAGGTCTTTGGCTTGGATCGTGCTCACAACACCGTGTCACTATCTGGTTGAGACACTCCCCTTCTGGTGTTGCTCTTAAAGTCTCAAGTTGTTCTTGTCGTTTATCAGGATCAGTATCCCTGGTCTGGGTAGCAACATAAAGAGCAACGATCCCGAAACTGAAAATATCCAGGCTGAACTCGTAATCGCATGTACATGCATGTGGCAAATTTATGGCTTCTGGAGGCATGTAATCAGTTAAGTTGGATCTGTTGACACTGTTCCCAAAGTCGGCTATCTTAGCTGTCCAATCTGGAGTGAGGAGGATGTTGGTAGTAGAGAGGGCGCCGTGGATGATAGGCGTGGCGAAGGAGTGTAGATACATCAGTCCAGCGGACACATCGCGAAGTACACAGAGTTTGATTGGGAGGGGGATGTTGGCGTAGGATTCGAGTGACGAGGCTAGAGTTGAGTGCATCCTCTCCAACACTAGGCAAGGCCCTCCGCCTTCTTCCTCGTACGCTACTCCGATGAACTGCACGATGTTTGGGTGTCTGAGGCTGCTGTGCAACCGGCATTCATTCACGAATCTAGCAGTCAGTTCATTGCAGCCCGCAACCGAAGTCATCTCGCAGTTCGGTCTTTTTACGAGGCAGTACGCCCCGTTAAAATTACACTCCCTGCCAAACGCTCCAGTTTCCTCCTTAGTTAATCCTGTTACTTGTACTATATACGTGTTCAACTCATCCATCCCGCCCAGCTAGGGGTGGCGGAAGCAATTAGGCATTGGTCCTGCTTGGGCGCGGCCTTGATTTATTAATATGTTTTAATAATGATTAAATATTTTTAGATGCGGTGAGCGATCGGCCTTCTCCCCTCGTCTTTATGTGTTTGTACATAAACTACAACATACGTAGACCTGCTTAGGCTGAAAATACATTTAAGAAGAAAATATTTGAAGCTCGGTATTAAGATTGGTCGGGCCATAGACTAATCTATCACTGTGGAAAATCAAAGTTATACAGTACCGTATGAATTCTTTTGTTATACGCTGGTGTACGCATGTTATACACACAAGGTGCATGGATACTATATATGCTGCATTTTTGTATAACAATAGAATACACGTGCAGTATAACGTATGTATAACATCAGTGTGGTGTGTATTAGTGTATGTATAACATGAGTACCCGGTGTATAACTAGGAGTATTCTATTGTGGTTACATTTGTTGTTTCAACCGATTCCGCAGATACTTGTTTACACTGTCCGGACATTACATGGACGCAGCTGCTAGGAGACTATGTCGAAATCATTGCCGATTTCCATGGTCCAGCCATGCAAGGAGAGTCACCAGCCATTTTTGCGCGCCAAAATCATAAATTCGTATATATAGACAGTAAAATTAAAAGGCCCAGGGTCTGTTACGAGCATTTAGAGTATCATCTTATTTTAAAGGGTTAATTTTATATATCCGCCCACTATAACAAGCCAGCGCGCGCGCGCACGCACACACACAGACAGAGTGGCGTAGGAAAAGGGGGGGCAGGGGGGGCAACTGCCCCCCCCCCCCCCCCCCACACACACAATTTTAAAAGTGGGGGGGCCATGCCCCCCTACTTTTACACCAGCGATACTACAGATAAATGCGTAATTTGTAATGAATTGCACTGATTCTAGTGTAGTTTTGTAACGTCGTTAGATGCAAATAGCGTTGGCTTCTGGGGCACAGCCCCAGACCCCAATGTGGAAGCTTACAGCACTCCCCTAGCTGGCTGGGGGAGGGGCACCGCTCTCCCGCCATGATGACCATCGAACTTTGCCCTCCACTTTTAAACTCCTTCCTACGCCGCTGCGCGCGCGCGCGCACACACACACACATACACACACACACACACACACACACACACACACACACACACACACACACACACACACACACACACACTATACCGTATATGACATGTTCGAGACAATATTGTCATATTGTAAACAACCAGTATAGATCTATGTGTAGAAATATTTGCCTCACGCATTATTATTCAGACAAGCAGGGCTCATTGTTGACTCAGCTAGTTTCTTTCACACAAAGGTATACGAACAATATTATCAATTACGACGGGCACGCGCTTGGAGGCGTTAATTTGCCATACCCTCTTAGTCTTTAAACTGCCGTTGCTTCACGGCTCGCTGAATGCGAAAAAACTACTCTGATGTTCTTCCTTCACTGAATCGGGCTATATCACAAGTGGGTCTGTATCCAACCATGTGTTGTAATTTAAAGAGGGCGTGGCATCATAATAACGAGGCATGACAACATATTCAGCTTGTATAGTTAATAACCCAGTCTATATATATATCATTCCTGAGTCACCAGTGATTGCCTTTACATGTAGCCGACAGGTTCAAGCTATAAAGCACGTTCAAATTTATACTTGAGTCCTTTGAGCCCAACTACAGAAATAGAAACAGGCTCAGGTCGCGATGATCTGCATGATATCTACACTGATATAGCATAAATGAACGTGGCGGTATAGCATGATCGGAGTTCTGATTTCTGACTATACATGTAACATGTATATAGTCATGTATATATATGACTAATAACATGTATAGTCATATATATACATACTAGTCGCGCATGTAAGGATGTGTTCCAACAGCGCATGCATTCTGAGAAGTAATTAGATCCTACGTACTGATTTAATATGGGACAGTGTCCAGCAAAATCCCCATTGTGGTACTTTTTCAAAGTTTCCAGGACAAGCAAAAGAAAAGCAACTCTCGCATTGAAATGTATGGCTAATTATAAATTTAGTGCCTAATAACTTCGTGATGGATAGTCCCATTTAGGATGCGTAAGGACCATTTGATAGAGGCTCATTGGCGTTCAAGGTAAATCAAAAATTTTGAAAACACCAGAAGGGTAAAAACGTCTGTGTGCAATACAATAATTAATTCATTGTCATCTGAGTCCTTTCACATAGCAATCATGCAAGTAGTATATAGGGGTACTATGGTCTGTAGCTATTGGTTTCATTTATCCTACTGTAATATGTCAAAGCAGGTATCATTAGCATTTTGTGTACATTTATATTATAGTGAACCTGTGTATGAATATCCTGCTGTACTGTATTTGTAAAACTAATTATTAATTATTTTATTTCATAGGATCAGTCATTAATAGTACTACTTGATTTACATATACTATTCCACTGTTTTATACTTCAAAGCTGTTAATGTATTAATATTGTGCTGATATGTTGTTAATCACACAAGCTCTGACGAAATTAAGTTATATGTTGTCAGGATCCTTTCCAATGCAACATGTGGTACATATATAATCCCCTCAGTTGTTACAATCTCAAAGCATTTACAGCTCAGGCTTGTGGCATTTATTATATTATTCCTCCCATGCATTTCATGTGCAAAAAAAAAAAGTAAAAACCATTCCTTACATGCACTATTTTTTACTGTTCTGGCCAACACTAGTAGTGTATGTACACACACATACATGGATTGAGCTTGGTGTGGTATAAGGATAGAGGAGGCGGGATGGGGGTGGGGTATGACATACATATTTTTTGCTTATTATATGAAAGTGGTAAGATGATACACATTTGCTTTTCCAATCTGAGAATCCCATGGCTATCTCAATCTCTCATGAACATCTACACACCTAATCATATTCATGCTGTCAGTAACCTCAAGGTCAGACCTTACAGCTGCAAACCCTATGTCCAGACATGTCAACAAGCCATAAATGGAAGATATCTGGATTCATATAAGCACACTAATATATTCATCTGAAATGGTTTCAATTCTGATCTGGAATCAGACTTTAACTTAAAACCTTTTACACTTTTCTGACAAAATTGACGCTGGGACAATACAACACATTGGAACAGCTATCTCACATACCAATTGTGTACTGTACAGAAGATCCAAGGAACATAAAAACACCCCCTCCCAATAAAGTAGAGACTGTGGGAGTCAGTTTCTTAGTCCAATCCCACTGGTGGATCCCTCCCTCCCCACTAACAGCGTTCTTCATACACCCTGGCTGGGTTAATGTGCACTGTACATCTAATACCATTAATAGCATGTTGTTGGTGCCATGCATGTCAATAGTCCAGTACACGTTTGTACAACTAAAATATTCTATAAGGCTTGAAATCGATTCATTAAGCTGTACAAGAATGCAGAACAATAAGTCTTAGTTTGTGAGGATGGAAGTCTTGATACTTCATCCCTACACATGTGTTCAGCTCCAACCTGAAGAACGACCAAAGCATGTTTGTAATGTCACAGTCACACACACACTAGCACATATCACAGACGCACAGACACACATCATACCATAGATGTACAGTTTCATTAAGCATGAGGGGAGGGGAGGGGGGGGGCGGCTAAAATATGCTACAGCCGGGGGTTCCCCTCACATTGGCTAAGTACAATAACGCTGCAGTGGGGGGGGGGGGGGGGGCCAAGGAATTAAGGCCAATTAACTAATATGGAGTAGTACCCTTGTTAGACTGTGTTATACGCCACTTAATTTTTGAATTAATTTTTCACCATCACAATTGTACCCCTCCAGTACTCCTCCACCCACCCTACAAACTGTACACCTCCACTTACCCAGAATCTTCACTGTACTTGCCATTGTGGTCTTCCGAGTCCAAGGGGAGGGGGCAATAGCCCCACCCCCTATATCAAATCTTTTGGGAAGGAGAGGGATAATATCTACCTCCATGTTGATTGATAGTATGGATGCTTATGACCTACATGTATGTATGTGTTAATACAGCAAATGATCAAACGCATTGACTAGTGAGGACATATCTATTTAGTGCCCACTTAGAAACAATTATTCAAGTAGTACGCAAAACACAAAAGAGAATGGCACCTTGGATGAGAACATCTAACCCAGTGTAACACAGACAACAAGGCAGTATTTTCTTATGAACCACATGAATCACCTATGGATGCTTATGACCTACATGTATGTATGTGTTAATACAGCAAATGATCAAACGCATTGACTAGTGAGGACATATCTATTTAGTGCCCACTTAGAAACAATTATTCAAGTAGTACGCAAAACACAAAAGAGAATCCCATCTTGGATAGTGCACCGTGTGCTGTATGTATCGCATGTCAGTTGAACTCAGCAGCACTGCTACTTTTCAATTGTGTTACAACCTGCTTCCACCAGTGGGAGGTGAGAAATGGGAGGGGAAAGGTACATAAGGGAAAGTAACAAACGTTCCAATCTACTGCAAAATGATTCTTCAACTGTGGATTGTTAAGCCCTCAGTTGCAATTCCAGAAAGAACGTAACATTGGTGGCATAGCATGAAAAGACAACTATAAAAGGTCATGCAGTTCCTACATAACATATAGGTGTTGAAAGGTGTACATTTATGCTCATATTTGGAGGTTAGGCACTGGGATAAGATTACTCGCCCCCCCCCCCCCCCCCCCCCCCCCCCCCCCCAACAGCTTTAGGTGACAGCCCCTATGCTTCCTACACCTGCATTGACATCCCAACTGCTTACACCCATACCTATTCCATAAGTAAACATCCCCCAAATGCAATTGCTTCCCCACACAGCAGCCATCCACACTCATCAACACCTCCCTTCTACAATTTCCACACTCACAATTGACTGCTACACATACACATATCAACACAACATACTACTGAATTCACAGCAGAACATTACACATACACAACGGCTTTCTGCACAACTTTCCTACATATATACCACACACAGCTTATATGCAATCCTTCCATGCACCATCTCCCTCTCCTCGTACCACTAGACCTGTTGGGTTAGGCCAATGCTTCCTCACAACGCTCAGCCACTCTCAACCCTGGAGCATTTGCTCCAGGGATAGTAATCAACATCAATGACGCTCCTTTCCTTGGTGGCAGCTGAACTCTCCTCCATGGTGGAAGGCACTCAGCAGACCTTATCCAGTGTTTGGCAACTTCCTCCCCAGAACCTTATCAAGGGGCAGGCCATTACCTCCCCAGTGGCAGCAGGACTCCCCGCTACGTTCTGTCATCCACGGTGGCAGGTCTCCCTCACAGTGGTGGAACATCTGTCTACATGGTCCGTGGGAGTGTTTGTCCTTGCAGTGAGCTGGGGTCCAGCCCTCCTCTCTCCGGGGAGCTGTGTTCATTGCCAATGTAATATCCCACACCACACACAGCTGACATGCACACCTTCCATGTCACAACACACAGCTTACTCCTAAACCCTGTGCACACAGACACGCGTTTCATGCCCACACAGAAACGCCTCCCACAATCCACACAGACACGCCTCCATACACCACACAGAAATGCCTCCCACATCTCACACTCCTTCTAAAGTGACATACCACACAGAAATGCCCCCCCCACACCCGACACAGCTCACATGCACCACGGCAGTTATTATGTCCATAGAACTCAAAGTCACTGTATGAATTTCCGTAAATGACGCTAGCGAGAAACGTCATCAACTTAAATTCTAGGCCGTGTATTACTTATCATCAGGGTTGCCGAAGGCCGGCCGACCTTTCAGGCCGACCTTTCAGGCCGGACCTTCTGGCCGGCCTGAAAGGCCACTTATTAAAGATGTAATTAGATTATTAAATCATATTATCTCAAGATTATACACAATCACTGTGAATTAATCAGTCACACGATATGCCTCATACATCAGTAAGTTGCGCACATGAACCTGACCGCCGAGACCGGTCCAGACGTAACTAATCTAACTGTTCAGCACCGATGCATTGTGCTTAAGCATTATGCACGCCTCCAGTCGCTGGGGAAGAAGATTCCATCGTTTGACGCTGTGAAATAAGCTTGGCTCTAGAAAATACCAGCTCAGATGGTGCAGATGAGGCCAAGCTAGTACTTCCTTGCAAGCTTAGAAATTCTTGGAAAACGCGAGTCGTGCTATTTCCACCATGCAGCGGATCTATACATAGATAGTACTATCTATGTGTAGGAGAAGTAGCATTCGCTTGTCGTGTTTCGGGAACTGAAAGCCAAGCATCGTATCAAACTCATCCTTAACTTCTCTACGTATATATAGGTTGTTCGACAAAGGGCTTGTGGCAGTGTTTGCACCAAGCTATGTCAGCAAACCCTTCATATCCTCTCTTTTCATGACATTCGTACAATTTGAAATGTGCCCACACCACGGAGGGTTGTTTGCGTCGTTGCGGGTACCATAGATATTAGAGTATCTATGCGGGTACCTGATAAGCTCATCAGTGTTATAAACCCCGCGGTCTGGGTTTATGGGAGACAGAAGCTTATGGGATATATCTGCTAATACAGAGGAGCCACCAGTCCCACCACAATCACCTGAAGCTGTATTCATAGCGCTATAGTGACGTCGCTAACACGTGTACTTGTCTCACACTGCTGTTTGCGGCTGGACACAATTCAGATAATTGGCTAATACGGTATGCCTTTTGGATGGTGTTAAATTTTTAAATTGTAGAGCTCATTATAAATCGTACTTTTTGTGACCCACATTTCGTGCTTTTTTCAAGTCATAGCTTTGAGATGATTTGATCTTTCGTACTTCCTATCATCGCACTAAGGAAAATCTTCAACGCGCACAACCTACAATATTACTCGAATTGTTGCGCATCGTTTTTATACGCCCATGTGATGGAGGCGGTAACTGATAGGGGGTACTTTGATCGTGTGTAGCAAAGACAGCGACAATAGGATTTAGGTCAGCGAGTTATGACATTAACAAGACAGATCAAGAAGCATATCTGTAACAATTAGAACAAGCCACAGTTTTGTTATACCAACCTACGCGGCGTGTGTATTTTTGGAATAATCGGTGCGGTTTGAATGGAGCATCACTACATTAACAAAGGTCAGGAGCGATGCTGCCAGGGTGTGTGGTCGCTTGCTTGTGGCACCTGATAATAAACCAAAGCAATGCACAGAGTTTGCAGCAGATTTACACTTAGTATTCTATTAACAACATCCACCCATGCACTCAAATTCTGTTATCAATGCAAACACTTTATGAGGGTGGTATTAATAGCTGAGATGAGGCTGGTACTGGTGGCTGAGATGACAAGTGGCTGAGATGAGGCTGGTATTGGTGGCTGAGATGACAGGTGGCTGAAATGAGGCTGGTACTGGCTGAGATTCGACGGGTACAGGTGGCTGAGATGAGGTTGGTACTGGCTGAGATAAGACTGGTACTGGTGGCTGAGATGAGACTGGTACAGGTGGCTGAGAGGAGGTTGGTACAGGTGGCTGAGATGAGACTGGTACCATGGGCGCCCCCAGCTTTTCTGGAAGGGGGTGGGTGGGGCAGGATAGGGCAAGGGGGCGCCATTTGACAGCCACGAATATGTTGTCCGCTTTCAGTGGATTTCAACCAGGTTGGGGGGGGGGGGGGGTGTTGTTGTCTGCTTTCGGCTGATTCAACCAGCAGAGTGGGTGCTGTCTGTCTGCTTTGGGCCAATTCAACCAGCGGGGGGGTGGGGGGGTGCTGTCCGCTTTTGGCTGATTCAACCAGCACATGGGGGGGGCGGGGAGGGCTGCCGCTTTTGGCTGATTCAACCAGTGGGGTGGGGGTGCTGTCTGTCTGCTTTCGGCTGATTCGACCAGCGAGGTCCGCTTTTGGCCGATTCAACCAGCTAGGGGGGTGGAGGGGGGGGGGGGGGTGCTGTCTGCTTTCAGCCAATTCAGCCAGTGGGGGGTGCACATGTATGTAAACTTTTATTACAAGGGGGGGGGGGGGGGGGGGGCATCATTCAGTCCCGAAGTGGGGAGGGGGCCCATGGTACAGGGTGCCTGAGATGAGGCTGGTACTGGTGGCCAAGATGAGACTGGTACAGGTGGCTGAGATGAGGCTGGTACTGGTGGCTGAGATAAGACTGGTACAGGTGACTGAGATGAGGCTGGTATTGGTGACCAAGATGAGATGGTAGTATGACATAAGTAAGATCCAACAGTTGCTCTGAGCTATGATAGAACAACGGCTGTTCATTGCCCTACATAACGCGCCGCCAATCCCACATTAGGACCTACTAGTAACCAAGCATAGTAACGATACTCCCGGTATTTCTTGCTAACTTTTAGTACATTTGTTCGCTGTCAGAAAAAAACTGTGGCTACAAACCATTGCAAATATCTATTAGTACCTTTAGTTCCCTTTACGAAACAACCTTTATTTCTGATTTCCTGTTGTCGCAGGCGTGGAGAATCGCTTCTGTATCGAAGAGGTGCGCAAAGACTAACCCGCTTTCAGGGTCCGTAGCTTGCTGTAGCAAGTTGATTACGCCTCGTGGTTTGCGACACAAATAGAAAAAAGGTGTTCCTTTCTTTGTACCGTGTTAAAATGCCGATTAGTCCATTGGTGTTTTTGTGTGATCTCACGTTCCAAAAGTCTTCTGTTGTCAAGGTCGTTCATGTCCAGCAATTTCGGACATCCATAGACTTCTGTACATTGAAAACTCATGTAAAGTATTTGATTTTTTTTAAAACATGAATGCAGTAGGATTATTTTTCAAAATATAAATCATGCATTCTTTTATTTTTCACTTTCATCTTGCGAGCAGAAGAATCAACAACAAAATTAATTACTTTTGCCAATTTCGTAATAATCTTATTTTGAGCCAATAATGATTGATAACATGCCAATGGTGGGCGCGTCCTTAAGGAGCAAGTTATAGCAAGGATTATTAACAATTACATGTTAATAATTAGGTGCTGGTGAGTGTGTGAGTGGGAGGAGCGTGTCGCTTTCTAAATGCTCGTAATGTGCGTCTGGTTCAAAACGTTTGAAAATTTCTTTCATCGGCGTACCTAAATCGACGAACATGCACTCGGCGTGTATCAACCTATTCTCTACGACTGCGTAGGTTAACGGTCTGTTGCTATATATCACGCATGACAAGTACACCACGCGCGCGCACACAAACATTCACACATACAACCAGATCTTTTTCCTGGGTGTATATCAGACCCGTAGCCAGGGGGGGTTTGGGGGGTTCGAACGAACCCCCCTTCAGAGGATAAAGGTCCTGCACTCCGCTTACGTAGAAGTACTACGGTGCCGGCGTGCAGGCAGCTCTTTAAGGTGGATTTAGGTCCCTGACTAATAACATAACGGTTAACCTGTATTTATTATTATAATTATCAAATTTCAATTAAAAAGCAATTTGCACCGGTTTGAAGCTTGAACTTGACTCTATTATCCGCTGTCACTGTATTCTATATATAAATGTATAACCTGCTAAATATGTAGTATTTTCCATGTGCCATTAATTCATATATGATTAAGCAGACATTGAATCGGAAGCATTGTTTTTTTTGAAGCAAAGATTGATTTAGATTGCATAGCAAAACGACAGGTTTAGCCCCTTCCCTTCTTTTCATATCAGGCAGCTCACCTTGGAAGGTCGCATGAAATTGAATTGCTCATCTTGTTTACTTTTCAGTTGTGAGTGTTTTGGTACATGTACATTGTACATGTGTCTGCAAACTAATAATTCTTTTGTGTTGCCAAATCAATGTTTTCAAAAGCTTCCGTGCGAAGCGCGGGAGGGGGCACATCCCCCTCCCGCTCCCTCCCCCATATGGTGACCCACACCCACCTTGGGTCCACATTTCTTTTTTTTCGAACCACCCTTTTTCCTGACCTGGCTACGGGCTTGTATATTAGGAAGAATCTCTTTTCTTTAGCTGATGCAGATTAACCGGTTGGATTGGTCTGTATCTCTAGCCGCTAGCCATTTATGTCATCTGGGTGTGGTCTTTAGCCTGGGCAGAAATGCGTGTGTATGTGTGTGTGTGTGTGTGTGTGTGTGTTTGTGTGTATGTGTGTGTGTGTGTGTTTGTGTGTATATATGTGTGTTGCACTTTTTCCTAGGATGTATTATGAGAATCTCTTTATGTAATCGGTTGGGTTGGTCTATGCGGACTATGCCCTGGGCAAGAAGGAGTTTTAAAAATACTACCATAAAGTACCACGAATAAGCTCCCCCCCCCTCCACCCCAACCCGAGAACTTACAAAAAGTTGTGTGTCATCTGGGTGTGGTCTGTACCCTACGCAAGAATTTGTGTGTGTGTGTGTGTGTGTGTGTGTGTGTGTGTGTGTGTGTGCATGTGTGGTTTGTGTGTATGTGTGTGTGCTCTTTTTCCTGGGATGTATATTAGGAGAATCTCTTTATGTAACCGGTTGGGTTGGTCTGTGCCCTGGGCAAGAATGTGTGTGTGTGTGTGTGTGTGTGTGTGTGTGTGTGTGTGTGTGTGTGTGTGGTGTGTGTATGTGTGCTCTTTTTCCTGGGATGCATGTTAGGAGAATCTCTTTATATAACCGGTTGATTTGGTCCGTGCCCTGGGCAAGAAGGAGTTAAATATCTCTAGACGCCAGTCAGTTGTGTCATCTTGTGGTCTGTACCCTGGGCAAGAATGTGTGTGTTTCAGTGTATTCACACACATGCACACACACACACACACACACACACACACACACACACACACACACACACACACACACACATACTCCCAGCTCTTTTTCCTAGGGTGTATATAAATCGTTTTAGCTGAAACCTGTTGGGTTGATCTGTACCCTGAGCAAGAATGGGTTAAATATCTCTAGCTGCTAGTCAGTTGTGTCATGTGGGTGTGGCCTTTTACCTAGGCAAGAATGGGTTAATGTTTAACACCGGTTCCATGAGAAACGAGTACACATTTGTTTGGAACAGCAAAAGTGAAAACTAATCAGTCATGCATGTATCTCAAAAGCAATTGTAAATTTTGATACTATATTCACTGGCATGACGTACCCTGATATTATTTTAAAGAACCCATTCATAACGGCTATGCTGTATTCGGGCACGCCCAACCGATTCCTTCGTTTCGCGGTACTTTAAAGCTAAAAGTACAGATTTTTTCTATGCAGTTTCCATGCACAAACTTAGCCTAAATGTCTTTCTTAATATTATAAAGTCATTTTAGTTCTGAAAAGTGATCAAAATAATATATTGATTGCAAGATACATCAGATTTTAGTTGCTAATGTTTTACATTTATTCATATCCTTTGCGGGTTACTTTTGTGGGAGGAACCAATATGTCTGACAGTTCGCAGTGTTGTTCTCATAAAAAGACTACATGTGGAAGATGTAATTCTGGGATTTGCAGTGCCTGTTGTATGTGTCCTAAACTTTTAGGGCGTCCACGGAAGCATGATCTGTTGGGTTCTATAGAGCCTCAACGCCGGAACGAGTATAGAGCTTCCCGACCTACATATTTAGGTGACATGGTACCCAAAGAAGGGAATTCAGCTCTGCCAACTGACCAAATTGCTTCTAAATCTAACATTTTGAATGTTTACAAATTCATGGGTCTTGAGGAGGCTTATGGTGATATAAATAATCTTCCATCCATGAAGACAAGAATGAAAGTGAAGAACAGGAACGACATTGATGATAAGGAATTTTGCACTGTTGAGAGAGTCTTTAGAAAAGGTGTCCTTGGATTAATAAAATTACTGTTGCCATCTTTGAACTTGTCACCAACAGCCAAATTGAAAGAGATTTTCAGAATTCCAGTTGCATGTGTTGATAATGGGTTTGAAGTTGAAACTCAGTCTTATATTGAAGACCCATCAGAAAATTTGCATGAGCATGAAATAGCAAAGGGCATTATAATATCGGCAAATAAATGTGGGCCCCAAACATCCATCCCTGCTCGTCGTTTCCTGGCACATCTCAATGGCCTACCCTTCTCCTATGTGCAGCAATTATTGTCTGAAGATGGGTCGAAACATTCATCTGGCCGTATACGTTCCTTGCTACTTCAAGCAAAGGTTGATTCAGCGTACCTCCACAAAGGTCTTGAACTACCACCAAGAGTGATTCGTCGACACAGACTGAGAGAAGAAGTAGTTCAACTAGTGGTTGATACAATCTACTCATACGACAACATTTCAAGACTCGCGTGGCTACCAAAAAAGCACTCATTGTTATCATTGAAACATACTGCTATTGATAATATAGCGCAGATGAAATCTCTGGTGCTGAAACGAGATGTGCAAGAAATTTACAATGACTATCTATCAAAACACAGTGCTAAATTTCCAGCTGACATACCTTGCATGAAGAAGTCTCTCTTTTACACCATCACAAGGGAAATCAGTGGCGGAAGCAGGAAACAGGACAGCAGAGCTGGTGTTGACTATATTAAGGTCAATTTTCATCATGATAACTATTATATTGTGGAGAAAATAATTGACACTGTTGCACCTGCATCTGATGCAGATCAATCACTGCGGTTACAATTGTATCAGCAAAAATCAACTGTATGTACTTTTATATCTAATTCTTATGCGCACCATGTTCTAGAAGGTGTCCAGTATCAATATGGTTCCAGTTTTGGTAACCAGCATCAATCAGTACCAGAGGCACATGTTCATGAGCAGGAGAAGAAGGTTTTAGGGCTGTACAAAACAGTTTCAAGCTTGGCTCTCGATCTGAATGAAACTTCTGATGCCAAGCAAAAAGAGCTCATAGAATTGGTGAAACAACAATTGGATCTCTGCAAAAGCATTGCTGGAAATGTCAAAGCTGACACTAGAACTTCTTCAACACACCTCCCACAATACAGCTTAGATACTGAGAAAAGGTATGGCACATGTACCAAAAATCCCGCTGATTCATGTGGGCAACTTGAATGTGAAGCATGCCGTTGCCCATTTCTTTTTTATGATCATCTAAGGTGGACAGCAATACAAAAGCTAACAGATGTGACTCTTCTTGCTGATATACTTGTCACCATATATCAGTGCGAACGACGAACATTCCTGTATATGTCTCATGTGGTACATGATGTTCAGCAGCAGTACCTTATGAGGCAGGCAAGACATAATATGGAACAGGACACAGTGCATATTGTATTTGATTTTAAGCAGAAGTTCTGGGCCAGAGGATTTCGAGAAGATGGGGATGCATATTATGGGAATAAAGGGATGCAGTGGTTTGGGATGGGGGCATATGTTAAACATGACTTGGATCCAGGGCAATGTGCAATTGCTGAAGATAGTGATGGGGTTTATACAGAACAGGAAGATCATGCGGAAGGAGGTAGAGAAGAAAGTGAACAGTGCAAAGAGAAGTGTGATGTAAATATTGAACCAGTTGGATATCTTCAAGACCGTGATTGTGAAGGGGAGGTTCAGGAAGAGTATGAAGAATGTGATGAAGATTTTCTTCAAGACCATGATTGTGAAGAAGAGTGTATGAAGATTATGAAGAATGTGATGAAGAAGATTTTCTTCAAGACCATGATTGTGAAGAAGAGTACCAGGAAGAGTATGAAGATTATGAAGAATGTGACGAATATTATGGAGAAAAAGATAATGAAAGTGATTATGACGATGAAGATTATAATGATGAATGTAAGAATAATGATGATGGATGTATGGATGATGTTTGCAACGAGGAGTGCAAGAACTGTGAGGAAGTTTACGATAAAGAACGTGAACAAGGCAATGATGAGGAGATAATAGAAAATGATGCTACATCATGCACGTGTGTGGAATTTGAATCTGATTGTGAAGTTCATACCAGTGTGAGTGTGCAAGACAGTAGCATGGAAAGTAGTGGAGAAGGAATGCATCTGCATTTCATTGATTGCATCGTTCTTGATGAGAAGAGTGATGCATTAATTGTGGTATCATGCCTAGAGGCTGGACTGCAAGCACTCCACCATTGTTTTCCTCACCTAAGACGAGTCATTTTTCAAAGTGACAATGCAAAGAATTTCTCTGGAAAGGTGACAAAAATGTTCATACACCAAGCTGTTAGTGCATGTGGAATGAGCCTCATTGCATATTATCACAATGAAGCAGCAGCTGGTAAAGACATATGTGATTCTCATTTCTCACACCTGCAATCAAGAGTGGAGGCCTACATTCGAGAAGGAGAAGGGGGAAGAATAGTATCAACACCGAAACAACTTGCAATTGCACTAAGTACAAAATGTGTAAGAAATACCACAGTGCTTCTTGTCAAACCAAAGTATGATCCACCATTTATGGCTGCCAAAGTAGCCCCAATTAATGGCATCTCAACCTTTTTAGCTGCTACATACAATCATCATTTTAGTAACCCTACCGTTTCATTTTTCCACAACTTAGGGCAGTCTGTACCATCACTCATCAAGAAATTGACCACTGTTCCCTGTTCATCTTATGAGCAAGGCCCATTTGGTAATGCAGGGGACAATTTTAGTGGATGCAAAGTTCAGTTTCATAATATGGGTTCTGAGAAGCATACAACTATGGCACGTTCTCGGTATACCAGTATTCCTGCTAAGAAGAGCAAACGACAACTGAAAAAAGAGGAAATGGATTGCACCAAGACTGAAGCTATTAAAGAGATATGCAGCATTTTCCCACAATGTGAGCTCTGTCATCGACATTTTAAGACTGTGCATTGTAAAGAGAAACACAAATATAAAGGTTCTACAAGGCAAAGTAATGCCATTAATGCTGCACTGCATTATGCAAATAAAGTCTTGGCAACTCGAGACTTTACAATGGATGGTCAGTCAGCAGCCATGGTTACAAGTGTAAGAAGCAATGAGGTATCAGTGTATGCCTCATTTGAGGGAAATTTTTGTTTAGGTTGGGCACATTGTACAAAAAAATCTACATTCACAGATGAGCAAAAGAGTTCAAGAATATATTGCGCAATGCTGGCAGGAAGGTTTGGGACAGGTTGTAGAGGGAAACACAGTTAAAAGCCGTCATAAGGTATCTGCTGAGGCAGTGCAAGCCAGACTTGTTGCTCAATACACAGATGGACTTTTGTTACTCTCAGAAGTCCCAGTTGTTGGTCAAATTAGATTGGTGTACCAAAGAATTGGTCAACGAAAGTATCCTGCTGAACAAGAAGGGAGTAGTAGAGGGGTTAAAAGAGGAAGGACTAATAGTCACCAATCAAACGATACTGAAATTGATTGGTCTGCTGAGGACCTATATCATCTGAATGTGAAGCAGCTTAAAGTCTTTTTGCAAGAACACAGCCTAAAGAAGTCAGGAAGTAAGAGTGATTTGATCAAGCGAATACAAGAGTATCAAAAATCTGTATTGTGAAGTATTCCTACAACAGCAGATAATAGCAGATATGTTTTGCTGTCAATTATCATAACACAATAATGTAGACGAATGTTAGAAATGAAAATCGTACATGCTCTAGAGAATGTAATAAGCGCATGCGCGACACAATGAATAATATATACATGTATCAATCAACAAGATGCGGAACAGCAACAAACGCTAAAAATCAGAGTTTAATGCTTGTATTTAGCTCAAATAGTATGCCAAAGTGTTTGGCTAGATACTAGCATCAAATAAAGTCCTTTGTATTGCTGGCCAGGATGTTAAAAAAAAAGTGTTGTTTTTCGGGTAACCACTCGGACCGCTTCACTTTCAAAGATTGCAGGTCCTGAACCTTCAACCTGTAGGGAGATAAAAAGATATATTTCATCATCCAACTGATCAATAAACATTTAATACCCAATACAAACATTGAAACGTTAGCTCCGACACATTTTAGTTTTTGCAAATCCCAAAAAAACCACGTAAAATGTACTCGTTTCTCATGGAACCGGTGTTAAATCTCTCAAGCTGCATGCTAGGCAGTTGGTCTGGGCAAGAATGATTCTCTAGTCGTTTTAATGTCTGGGTGTGGCCTGTACCCCAGAAAGGGCCGCTGGTCATTTTAATACCTGGGTGTGGTTTGTACACAAACACACACACACACACACACACACACACACTCACACACACATGCTCTCCCAGCTATGGGGTGCTTTGTTCATATCCAAAGTCTATGTACGTATGTACATATGTGGTCATGTATTTGTGAGTTCCAGCTGCCTGTGGATACATGTATATTTACTTTTAACCACCCAAATATCATACTGAACCTGTGCTCTCTTCAGGATGGTGGATGGCTGGTAATAAGGTTCTCTGGTTGTGAGTTCCATCTTTAAGCACAGTGTATGTGTATGTCCCAATCCCCTCCTCCCCTTTGAAGGGCTTAGTGTAGGAGAGGTTCATCGGACCCTCAGGGCTCTTTTTTATAGGCTATGTTACACGTAACCCCTCACAATCCTGGAAAATTCACCACACCCACAGGGCTCTTTTTAGTCCGTTCTATAACCAGAAAGTTCACCATAAGGTGTGAGGGGTTAAGTAACATAGCCGACTTAAAATACCCCTGTGAGTGTGGAGTACTTTCCTGGAGTGTGAGGGGTTAAGTTGCGTAGCCTACAAAAAGGGACCCCTGTGGGTGTGGTGTATTTTCCAGGAGTGTGAGGGGTTAAGGAACATAGCCAAAAATTCACACACTCCTCACACACTCCTCACCACACCCACAAGGTTCTTTTTTGTCAGCTGTGTTCCAATTACAATAGTGCAAAGGTTCAAGCCAGACCTAGCAAAATGAGCCCTTTACTTTTTGAGTGTTTGTTCATATTGGGAGCCTATGTACATATGTGGTTGTGTATTTGTCTGTTCCAGCTGCCTATATGTATATGTACCTTTATCTGATGTGGATTTGTGAGGTCTCTATTTACATGTACAGGGATATGGTATCTCCCAGCTTGCTAGAGAAGCTAATTGTTTCTGGAGAGGAGGGGGTTGGGACATATAGAGGTACATAATACAGAAGGGGTTTGGAAGTTTAGAGTCAGTAAGCCTTCCAAAGCATATATGTGATAAGGGTAATGAATAAGAAGGAGGTCATGTTAGCAGCTGCCTGGGAGTTCACCCTTGACAGCTACTCTACTTTGTAAAATAGTAATGTAGTTTATAAGTACCTTTCATAGATTTGGATCTTGCATTTGTAATGAGGGCTCCACATCTACACGCTGTGTGTGCGCATGCTTTGTGTGTGTGTGTGTGTGTGTGTGTGTGTGTGTGTGTGTGTGTGTGTGTGTGTGTGTGTGTGTGTTGCTTGCTTGCCTGTTACCTTATGTACTGGCCCACCCACCCAAACAATCCTACTTACACCTGCTGCACATACATGACCAGTGATAGCAGCCAAACTGGGTTGACCAAAACAGCACCCAGGTCCCCTGGTTGTTACCTCAGGATACATGATGTGTAGTGGTGTAGGCAGCACAGGGGACCCAACACATTTGTCAGAAGGGGACATTGGCCCCTCACCTTTATAAGTGGAGGGGGAAGAGGGAGAAGGAACTAGTTTATTACTCAAACCCTTGCACGTTAACATCTGTGGAAAGTTTTATCACTGCTGCATAGAGAGTATTATCCACATCTGAAGTTGAGGTCAGAGATCTTTCTTTCTCCCCCTCCCCCTCCCCGCTAAAGACGTGCCCATGAGTTTGTCCCCATGCCTCACCTTTACATACATCTGACGTACAACATTATTCCCTGTACTCTTGTAAGCCCAGGGGTATGGTGGCAATGCAGACATACTGATGTGTGCATGTCCCCCAGAATCACTCCAGCTTGACATTGACACATTGGTTTGTATTGGACCTACTTGGGGTTGTGTGTGTGTGTGTGTGTGTGTGTGTGTGTGTGTTTGTGTGTGTGTGTGTGTGTGTCTGTGTGTGTGTCTGTGTGTGTGACATCTTGCCCTGCCAACCCATTGACAATGTGCCATATGTTATATGTTGGGCCATTTCATTCACCCTCCTCTTCTCATTCAACAGATTATCCACTATGGCAATGAGGAAATGAGAAATCCTGTGCAACTGTCATTATAGGAACGTTTTCATTGTGAAACTGTACCTCCATTCGTTAACACACTTACTTATACATTTGTATGGTTATTGATTAAAGTTGTTATTGATATTTTTAAAAGGCACACCTACTGACAAGTTACAGTGCCGTAGAGGCATGAGCTAGGTTACACAGGCAGATCTTTTCAGTGACTCTGTGGCAATTCATATCAGAACAGCCTTAGGGGTTGTGGCACAACTACCACTAAGAATTAACTACACTCCAACCTATATCTGGTGTTGGCAGTAGGAGGTGGGGCACCTGTACATGTGTTACTGAAAATCTATTTTTATTTTTAACATGGGCAGTGAATGGTTCCACCTACTCAGGGATGTGGTAGCGAGGGGGGGGGGGGGGGGGGGGGAGGGGTGTGCCATTGGGCAACCTAAAATTGCTATTACCTGACTCCAATTAATGGACAAAAGGACAGTTCATTTTATCCCTAACCCTGGATAGAACACTCCAATATTGTTTTAGGAGCATGGCAATATATATGGGGGGGGGGGAGGGGGGGGATGATGATGATGATGATGATGATGATGATGATGATGATGATGATGATGATGATGATGATGATGATGATGATGATGATGATGATGATGATGATGATGATGATGATGATGATGATGATGATGATGATGATGATGATGATGATGATGATGATGATGATGATGATGATGATGATGATGATGATGATGATGATGATGATGATGATGATGATGATGATGATGATGATGATGATGATGATGATGATGATGATGATGATGATGATGATGATGATGATGATGATGATGATGATGATGATGATGATGATGATGATGATGATGATGATGATGATGATGATGATGATGATGATGATGATGATGATGATGATGATGATGATGATGATGATGATGATGATGATGATGATGATGATGATGATGATGATGATGATGATGATGATGATGATGATGATGATGATGATGATGATGATGATGATGATGATGATGATGATGATGATGATGATGATGATGATGATGATGATGATGATGATGATGATGATGATGATGATGATGATGATGATGATGATGATGATGATGATGATGATGATGATGATGATGATGATGATGATGATGATGATGATGATGATGATGATGATGATGATGATGATGATGATGATGATGATGATGATGATGATGATGATGATGATGATGATGATGATGATGATGATGATGATGATGATGATGATGATGATGATGATGATGATGATGATGATGATGATGATGATGATGATGATGATGATGATGATGATGATGATGATGATGATGATGATGATGATGATGATGATGATGATGATGATGATGATGATGATGATGATGATGATGATGATGATGATGATGATGATGATGATGATGATGATGATGATGATGATGATGATGATGATGATGATGATGATGATGATGATGATGATGATGATGATGATGATGATGATGATGATGATGATGATGATGATGATGATGATGATGATGATGATGATGATGATGATGATGATGATGATGATGATGATGATGATGATGATGATGATGATGATGATGATGATGATGATGATGATGATGATGATGATGATGATGATGATGATGATGATGATGATGATGATGATGATGATGATGATGATGATGATGATGATGATGATGATGATGATGATGATGATGATGATGATGATGATGATGATGATGATGATGATGATGATGATGATGATGATGATGATGATGATGATGATGATGATGATGATGATGATGATGATGATGATGATGATGATGATGATGATGATGATGATGATGATGATGATGATGATGATGATGATGATGATGATGATGATGATGATGATGATGATGATGATGATGATGATGATGATGATGATGATGATGATGATGATGATGATGATGATGATGATGATGATGATGATGATGATGATGATGATGATGATGATGATGATGATGATGATGATGATGATGATGATGATGATGATGATGATGATGATGATGATGATGATGATGATGATGATGATGATGATGATGATGATGATGATGATGATGATGATGATGATGATGATGATGATGATGATGATGATGATGATGATGATGATGATGATGATGATGATGATGATGATGATGATGATGATGATGATGATGATGATGATGATGATGATGATGATGATGATGATGATGATGATGATGATGATGATGATGATGATGATGATGATGATGATGATGATGATGATGATGATGATGATGATGATGATGATGATGATGATGATGATGATGATGATGATGATGATGATGATGATGATGATGATGATGATGATGATGATGATGATGATGATGATGATGATGATGATGATGATGATGATGATGATGATGATGATGATGATGATGATGATGATGATGATGATGATGATGATGATGATGATGACTACCACCAGTAACTAGTAACGTTAACGTTATTAAGCAACTTGATGTTCACCTATGTCACAAGGTGAGGGGGTGGGTCATCATAACAAATACATTAGCGCAAGCGATAATACTGCCGAGCTGTATTAGTGCAAATGATATGATATGATATGTAGTAATATACATGTTTTAACCTCATGGCATCAGATAAGATGCTGACTATCATGTGCTGCTGACACTACTCTCAGTTAAATTGAATGGTTGCGAAGGGATTGAACATTCCTATATAGTCAATAGACAAAGATCAGTTTGATGCTGGGATACTTGTAATGTCATTTTTCTTTAGAGGTCAATAATGATTAATAACATCAAATGTGGGCGCGCCCTTATTGTAAGTGCTGGTGCGTGTGTGAGTGGGAGGAGCGTGTCGTTTTCTAAATGCTCGTAAAGTGCCGTAGGTTCAATACGTTTTTGAATATTTCTTTCATCGGCGTGAATAGACGAACGTGCGCTCGGCGTGTATCTACCTGTTTTCTACGACCGCGTAAGTTAACGCTACGTTCCTACATCTTGATACTTCATTCCATTATGCGTAATGACACACCACGCGCGCGCGCGCACACACACACACACACACATTCCCACATACTCCCAGCTCTTTTTCCTGGGGTGCACATTAGGAAGAATCACTTTAGCTGATGCTGATTAACCGGTTGGGTTGGTCTGTACGCAGGGCAAGAATGGGTTAAATATATCTAACCGCTAGTTGTGTCGTCTGGGTGTTGTCTGTACTAGTACCCTGGGCAAGATTGGGTTAGTTGAGTTGCTTGGGTGTGGCCAGTACCCTGGGCAAGAATGGGTTAAATATCTCTTGGTGCTAGTCAGTTGTGTTGTCTGGGTGTTGTTTGTTTGTAGTGTGAGGGGTTAAGGAACATAACCGACTAAAAAGTGCCTTGTGTGTATGGTGTGCATTCTAGTAGTGGGAGGGGTTAAGTAGCATAGCTGTCCTGTGGGCGTGGTGAACTTTCCAGGAGTGGGAGGGGTTAAGTAACATAGCTGACAATAAGAGCCCTGTGAGGAGCGGGAGGAGTTAATGAACACAGCGGACAAAAAGAGCCCTGTGGGTGTGGTGAGGAGTGTGTGAGTTGTTAGCTGTGTTTATTAACCCCTCACATCCTTGAAAGTACTCCACATCCACAGGGCTTTTTTTTGTTGCCTATGTTACTTAACCCCTCACACTTGTCGAAAGTCCACAGGGCTTTTTTTGTCAGCTATGTTACCTAACCCCTCACACTCCTGGAAAGTACACCACACCCATTTTGTGGGTGTGGTAAACATTCCAATAGTGCAAAGGGTCAAGGCAGATCCAGCCCTGAGTTGTATGAACCTTTTTTTAATGGTTTTTGAGCTTCTGTTTTGTTAATTTTATTTTCAAATCCCAAGCTATGTACATATGTGGTCATGTATTTGTCTGTTGCAGCTGCCCTTATCTGATTGAGGATACATGTATGTGTGCTGAGGTCTCTATTTCTTATTACAAAGTAGTGGTATCCAGGTGATGAAGATAGGCTTATTGTGACTAAGCACTGGTGTATGTCCCAATCCCCTCCTCCCCTCTGACAGGCTTAGTGCAGGAGACGACGTGTGAGGCACTCTCTGCCTTTCATAGGGGAGGAGGGGGTGGGACTAAGCCCTTGTGAGCGTAGGAGGGGGTTGGAACATATAATAAATAGAATGAGGTTATGTTACTTAGCATGTACAATGCTGACATGCTGATGTGTTGTGAATATGCATACATGTAGGACCTAAAAGAGAGTCCATTCTGCACTATACACATCACCATTCTTTTACCTTCTCCCAGATGTCCGCGCGCGCACACACACCCCCGTTTTCCTACTTACACCAACCTTCTCCCCAACCCTTTAGCCCTGCAAGGGAAGAGCAGTGACCATTTTGCAATCTTGTTGACCCCCCAGTCCAATACTTGCCTATTAGTACTCTGCACTGACAGGAAGAATATGCATTCCAGCATGATACATTGGTTTGTACTGGACCAACTTGGGGTTGCTTTGTGTGTGTGTGTGTGTGTGTGTGTGTGTGTGTGTGTGTGTGTGTGTGTGTGTGTGTGTGGTGTGTGTGTGTGTGTGTGTGTGTGGTATGTGTGTGTGTGTGTGTGTGTGACATATATGCCCTGCCACTCGGAACCAACCATTGACAATGCGCATGTTATATGCCCAGCCATTCGATTTACTTTCTTCTCATTAAATAGATTATCGTCCACTATGGCAATGAAGAAATGAGAAATCCTGTGCAGCTGTCATTATAGGAACGTTTTCATTGTGAAACTGTACCTCCATTCTTATTGCCTTGCTAACACACTTATTGATACATTTGTATGGTTATTGATTAAAGTTGTTATTGATATCATAAAGGCACACCTACTGATAAGTTACAGTGCCGTAGAGGCATGACACAGGCAGAACTTTTCCGGCACCCTCAGTGACTCTGTTGTTTTTGGCAATGTCATATCAGAACAGCCTTCGGGGTTGTGGCACATACCAACTAACAACTGTACCACTAAGAATTAACTACACTCTAACCCATATCTGGTGTTGGCTGTAGGGGGTGGGGCACACAACTATACATGTGTTACTGAAAATCTATTTCAACCATGGACAGTGAATGGTTTCACCTACTGTGGGACATTCTCTGATGTTTAGGCAGCATAGGTCATGTGGTATGGAGGGGGGGGGGGGGGGGAGGTTAAGGTGCATGCCAACTGACCTTTGTGTAACCTACAATTGCTATTACCTGACTCCAGCAATGGACAAAAAGACAGTTAATATTTCCCTCTACCCTGCAGGAACATGGATAGAACACTCTCTGATGCAACTTTATCTTGTGTCGTGCTTTTCATTATTGCACAGAAGATGGTGTGCTCATTGCCAAAACTGAGATGAGTAATCGTGGTATGATAACTGCACTCCTCCCTTCCCTTACTGCACCAAATTTATATAGCAATGTTCTGAATGAGACTGATATTCCAGGTACATCTTTATTAATGTATACCTACTCTGGTTCTCTCAGCAAGAGGTGTTACGTGGTCAGGTGCTCAAACAAGGTGCATAACCAAGAGAACACTAGTGCACGTGCATATTATCTAGCAAGTGAACATGTGAGGTAAAATTGAAGTAACAATGTACCGTATTGTGAAAGTTGTTTTTCTTTGGTTGAGTACTCAGGTTGTGTCCATCCTCCACCAAGGTAAAATAACAAGGTTGAATCTCTTATTCTGACAATGAAGTGAGCGTGCAGGTATTACTTACATGTACGGTAGCCGTCGTACATGAAATGAAGGTAAGAAGTACAGGTAGGCAGGGTGTGCGAAGACGGAAACGAAATAATAGAAAAGGGGCGGATTATGTAGCGCTACAGGAAACTATCTCTTGAGAAAATCTTAGGATAGGAAACAACAGGTTGACACGGTCAAAGTTCGCATTTTGCGAGCCGTTACTGTATAGACATTTGACCGCTTTTAACCCCCAACCAGGGGCAGTTTGCTTTAATAAAGGTCAAATCCCTCCCAGTGCCCCAGGTTGGGGGGGGGGGGGGGGGGGAGATCTCACGTAACAATGATAGGCGCATTACGCTATGTTATACGTTATTAGTCAGGGAAGCCTAATTGCCTAAATCCGTCTTAGAGAGCTGCCTGCACGGCGGTACCGTAGTTCTTCCACGTAAGCGGAGTGCAGGACAACTGGTGCAGGACCTTTATCCTCTGAGGAGGGGGGGGGGGGGGGGGGGGGGGGGGGGTGGCCTTGCTACTGGCTTGTATTATTCATCGCTTTTCACATGTTTAGTGACGTTTGCAACCTTATTTGGCGAAAATCGATGAATAATATGACTCCTGGCCGCACTTATCAGGGCCCTTCTTACGCCACAGATTTAAGCTATTGCTTTTGATGCATCCTCAGTTGTAATAATAGTGTTCCTCAAAACTATACACATACTGATGGCACAAGGCGAAGTGCTGAAGGAAGTAAGTAAAGAACTACTTCCAATTCCCGACCTACCGGAAGGAAAGCCGCTTACACCAGCCGAATTCAGACCCTTCGATAACGAACCAATGCCAGCATTTGGGAATGAAACGGCAGACAATATCAAAGATCGTCAGGTCACAGCCGTCGATAAATCTCGCCTGACTGCTAAAATCATGACCAAACTATTCTTCAATATGAACCTCGATAAAGGGCGAAGTGCAGTAACAGGAAATCTGACGGGAGGATGCATTTTACTCCCGCCTAATTCCAATGCATTGGCCCACGCAATGACCAACCTGAGCACAGGATCTACCTGGCACTGTTACGTTGAGTTTTCGCAGCGACAAGGAGAGAGCTTGGTTCTATCGTCGATACAGGCATACGCCGATGTTGCCACTCCGTTTTGTGCTGCTGCAGTCAAATATACAAAAGAAAACCAGTCCGTCGATTATTCAAAGACAGTTAAGTACTCTATGGTTCAGAAGTACACTGCTCCGATTGGAAGCTTCTCTTTCATTCCCCATTACCAAATCAAGGTTGATGATAATGATCCAGGGACATGTACAATTATGGTGTCCAAAGAGTTCATCGATGCCGCAAAACAAGCAATAGATTCCATCAATTTGAGTGACTCGCTTACAAAAGTCACTGCAGCTTTAAAAGGACTTTTCGATTATTATGGACATATGTATCCTCAGGAATTTTCATTCGGTGTGGGAGCATATCAGATCAAGAATAGTGTAGCAGAAACTGAAGAGCAACGTAAGGAACTCAGCAGCCAGTTCAGCGTAGGTGGTAACGGGTTAATGGTAACGGGAGAAACATCGATTGATGGAACCAATAGGGATAAAGTCGAATCCATTATTCGGGTTTCCTCGGAGTCATGGAATTTTATTGGAATTGCGGGCCAACATGACAGCCCTGTGGATGCCGTTCTGGCGCACCGACTGGACCCGAAGCAGTGGGCTATCATCAGTGTGACCAAGTGGGGCTCCGTGTTGGAGCTGCTTCCAGCGGAGATGCGCAGGAAGATGGATGAACTCAGTAAGCGATTCCCTGATTTCCTCTGGCAGAGGGATTATGATACGGAGAAGCGGTATATGCTCAGAAATGTTTCAAACAACCAGCTACTTACGCGCTACCCGAGGAGAAAGTATATTAGAGAATACCATGCAGAATATGACGTAGGAATACCTCGGACGCCTTTTGACAAAATTGTCAACGAGAGTTGGGTTGATTACGTGCTGACCTGGGGTGATCCACGAATAGAGTTACCAGTAGGGTTACCAAGTTATATCTTAGAGATCTACCGTCGTATGATAGCAACACAGATCTACAAAGTAACACAGGAGGACCACTCGTGGCTCTTTGTAAAACAACCTGAATGGGGTTCTAAAGTTGCACTGAAAAATTGCTGGAATATCGAAGCTGGAAGGTTTCTGACTGTTAGTAAAGAAGATGTGGACGGAAAGGAAACTTTCGTACCGAGGTTCACCGAGAAAAAAGACTTGAGTACAATCGGAGAGAATGAACTGTTTGAAGTTACGGTTAGTATCCATAATTCCATCCAGATAGTATGGGAAAAGGATCAAACTCGTCGATACCTGAGACAAGTCCCTTACCGCAAGATTAATGCAAGAGATTTTCCAGATAAAAAATTAGAGGACCCAAAAGAAGTCAGTCATCAATTTCTTTATTACCATTATGTAACAATCTATGAGTGTTACGATTGGTCAACCGCGGATGGCAGTTACCACGTCGAATTCACTCCCGGACTCATGGACGATGAAAGCGCTCTGTGGAAAATGGAGTGAACCAATTTAAGAACTATAACTATAACACCGATGGCTGCAACTACTGCAAGTAAAATATTGAGACAACGGTAGAGATTTGGTTTTCAGGTAATAGAGTGTATATATAGTGCGCAATTAGACAAGTGGTACACATCAGATACGTACTGCAGGCCTAACAAAAGTGTAATCTGTAGTGTTGATGTTGTATAAATTGAATAATAATATCAAGGGAAACATGAACGCATCTTGAGCTCTTCGCTTTCATACGGTGGCCCGGTAGGTCGCGCGCTGAAGCACGTGCACAGCACACTTTCGGCGAACTGCGCTGAACAAATTACGCCAAATACACAGGACAAGCAGGGTCCAGCTGTAATCGCGCATGTGTTGTTTGAGAGTGTTCTGTGTATGTATGTGTGTGTATGTGTGTGGAACCATACCTTACCAGATGGACACTTAAGTGTATTAAGTGTCACATTTAAATTGTTATTTTACAATTAAGTGTATTAAGTGTCATTTTTAAATTGTTATTTTGTAAGATGGATAATTAAGTGTATTAAGTGTCACTTTTAAATTGTTATTTTGTAAGATGGATAATTAAGTGTATTAAGTGTCACTTTTAAATTGTTATTTTGTAAGATGGATAATTAAGTGTATTAAGTGTCACTTTTAAATTGTTATTTTGTAAGATGGATAATTAAGTGTATTAAGTGTCACTTTTAAATTGTTATTTTACAATTAAGTGTATTAAGTGTCACATTTAAATTGTTATTTTACAATTAAGTGTATTAAGTGTCACTTTTAAATTGTTATTTTGTAAGATGGATAATTAAGTGTATTAAGTGTCACTTTTAAATTGTTATTTTGTAAGATGGATAATTAAGTGTATTAAGTGTCACTTTTAAATTGTTATTTTACAATTAAGTGTATTAAGTGTCACTTTTAAATTGTTATTTTACAAATAAGTGTATTAAGTGTCACTTTTAAATTGTTATTTAGTAAGATGAAGTATTAAGTGCCACTTTTAAATTGTTTTTTTACAGTTAAGTGTATTAAGTGTCACTTTTTAAATTGTTATTTAGTATGATAGACAGTTAACACAGCAATTATAGGCCGTCCGTACGCGGGTGATTACAAACAACGCATTCAGTCATGCATCCGTGCATATCACAAAAGCGTGCACTCACGATTAACGTCTTCATGATACTTTTTAAACTTCACCGTCCAACTCGTATTTAATTAAACGCACATTTAACCCTCCCCAATAAGCGTTTATGAATTAGAATATCGCCCGCTGAGTCTATACAACTGCAGTCACCGCAACACTGCGAGGCACTGCACACATGATGTATTCAATGAAGGTATGTGCGTACACAATAAGCCAGTTTTTTTTTAAATGCCTAAAATCGAAAGCAATTGCAATGTGCACAGATAACACATGCGTAAAAAGAATCGCTGTCCAAAGGGGTGACGCAAGGCTACTTGTTTAGAGGACCCACCCTAATGGTCTTCTAATCTATGGGTCTTGTAACTCTGACGGGTGTGGCTATCTCGGGTTAGTGGTGTGCTTAATGCTATGCACACTTAAGTGTCTCTATGTGTACCTTTTAGTGCTATGTGACACAAGGTTTGTCAAGCATGCTTCACATTAGTCAGAGGCTGGACCCTAATGAGCGTATAGTATTAATGTGACTGAGAGGTGGCTATCTTGGGTGAGTGGTTTACTAATGCCGGCTACATGCACTTATATGTCTGTGTCAGAGGCCACACCCTAATGATAGTATAAGGTCATGTTAATACTAGAAACAGTCTAAGTCCATCGTCACAGCAACTCTTATGCAAGGGCTCATGTGATATTTGCGGGCATGTCTACATCAGGTAAGCTACTAACTGAACTAATACACGTCTGTAATATTGCATGTTCACAGGCACTTTTCAGAACATCCATGGCAACTCATGTCTTCCGACCTTTCTAGTTGAAGTCCATCGTCACAGCAACCCTTGTGCTCGGGGTAATGTGATATTTGTGGGCGTGTCCACATCAGGTGAGCTACAAACTGAACCATTACATGTCTGCATGTTCACAGGCACTTTTCAGAACATCCGTGGCAACTCTGACCTTTCTAGTTGAAGTCCATCATCACATCAACTCTTATGCACGGGGTGATGTGACGATTATGGGCGTGTCCACATTAGGTGAGATTTTAAAAGAATTTAATATAACGTGTCATTTTGTATACACAGGCACTTTTCAGATATGGAAAGCTCGGATTTCAATCCAGGATCAACGTCTAAGCCATTAGGGTCTACATGGGTGTCTTCATGGGTGTAGTATAGCATCCCACACCAGGTAAGGGGTAGTGGAACATTTCTTGAGATGTGCATGCAGTTATTATAAAGCTGCATACATTCTTCAAGAGGAGGGGGAGAACACGTGCTCTGCACCATGCCTCCCATCCGGACCGGTAACGCAAAGGTATATACCTAAATTGGAGGCATTATTCACAATGTGGAGGTCTTACATACACCTGGCCCAATGCGGAGGTATATACACCCAATGTGGAGGATGGGCTGAGATATGCACTATACGAAATGAGGGGTGAATGGACATAGTTGATTTAACCAGTGTGTATATAGTGTGGTAGCTATATATATATAGAGCTGATATACTTTTGGCAAGCTTAGCTGATCCATTTTCACCTCGATCCAAAATCATCTCGAGTGTGATTATCCAAAGGCTGTGTTTAGTGGCACCATGTGTTTAGTTATGCATGTGTTCTATGATTATAATACTACATACTAATTTTACTAGAGTAATAATTACTTTGCACTCTTTCAGTAATAAAAACATTCTCTAAGAGAACTTTAACTTCTACGATTAATGTTGCATGGTTGATACAAAGCCACTGCTAAGCATTGTCATGTGAGTTGGTACCATACAGAATTGGAAGGCTATAATGTTGTCAGAAGCATGGGAACAAGGTATACTGAAGTGGATAAATGAACTACATCTAATGATTTAGCACACCACGGATAAATGTGCAACAATTTGCAATTGTGCTAAACATAGGTGTATTTTACTTCAGTCAACTTCATTCTTACACCACTATTGCCTTCCAATCCTATATGCCACCATGTTCCTCTTAGAGAGTGTTTTTATTACTGAAAGAGTTCAATGTATAATGCAGAACACAAGCATAACGAAAGCCCTGTTGGTGAACCACAACCCATTTCTCACTTAATTATAACTCTTTTTATTGGTGCCCCCCCCCCTTTCAAAATTCCTGGATCCGCCCCTGATAAGTATATTCTTGGCCTCCAAACAGTAGACACAGGGTACTTCCAAACCCTTCCATTTCTTGCGTTTCCCTATGACAGTACATGTCATCCTTTTTAATAAATACGTCCATCGTGCTGGAAAGTTCACGCGGCACATGCCCAATTATAAATCCATGTACATAACATCAGTAGTCCAATAACCACACCTCCTCCTGGTCTCCTCATCCTCAGTCCTTTCAGGTGGAGAACGATCATACAACTTCCTGGCCACTGATATCTGATTGGATGGTGGCTCTGATGGGACAACTGGGGATGAAAGGGAGGACACGAGGTGGGCATTGAATAGAATAAGCAGACGTGGGAGGTGTAGAGGAGATAAAACCAAGCAGCATACATGTTCATGTATGGTATTAGGTTCCAAGAACTTACCAGGAAAGAGGGGTGGAGTCAGGTCACTGCTGTCGGGAGGTAACCTAGCCAGTCTGATGTAAAGCTTCCCCACTGGTCTGGGAGAGTCCACAGGAGGCTGAGAAATAGGTAAGGGGGGGGGGATGGGGGGGGGGGATAGGGAGGGGGGGATAGGGAGGAGGGATAGTGAGGGAGGTAGGGAGGGGGAGGGTTTATTATACATACATTGTACCTGCACTAATTATTTATTTATGCACACACATTATATCCACAGTAACTACATCATACCCCCATCATCATACCCCACACCACTGCTACATGCACCATCACACTACACCACACCTCCACACTAACTAAATGTACTATGCACTGGTCATCCAGAACACCTGCTTCATTACCATGGGGACAGAGGGGCACCATGGGGACAGAGGGGTACCATGGGGACAGAGGGGCACCATGGGGACAGAGGGGTACCATGGGGACAGAGGGGCACCATGGGGACAGAGGGGTACCATGGGGACAGAGAGGTACAATGGGGACAGAGGGGTACCATGGGTACCCTGGTGAGTATTACAGCCAACACCCCTGAAGTGTAGCCAGTACACTCTGTTGTGTATTGACAGAGGTATCAATATCTCGTACATGAACCGTAAATTGATGATCCCAACATAAATTGATGTTAATTAACCATACAACAACAGGTTCAAGTGATATTAATAAAATGTTGATAATTAAATACGACATACATGAAAAACTAGATTTCCTTGCACGCTATAATGATCGAGCAAGTTTTTTCTCTGGTTCAGACACTAGGACAAAAAATAAAGGTCAGGTTACAGCACAAGACATGTAACCTTAAATCTTGCGTGCATGCAGCCGTCACGTTAGAGAAGCAGAGACCATACTGTAACAATAACAACGTCAACCGTACTGATAGTGAAGCTTACCGCGAAACCTTGAACTTTATAACGACGTGAAAAGGAACCTCGATCCCTTACGCAATGGCGCATATATTTTGCGGCAGCGTATATACTGTAGTAGCCGGGTAGCACGGCAGTAAAGTCTTTTATTAGCGTATATACATGTATGGCAGCTAGTCTGCAGAGAAGGAGTTATACAGGCATTGCGAACTGCTGTACTAGTATCCTCACCACGAAAAACTATAGATACACTCTCTCCGATAAATGCGCTGAACTTCTGTTTTTTACTCGCTAAAGAAAGCAACTGAGTTAAAACCAAGCATAAAATCACAATAGAAACCTACCTTTCACAAACAGATTCGAAAGCACCATTAAAGGTCACGAACAGAGAACGTACGCGTGCTGTTAAGGGTGATGCATGCGCAATGAAATATACACAGCCAAATACTCAGGAAGATATCAATGTTCTGCAGGGACTATTCCTGGTTGATTTCCATGAAGTTCCACAAGTTCACCTTGTCGCACGTTCAACATATCCCAACACGAATACAACACATGGATTTATACTGATAAACAGTTGATCCAATATGATATCATGCTGGTGTCAGTGTTGATGTTGTGATGTGACGTGATTACATCATGGGGTCTTTACACTTCACACACTGACTGGTAACATTGTTCCACACATACAGTTGGGATCTCTGGAGCACACACAGCCACTGAAGAAAGGGATCATTTAAGTATGTGTGTGTGTCAGTGTTGATGTTGTGATGTGACGTGATTATATCATGGGGTCTTTATACTTCACACACTGACTGGTACTCCTGTCATGCCAGTCCTCACCTATGTACAGTGTGTCCCACTATGCACCCCATTATGCACCCATTATGCACCCACGTGTCTACACAAGCCATTACATGTTCGTTCTTATTTACAAGCCTAATGGCAATGGAAAGACACCACACACACCATGGAGAGACACCACACCCCAATGGAAAGCATTATTGATACATTCCACATGAGACTAACCCAGTAATCACACTTAAGAAAGTCCCATTAAAGGCCATAGCCAACTTGAGCACTGATCCAATGTCTGTTAGTGAGTGATGAGTACTCACTAGTGCATACACACACATACACACACATACACACACACACACACACACACAAACACACACACACTAGTCTCCAGGAAGAGGAAATCTACATTTAGCACACGAGTAATAAAAACATCCTCTATGAAAAAAGTTGGTGGCTTATAGGACTGGAATAAAGCAATATTGGGTTAAAAAGGAAGGAACCAAGGGTCTAATACGAAGGTGAAATGTATAATAGTCCTATATTTTGCCCATTTGTAGGGCATTATCTTTGCGTGCGAAATATAGGACTATTATACATGTCCCCTTCTTATTAGACCCTTGTCTCATTCCTTTTACACCAACATTGAATTATTCCAATCCTATATGCCACCAACTTTCTCATAGGCAATTTGTTTCATCTGTTTTTTGATTTTCTGATAACAACTGGTGCCCAGTTGGGCTGCAAAAATATTTAGTTGCAGGAGACCCTCCCCAGTTGTGATGATGGTGTATTAGGATCCCCAAATGGTGTGCAATTGTGGAGGTGGAAGTGGGGTTGCATGTAGTGGTAGAGCAGAAGGGGTATACTGGGTGGAGGGGGGTCCTAGAGAGGCAGTGTCCCGATGTGGAAGCTAGTGCAGCATCTAAGGAAATGGGAGGAGCAAGGGGCCTTGTAGTGGAGTAGATGTCCCAACATGAAGGGAACTTGATGAAGCTAGCAGCCAGGTGCATTGCCAGATATTTCGGACGCTCATTACGTATTCCTGACGCGTCATTGCAAACGTCCGTTAATTTTCCGCGCACGCGTCCATTGACATGTATGGAACAATGTGCATTTCTGTTCAGTATAAATCAGGAATCAACAGAAATTAAAAATCTGGTCAAAAATATAGTTAAGGACATCTTTCATTATGTGTTTTCGATGAAACAAAAAATTCAGGCCTATTTGTAGGTTCCATGGCCCTAAAACAACACGCCCATAGACACATGTAGAAAGTGGGGGTTTTGTCAAGATGTTTGTGCATTTTTCTCAGGATCTGTGATAGTTGCAGTAAAATCTAGTTATTACAATGTTAGCCAGATCATCGAGGAAGGGGCCAGATACCATAAAACACTCTTTCCTCTACTTTTCAAGGTTCCAGAGTCACTTCAGTGGTGTTTGGTACTGAATGTCCCCATTATTATTTCTTCCACTTGTATGACGTAATGGACGTTTTTATACGGGCTCTACCACTGTGTGACTCACTCAGGTATGTTACATCTGAGGTGCTTATAGGCGTTCTACATGTGCGTAACAACCATAGCTTGACCCACATACGTAGTATATATACAGTGGCGTATCCAGAATTTCAGCGAGGGGGTGCATCAGAGCCGGCGGAAGGTCTAAAATTCTACCCAGGCAAGAGGAGGGGTGCCAAGTAGGGTGGGGGGGAGTGGGAGCGGAAGCTTTAAATGTATATGTAAGCCCAAAAATCTACCCAGGCAGTTGCCTGGGTTGCCTGCTGGGCTCCGCCGGCCATGGACTAAAGGTCACGAATTCCGGACCAAACTTACCAGAAATTATGGTCCGGGCTGAAAATTTTGGTCCGGATGTTGGAAGTAGCCCTACAGCCGGTTTATAGAGGCTTCACGTAGCCAAACACAGGTAGTTTGATATCGCAGTGTAAGCTAGCTGTATGCACGAGGGCATGATGGCCGGGCGAAGCGCCAAACGGATAAACCAGTTTGTACATATATTCTCTAGCTGTGTTATCGAGTTATTGCGGGTGATCGATTCATAGATATTTGTAACGAGGTTCGCGGCCCGTTTGCGTTGCATCGAGCGCCTATAGTTTCCCCCTGTGACGAAGCAGAGTTCGGAACAAGATGTCAGCTGAGGAATTAATTATTTTTTTAAATCATCAGGAATTAGGTCCGGTCTGACAAACTGCGCAGCTGGGATCCGGCCAGGCAGGTCTGCAGCCGTGAATATCACTGTTTATGACGTGTACATGAATTGTAAAAAACAAGTGGGAACTGGTCCGATCGCGACCGGAAGGCCAATCCGCTAACCTGGGGTGCGCAGAACCCGGCCTACTGTTCCATAGCCTTCGTAGCTTAGAGAAGCAGCTAACCTACTGTTCACCCACTATCTGAGTTCAGGGTTTATAGTTGTGTTTGAGATGATTCATCTGTTTTAGATGTAAATGGGGGGCCCGGACCAATTTTTACTTACCCAGACCAAAATTTCCTGATAATATTGGTCCGCCCGGACCAATTTTTTCCAAAAATTTTGGTCCAGGACCATAATTTTCGGCGGACCAAAATTTTCGTGACAGGCCCGCTTCTGGTCCGATATGAAAAGTGTGTGTGTGTGTGTGTGTGTGTGTGTGTGTGTGTGTGTGTGTGTGTGTGTGTGTGTGTGTGTGTGTGTGTGTGTGTGTGTGTGTGTGTGTGTGTGTGTGTGTGTGTGTGTGTGTGTGTGTGTGTGTGTGTGTGTGTGTGTGTGTGTGTGTGTGTGTGTGTGTGTGTGTGTGTGTGTGTGTGTGTGTGTGTGTGTGTGTGTGTGTGTGTGTGTGTGTGTGTGTGTGTGTGTGTGTGTGTGTGTGTGTGTGTGTGTGTGTGTGTGTGTGTGTGTGTGTGTGTGTGTGTGTGTGTGTGTGTGTGTGTGTGTGTGTGTGTGTGTGTGTGTGTGTGTGTGTGTGTGTGTGTGTGTGTGTGTGTGTGTGTGTGTGTGTGTGTGTGTGTGTGTGTGTGTGTGTGTGTGTGTGTGTGTGTGTGTGTGTGTGTGTGTGTGTGTGTGTGTGTGTGTGTGTGTGTGTGTGTGTGTGTGTGTGTGTGTGTGTGTGTGTGTGTGTGTGTGTGTGTGTGTGTGTGTGTGTGTGTGTGTGTGTGTGTGTGTGTGTGTGTGTGTGTGTGTGTGTGTGTGTGTGTGTGTGTGTGTGTGTGTGTGTGTGTGTGTGTGTGTGTGTGTGTGTGTGTGTGTGTGTGTGTGTGTGTGTGTGTGTGTGTGTGTGTGTGTGTGTGTGTGTGTGTGTGTGTGTGTGTGTGTGTGTGTGTGTGTGTGTGTGTGTGTGTGTGTGTGTGTGTGTGTGTGTGTGTGTGTGTGTGTGTGTGTGTGTGTGTGTGTGTGTGTGTGTGTGTGTGTGTGTGTGTGTGTGTGTGTGTGTGTGTGTGTGTGTGTGTGTGTGTGTGTGTGTGTGTGTGTGTGTGTGTGTGTGTGTGTGTGTGTGTGTGTGTGTGTGTGTGTGTGTGTGTGTGTGTGTGTGTGTGTGTGTGTGTGTGTGTGTGTGTGTGTGTGTGTGTGTGTGTGTGTGTGTGTGTGTGTGTGTGTGTGTGTGTGTGTGTGTGTGTGTGTGTGTGTGTGTGTGTGTGTGTGTGTGTGTGTGTGTGTGTGTGTGTGTGTGTGTGTGTGTGTGTGTGTGTGTGTGTGTGTGTGTGTGTGTGTGTGTGTGTGTGTGTGTGTGTGTGTGTGTGTGTGTGTGTGTGTGTGTGTGTGTGTGTGTGTGTGTGTGTGTGTGTGTGTGTGTGTGTGTGTGTGTGTGTGTGTGTGTGTGTGTGTGTGTGTGTGTGTGTGTGTGTGTGTGTGTGTGTGTGTGTGTGTGTGTGTGTGTGTGTGTGTGTGTGTGTGTGTGTGTGTGTGTGTGTGTGTGTGTGTGTGTGTGTGTGTGTGTGTGTGTGTGTGTGTGTGTGTGTGTGTGTGTGTGTGTGTGTGTGTGTGTGTGTGTGTGTGTGTGTGTGTGTGTGTGTGTGTGTGTGTGTGTGTGTGTGTGTGTGTGTGTGTGTGTGTGTGTGTGTGTGTGTGTGTGTGTGTGTGTGTGTGTGTGTGTGTGTGTGTGTGTGTGTGTGTGTGTGTGTGTGTGTGTGTGTGTGTGTGTGTGTGTGTGTGTGTGTGTGTGTGTGTGTGTGTGTGTGTGTGTGTGTGTGTGTGTGTGTGTGTGTGTGTGTGTGTGTGTGTGTGTGTGTGTGTGTGTGTGTGTGTGTGTGTGTGTGTGTGTGTGTGTGTGTGTGTGTGTGTGTGTGTGTGTGTGTGTGTGTGTGTGTGTGTGTGTGTGTGTGTGTGTGTGTGTGTGTGTGTGTGTGTGTGTGTGTGTGTGTGTGTGTGTGTGTGTGTGTGTGTGGATATTGTACTTGTATGTTCATTTGTGTCACTTACTTCATACACTCACATAGGTCTCAGTAGTCTAGTATTTGGGCAAGCTGGACTGACAATAGATTGGAACTGGACCTCTCAAGCTAGAGGTGTTTGTTCATGTACATGTACGTTGTTTTGTGAGTGTGTGTGTGTGTGTGTGTGTGGTATATGTCTGGAGTATGTATTTGTGCATTTCTGTGTTTTTATAACATTTCTGCATGTTATAAAGTGGGGCTCAATAGCCCAATTAAGTATCAACTAGCTGGACCTCTCAAGCAAGGGGAGCTAGATCATACACAAGGGGAGCTAGCTAGATCATACGCATTGTGTGTGGGTGTGCATATGTCTGTTGAGAATATATCATATATGTCTGTTGAGAATATGTGCATGTGTTTGTGTGCATTAGATGTGTGTGCATTGTGCATGTTATCGCTCTTCTGCTATTGGACTGCTTCGTACTGTTAGGTGAGCAGCAGCTGGCTTGATGTGTGTTAGTTAATTATTTGCTCATGCATATAAACACATGCACACATGTATATCACTATACATATCACACATGCACACATATACACAACACACACACACACACAGGATGTTTGCTATGACTAAATGCAAAGTCTCCCATTTAACACCATGGTAGTTGGTCCAATACATACAACACACCAGTTGTTGCATGTACTGGACTTATACATACTGGATTGCCTTTTGAAAGTGGCGCTGCCCAGGCCACTACGATCCAGAAGCCTACTTCAAATGACACCAAGTGCTCAGATCTTGGGTGGGTGTGCAGTGGCGGATCCAGCATATTTAAGGTTCATTAAAACCGGGCAGTTATGGGCCCGTGCCCATAACTGCCCGGTTTTAATGAGCCTAAAATATGCCTGGATCCACCACTGGGTGTGTCTCACTAGTTCCTGAGTCCTACATATAGTACAGAGGCATTATGTATTTGCAACTTCCACCACATGTTGTATGAACTGGACTGGTGTATTGGATTGCTGTGATGTATGTAGTGGACTGGTATGTTGTATGATGGAGGAGGGAAGGGGGTGTGGCATTGCCCCTACACCTTTATTAATGAGGGAGGGGGGGTTGGTGGGAAGTACTACACACCGGTGTACCATCCTCAGATTTTTACATTTGAAGTTCTGAAGCCATGGGTAAATATGAATTCATGTGTGTGAATAGCTCAGCATATCCAGTGGCCAAATCTATTGAGATAAGAGTAGAAATAATTTCACTGCCATTATCAAGGCTCCATCCAGTGAGACCATTTACATGTAAATACAAACACAAACACACACACACACACACAGAGGATGTTTGATATCACCAAATGCAAAGTCTGCTATTTGAGTCCATGGAGTTTATGTGAGGTGGTCCAGTACATACCACACACACCAGTCCAGTACATACATCACACCAGTCCAGTACATTCAATACATCAGCCCAGTACAACACCGGCACCAGTCCTGTACATTTGTCACACACGTGCGTGTCAAGTGTAGGCCTATTACAATCGATAGTGTATGGATTATGGTCAGTCTGCCCATACAGTTGGACTTGGGTTTCAGAATAAGCAATACTGGTATTCCAAAGGCAAAGAAGTTCCGAGCTCTAAACAATAACCAACTGGTGGTTAAGTGGTGTTTGGGCTTGCAATTGGACACTTCCAGAGGCACTTCATGTGCTCTTTGCCCTGATGTGGCACTCAACCCTCTCAACCATCATGCAGCTAATTTACCTGTCGGCATGGAGGTGACATTGTGGTACGCCACCATAAGTTGCGTGATGTCTTTCTGAGCTATTGCCACATTGCAGAGTTATGGTGTATGTTCTGTGTGTGTGTGTTTGTGTGTGTGTGTGTGTTTGTGTATGTGCATGTCGACTATGCGCATGTATATGTGTGTTTTTGTGTGTGTTAGGTGTGGGTGCATTGTATATGTTATAGCTCTTCTGGTCAGAGGGTATATAGCTTTGTCCCTAGGAAATGACTGGGAGGATTCAAGACGTTCATCAGACGAGGCCAATGGGCTGCTTCCTAACAACAAGCTCATACTGTACGGTGAGGTGAGCAGCAGCTGGCTTGATGTGAATTATTTGCTCATGCATGTAAACACATGCACACATGTATATCACTATACACACATCACATATCACACATGCACATGTATATTCACACACAACACACATACACGTACATACACAAAGCACACAGCCACACACACACACACAGATGATTGTAGTGTCAAATGTGATGAACCAAAATCATGATGTCCAACAGTCCCAAGGTCCCAGAGTGTAACCTCAGTTCATGCAATAGAACGATAGCTATTTCAGTGACATCATGTTCATGTCTATGTTTTTCTGAAATAAAGGTGATTGTCACCACTGCAGCTTGTTGATCATTTCATTTGTAGCAAAAATGGCTCCACCCCTTCATAATAATGCAAATCTGTACATACAGATACACACAACCACTCATTCCTTGTCATGCTTGTCTGTTTATGGCGGACAAACTGTGACACTGTGTGTAAATATGCATAGCAGTTATTAGTGTGTGCCTCCACCTACAAAAAAATGCTGCCATTGATCAATCATGGGCTATAGCTGGCCTTGTAACTCGAACAAAGTATCAGTAATGCATCTGCAATATCAGAGAACACACTGTGCACACATGTAATTTGTCACACCTTGACTCAATACAGTTTATGACATGCACAATTGGTTCACAACCCTCAATTGACTAACATGGCCTCCTTCCCAATGGATTCATTGATATGGTGTGAGGACTCTGTATATCCAAGTCCAGCACACCCCTCTCCAGCAGGCAGTCAGTTGCTAGACCATGCATGCATGGCGTCCTGACAAGAGGGTTGCTACTGAATTGATCATCTTCCACATAGATGTTTAGCAATTATATCACTCTTATTTACTTATTGCAGTGCTTATTTGCTTACACGCTAATTGCATCGGCCACCACACATCTAGATTTACATAAATATATTACATCCTTCTCAAGCCACCATGCATATAATAATTTCTCCAACGACACATACGTATACGTACAGATCATAGTACCTTCAATTCGATAAACGAGATCCATCGATGCTTTTATAGAAAACCTGTCGCTATACGATTGCTGTAATGGCTATGCAAATGAATTAATTAACACAAAAAGGTTGGCTCCTACATACTGACACTCTATATGCATACCACCACCATTTCAGAAGAAAAAAAAAGTGGTGTACGGGTTGTTGAACCATAAAGGCTTTGAGTGATGTAAATTGTTGACCAACCAGCTGTTTCATTTTCATTATTCGGACCATATATTGCAGCATAGCAGCCATCGACATCGACGTCTCCAAATGTGGCAAGCGCACCCTGGTTTCAGCCAAACCTTTAAAGTACGGCAGCCTACAGTACACGTATAGAGAATAATCAGGATACGCCTATGCTGTTCTTCGCCCACGCTATATGCGTTGAATTAGAATACAAATCACATCCCATAATGATCGATCGATGATCAAAAGCTGTCGATTGTCAAAAGCTGTCGATCGATGTGTGATTGATCGATCGCCATCGATCAATCAGCCATCGATACTCGATGCATCGATAGTCGATGCATCGTTCATCGATCCACCTATCATCGATGGTCAAAAGCTGTCGATCGATGGTCAAAAGCTGTCGATGGTCAAAAGCTGTCGATGGTCGAAAGCTGTCGATCGATGATCAAAAGCTGTTGATTGATGTCGATCGATGATCAAAAGCAGTCGATAAATTTATCACTCAATTTATGACTCATTTGGCGTTCCATAATTGTTGGCTGTATCCAAATACGCTCACTAAAGTCCAACTGATTCTACGGTGCAACGGCAATAGTGGAATCTGGTGTTTTGCTAATCGTATTCATCACACTTCAAATCCTACATAGGACCGGACCTACTAACGTAGGTCCTGATATATATATATATATATATATATATAATATATACATAATAATCTTACATTGCTGGATACATTACATAAAACACCATCAAAATCATTTACATGCATGAACTGTATGCCGTTACCTCGGTATTATTAGCTTTCATAACCTTGGCATTGGCCGTCAGAACTTCAGTCAGCTGTAATGGCAGCAAGGTAATACATCAGCATACTGGCTAAATCACTATACTGTTCTATCTAATACATGTATTAGCATTTGCATGTAGCTATTAATCACTCATACCTGTTCCTCGATTGCTTCCTTAACTTCAATAAACACACTTGATCAAGCTATGAAGTTGCAAAGCCATATGTTAGAGGCTATAGTGAATCTGATTGCATGAGTTCAACTGCTTACATACCTGTTGCCTGAATTCTTGTGTTTGTACACTACTCTAGAGCTGAGAATAATACAAAGCATAAGTTAGAACACAATTCAGTTGTATGGTTCTTTTTCTTTTCAATTCCGAGTATTACATGTAGGCCTTGTTTTTTCTCTCACAGAAATGCAGTCTGTCTTAAAATGGTGGCTTATCTCGTAATCCCCAGGAACATTTTGAATTGTTCAAACTTCAAGCCAGCCATCATGCATTTAACCTAAAAAACTGGTCCTGCTAATGTCTATTTTAATAAATGCATTTTATATTCCATGCGTCCATGTGAGGCATGAATAACAATTGTGGCTAACATAACAACAGTTTGAGATGGTTGATCAGGGCCTAGAACAGATGGGCGTACCACAGATACTTTTTCAAGAATAATAAATGGAGGCAGGGAGGTGGGTAGGTAGACTCGCATATTGCAGGATGTAGAATTATGCGTGCTGTAACAAGGAAGGCCCAGACACACCTTTCTTTTACCAGAAGAAGGGAGGAAAGCATTTAGCTTCAGAAGGTTATTTTTAAATGGGGGGATAAGGCTCTGAATATATATTGGGTGGCGCGGTATATGACTGTAGCAAATGAACGGCTCGTTGATTAGCTACTGATACGGTCACACTGACAGTTGTTCATCCTACCTTGTACAAAACAGTTAACTTAGCTATGGCTTTCAAATCAAGTTGCTTAAATGAAGTCATGAATAATAATTCTGCCCTGGGGGGGGGGGGGGGGGGGGGGGGGGGGCGGTTCCGCCGGCGCTGAGCTTATTATGTCCATTGCTAAACAGTACTCCAATCACACCGTTGTGTATTATATGGCACGTTCATAAGTTTAATTCTTGCTAGGGTAGTGCATAAAGTAATCTACCTAGAGACAGCACCTGGTACACACTAGCTCGAAAGCTCAACATGAACTCCCATGCTGCACTTCCTTTTAACGTATAAGGCCGATGGGGGGGGAGGGGCACGAATGGTGGGTGGGGCTGGGGTGGGGGGGGGGGGGGGGTGCTGTCGGCTTCTGGCCCGATACGAAAAGTGGGGGGGGGGGGGGGAAGGAGGGGGCGGTGTTATCGCATATCGGGGGGCCGAGGATACAGTACAGTATAGTAGAGTTCATGCGTACGGGTATCAATAGACAGCGCAAGCGCGCAGCTATTATTGTAAAATGCGGCCCGAAAAGTTATGAATTTATAAATGGGGGGGGGGGGGGGGGTGGAGGGTGGGGGCACGTGCCCCGAGTGACCCCCCCCCCCCTCCCCAGGATCCGCCGCTGGAGCTACATGAAAGCTGTGAAGCCTTCCATGCATTACTTGATTATTTTGTTATATTCATCGATGGGCGTATTCTAGATTTGGAGCACGTGAGATGGTGGGAAATTTGTAGGGGAATCCCCTTACATGTTGTGTAAATAAAGTTTGTAAAAGGATCACAGAACTAATAGCCAGAAAGCTGTTAACTGACTGAAAATGAGTTACGAGCTGAAAGCGTTCGTGAGCCTTTACGATCATCTGCAGAGCATCCTAACCCCTGAAGACGTAGCAGGCGGGTGCTTTTCAAATGACATCATATCTAGCGTCGAGCTCGAAGAAGTACAAGCAGCTGGTGCGAGGCATAACAAGATGGCTGCTCTCTTAGGTGCGGTCCAAAGAGCCATTAAGTTAGACAAAGCAGCTTTTTACACTTTCCTCGAAGTACTTTCTAAAGAAGCAAAATACACTTCTCTTGTGGCTCAATTACGTAAGTAAATAGTAAACTGCCGGGTTACTAATGGGATTTAACTGACGGGTTAAACCATTTGATTGCCAACGTAGGCGACAAAGTTGCTCCACAGGCAAAACCAGAAGCACCTGTTCGGGTACCGCCCCCACAAGTCAGTGCTCCAAAAGGTAACGGATATAATGATCTCCTCTGGCGTTTGCTGGATGTATTGTTATCACATTATGTAGCTCAGGGCAATCATGCATTGGGCCTTCAACTGAAATCTATATGACTATATGTAGTTTAACTAAAGCTTTTTTTGCTGATCTTCAGGCTACATGCATGTATGCAAATTTATTTGTTAGTGAATATCTGAAGGCGTATCTGTAAATTAGTGCTATTTCATAATCACCTATATTTTCAAATGAGAAAAATTAGTAGTAACCTCAAACATCATGATGACTGCCATAATAGGCTGCAGTTAAGATTTAATTCAGTCATTATTTGCTGGCTTTCCGTAAGTCAAAATCCTTGCTGATCAAGAGAGAAGTATGTGTTTGCCACTTAACATAATATCACTGAAGTTATCTTCCAAACAGAACTAACTCATTGCATATTGAAGCCGGCAGATATCACTGTCATCATTCTATAATGACACAAATGTCCCCCATTGATTAGTTCCTACCACACTCTATAACACCCATGCATGCATTTTATATGCCATATTTCACATCTTAGAGTCCTGAGCATTATTAACAATTAATGTTTGTGTTGTACGTTTACAAATGACGAATGCTAGCAAGGTCATGGTGGGATATTACCCATTGTGTGGTAGCTCATGCAAAACTTTCTATGTGGATAGTGTAGATCCTAAAGAGGGATACGGTTAATGCCGGTGGTTCTTTAAAGTGATCAACTACTAGTATATTCCTTACTAATACAGTGCAGAATTGAGCTTTCTGGTTCAACAGAGCTGAATTAAAAACCAATTGGAACAAAAGATGCACTGGGCTTGTCAAACAAGTCAAAAATACATAGACTGGTATATATATAAGTCATTTAATCATTCAGTAGGAATGTGTATTAGGTGTAAGCTCATTCAAAAAAAGTAGCTACTGAACGCATATATACTGAATGCCTATAACTATATATGTCCTGGTTTAATGTGTCATAAAATTTCAGTTGTATATTCATAATTCATTCTACTTGGATTTGATTTTACAAAAAGGTATTGCTGCACACTCATATAAAGATTACACTGTACCTCTCTTGCATAGCTGACCGTTTGGATGCTGCAATATTATGTATATACATACACTCTACTTCCCTAAATAGCTGTTCCTCTGGATGCCTCCATACGTCTTGCTGACATAGCTAAGATTGCTGGAAATCTACCACAGCATATGATTGTTGCAAGCCAGCTCGGAATACCACAAGAAGAGATTAATGATATTGAAAATAAATATCATGCTTCTGCTCAACAAAGAGAAGCAGTACTAAGGAAATGGATCACTAAGAATGGAGGTGCAGCCACATACAGAGTGTTGTATGATGTACTGATGGAGCTAGGTGAAAGAGGAGCAGCTGAGAGGATACTTAATTGATGTTGCGAAAATGAGGCCGCCAGTTGTATAGTTGAACATCTCTTGTGATCAAAATGATTGACTCAATGTTAACACACTTTTTGTACAATATGTAGTATCCTCACTAGTAACATATTGCATCCGTGTACTGGTATATCTCTTCCAAACTGTTCAGACATTTGATATTGAAATGGATTGAAATCCTGTCATCATTCTATACTGACACAAATCTAATTTAAAAGGTTATGTCCTCATTAGGTCCTACCACACTCTATAACTCCCATTAGCCATATTTCATATGCCATATTTCACATCTTAGAGTCCTGATCATTATCAACGATTAATGTGTGTGTTGTACATTTACAAATGGACGAATGCTAGCAAGGTCATGGTGGGATATTAACCATTGTGTGGTAGCTCATGCAAACCTAGCTTTCTTTGTGGATAGTGTAGATCATAAAGAGGGCTACGGTCAATGCCAGTGGTTCTTTAAAGTGATCAACTTGAGTCTGATTCAAGTAGTAGTATACTCCCAGGGGCGGATCCTGGAATTCCGGAAGGGGGTCTAAGATTAAATTCATGAAGGGGGGGGGGGGGGGGTACGGGATGGGCGTGCCCCACCCGTGGCGGGGCCTGGGGCACAGCCCCAGCCGCTTTTTTAGTTTTCCATTTACTTGGCAGGAAAATTAAAGCACTTTTCACAATGATGCTGTTCCTAAACAACATAATATTGACGATATCAAGTATAACCTTTGGGCTAGCTACTCTGAAAATAGGTTAATTAACAAAAGCCTGAGTGGGTAACGACGAGAAAACTCTTCAACCACCGCATCTGGATTCAACTCCACATTTCTATGAATCAGCATCAATGCCAAACCATTTAATCTGTCATTACCCATAGTGCTTCGAAATGTGATGTCTTCAGCAATTTTCACAGCAAAAAGGCCGCAAATAATTTCACTACTGTTTGTACCCAAATGATAACAGTGATAACCATATCATCGGCTTTTACCAGAGCAATATTTGCTGAACCATTTCCAACGCACTTGGTAACGTCCCATTGGGCCCCTCCGATGAGGATGCAACATCAGTCAAGGACTCCTCATCTTCTTCCTGTGTATCGCTCTCATCGCTCGCATCATATGCATCTGATTCATCTACATTAGAACGCGTGTTTCGTACTACACCAGTTCATTAATAATTCATGAGCAACTAGGATGAATTTGTAGTGTTTTCAGTCCATGTAATAATTTTAAAAGTGTCCTTGTACAAATCTAAGTAAGCACTAGTCAAAGTGTAGGGCGTAGTGTGAGCATCATTGCTCATATGCTCCCTGGTGCGCCTGGCTCACAACAGCATGTGACGGCAATTCCTGCTCAAACATCACTTGGTTATTCATGCTTCCTGCACAACAGAGCTCAAAGTTAGAGCATAACACACAGCAGTTCATCAGCCCACATCAGTAGGCCCACAATCCCACAAGACCTACTGCTTACTTGTGCATATATATAATGGGAGCTGTTTTGTTACTTACAGACATAAATGACTAGACTAGCAGGATTTGCAGGCCTGTGTGGGACTGCTAAACTTTATATGCGTGCTACATGCACCCCATTTTAGCAGTTAGTTTATACAACTGTGCATTCATAGGGCTATCTGCAGGTTCGGAAAGCTTATAATATGGGGAGGGGAGGGGTTAATAATTATATTCATTGCCATATGAATTACGTTATAAAGCACCCCAGTATCGTCGTTAGCAGTGGTGAATTCTACTACAACATCAGTGACGTTAATGTCTAATGTACCGGCGTCCTCCCGCGGGGTTATATTTGTCTACAGCGATGTATACAGAAAATAACCTTGCCAGTTTAAGATCGCCGGCTGTTACATTTGACGGCAGTGCACGCTAGTTATACAGGTCCTTTAGAGTTTGGCCCGAAATGTTCAAGTTCTAATTATTTTTCCTTAGACCCAAGCCAGAGTTTCAAAGCGAAACCATTCGCGTGTTGCTGCTATGCGGTAATTACTATACTAACTACGCGTACAGAGATCGAATAGCTTCACTTCGGCGCTCAGAGAAAAAGAATAAGAGCTTGGCAATTTTGGGCCAAATCTAAAGGACCTGTACAACTAGCATGCACCGTCAAATGTAACAGGAATCTTAAACTGGCAGAATGTTATTATTTGTACAACACGGACAGTTACAAATGTATATCATCGACGATCGATCGTTAAAATATGAATTTGGGGGAGGGAGGTTAAGCACCCCCCCCCCCCCCCCCCCCAAATTATATTTTGGTGAGATAAAGTACCCCCTTGCCCCCCCTACCCCCCCCCCCCCCCCGGCCCCTTCCGCTGCCCCTGGACTAATGCAGTTTAGTGGTACTGTTCGATACGTTGCTTGCTAGGGTAGTTACGTTTATTTTTAAAGTTACAAAGCTTCCGAAAGTGATGTAAAGATACGACACCACAAATTCTTTTTTGTTAGGACTAATGGGACGAATTTCTAACAAAGATTCGAAACCACATCATGAACTGTCAACCTACACGGAAGGTTGGTAATCCTATTGGTACTGTACATACTTATAATGGATATGGGAATGTAGCCGATTCACTGATTCCATGAAATATGTTGAGCCATGCTGATCCGTTGCTCCGTTCAAATGTTATGCGCGAAACCCGACACCCCACTTGAAATAAAACCTATTGTATCGTTAAATTATTTCAGGGTAATCGCAATAATCGTCATTTTCATAACCAAATGAGTGTGAGGGAGAGGAGGTACATCACATTTCCAAATGTAGAATGATGTATGAGAGAGAGAGGGAGGGAGAAAAGATATTATAGATCCCTCATCCGCGTCTTCTTTAGGCCTCTATTACCTCCTATCTTCCATTCCTCCCTCCCTCAATTCTTTCTGTCTTCCCCACGCAATACTAAGGTTTCTCCCTTCCTCTCTCCCTCCCCTACTTCATGTCGTTTCCTTAATAAAGGAGGCAAAGAGGAGGAAGGAGGTTATTGCACAGAAGAGATTGAACTTAGATGTGTGCGTGTGTGAGTATTATGTGGCTATCGTGATATGGTGTGTGATCAAAACTGATGGTATGGTTAATTAAGCAAGCGCATATGGTTTAATGTATATATATATATCAGTTTCAAATAATCAGAACACAAGTCAAATGACTTTCCAGGACACTATAAGAACATGTAAGCTGCACTTTATAGGAAACATATACAGTGATTGTATGTCTCCAATAACCTCCTGTACACATTAATTAAGATCCTTACGCCCACCTACAACTCCCCCACCACCACCCTCCCCCCTCCCCGCTCGATCCAGGACAATGTCATTTCACAAGTATGGCCGCCATCCCCGGAAAAACCTTCATCAGAACAATTCTTCCCTGGTCAAAATTTTCTAAGTTCTCTCGCCTCAGAACACAACTTATTAATTAAAAAGTCCCTCCCCCATGAAATAGCATTTAACCAATGCAGCCAAGCACTAGTCTTCCTTATATGCGATAATAAATGGTATGAAGGCCCGGCAACGCTGAGGGCTGACTCGTATGATTGTTCGCGATATAAATGGCATGCAATCTAAACTCAGTTCATGCCAATAAACTCACCAAACGTTCGGCAGACTGATGTGAGTCTGACACGCGTCCCGCATTTGCGTCGCTTAAAATGTGTTAGGAAAGGCGACGGAGTCACAAACAGTGTTGCCGCGGTTGGACCGTCAACCGTGAAAACCGGTGTCGGAGGATTCAGTGACCCCCTAGATTGGTGACCCCCCGGTCACCCAGTCCTAGTATTTAGTGACCCCAGATATGGTGACCTTCTACGGGATTTCGTGACCCCCACAGGATTGTAGTACTTGGCGACGTTGGCGTGCAACACTAATTTAGTTAAAAACCATTCTCATGTCTGCATGCGTGCCTTTATCGTGTTAATGCATGCACATGTCAAATTAAGCAGGCACTGAATCAATATGCCTGCAGTACACATCCAGTCATTGTGTTCTTGAGTAAAGCCTACACACTTCATGTGAAACCACTTATGGCACATACTGCACTGCACTAAGTTGTCATATGAAGCAGGCAGTAGACATGTGCAATAAAGTGGCACCTCCCGAATTGCTGCGGTCTTTGTGCTCACCCTTAATCGATGGGGAAACGGCATGTAACAATCATTTAGTAAGCACTCTAGAACATGCTTCTTCATAGCACACTGATCAAATTCAAGCTCCTCCACCTTGTCACCAAGTGCGGCATGTAGAGCAAAGGCGATAGCAAACAACCCACAATCATTAGCTCCATCTGCTGCATGACAGAAGGTATGTGTATCTGTAAAGCAGGCCCTTTTTTGCCATGACTTATTGCACTTCTGTATATCAAGGCCAGCTGCACAGTTATGAAGCTAATATGCTATCATAGACCACTACATGTTCTCCAATGCTGCTAGAAGTGACCCAGTGATGTTTGCAATAGTGAATTTGTACTCCTGATGATGGAACTGATTCAAATCCATTTGTTTCAGCCAACAAAGGTGATTGCGATCCTCCAACATGTGAGAACTGATTTTTCAATAGCCTTTGTGCTGCAGAGATGTGTTCATCTGTTAGCCACGCACCACTCATCATTGCATGATTTCTGCAGCTTCTTAGAGAGCACTGGACTGGCGGTAGTGACCTGTTGCAAGTTAAATACATTTTTAGATGCACTAGAATGTGATGCAATGCTATGCATAAAGTATAGACCATACACATCAACAACTTCATACCTGCTCATTTCTATCTTGATCATTCTCTGCTACATTTAACTCCTTTTCATTCTATGTTACATTTAACTCCTTTTCATCCTCTTGGTAACGATTTGAACATTTTCTGCTGCATTTAATTCCTTTTTATCCTCTTGGCAATGATTTGAATAGTACAATTTCAGTCATGCAACATTAACTCCATTTTTAAGCAGAAGTTGGGACTGCAGATTTTGGAGATGGCAGACTCCCTTTTCGTTTATTGATACTACTTGATAAGTGCCAGTCCATTTATCTTGCATCTTGTCTCCTTTCTTTGTATCCCTTTTGGAGTTCCAAAGCATCACAAGGCTCCCCATCCTGACATCCTAAACAAAAACTTCATGTTAACTCCCTATTTTTCAAGAAAAATTATTCCATTCTACTTCAACATTGTTTAATTTCTTGTTAAAATCCTCTGAGTAGCGCTTCTGTGCTCTTTCAATATTCTTAGCTGCAGAACTGAACACATTTTCTCTTACACTGACCAGCTTCTCTATTTTCTATTCAATATTATATGCACCTTGGTCTTCTGATTCAACATCTACTTTCTGATTGAAGTGCAGCTCTACTGGCAAAACTGCTTTCCTAGAAAATAGCAAGAATATTTCAATAATTACACAACTGAGCCACTTCATTGCGTACCTGCTGTACAAAAGCTCAAATGGTTTGTAGCCAGTGGATTTTTGTTTTGAAGTTCTTATGGCAAACAGTACACTGTCTAAATGTTGATCCTAATTATTTTGATGATCATTGCACAGTTTGATAAGGCATGTCTGAATGGTGGAATTCAGCTTCTCAACAAGACCATTAGTTTGTGGATGATATGCGGAAGTTATCCGATGCTCAGTTTCTAGAATTAGAATTTCATGACGATGGCTGTTGATGGAATTTACGAATTCCCTGCCCTGATCTGAAATGATCCTCTTTGCACATCCAAACCTGTGTACAACAGCAATTTAATGGTTTGCAAGTTATAATTGTTAACCTGCCACTCACCTACATGTAGTAGAAAAAATGAACTGTGCCACACTGTATGCAGTCTTGTCCTGAAGGGCTTTTGCTTCAGGCCATTTACTAAAATAGTCTATAAGTATATCAATTGCAGTCTAAAGGGGGTGAATGTACAGCCATAAACCAAACTGTAAAGGTGATTTAAAAGTCACGCAAATGGTATAACTCCAGAACAGAACATTTTAAAAACTGAGCAGTAACTTTTAATAACAACGTATAAACAACTTTACCTTTATCACTGGCATGATTTTGGTTTCAATAGCATAATTTTTCAACGCTCAGTTTTGGAATTACACAAGTTCTACCAATTTAATTTTTTTGCGCGACTTTTCGATCACCCTGTATAGAACCATTGTACTTTACATGCTGATAACTGTGTGCAATATGCACATGAAATAAAACTTGTAGATGAAACCAACCTGTTGCCAGACTTCAGGCTCGATTGGTATAGGATGCAATATTGCTGAAGGTTTCCTGAACTTATTATTGTTACGCTGACACCTGTCGCACTTCTGGACATAATCTTTAATGTCCCCTGACACGTCTGGCTTCCAGTAAAATCTGGAGATTATCTTCTCTAGCGTTTTGTCTCTGCCCAAGTGACCACCTGCAATAGGAAACGTTTTAGGAATGAGCTAAAATTTATTTTTCACGACAAGACATACCTTCTGTTGAGCAATGGCAGGCTTCCAAAATCCTTTTCTTCTCTTCCTCTGTGCGGATACATACTCTCCACGGTACTCCGCTGGTCTCAACAAATTATGCGAGCAAGATCTAAAGTACAACACACCATCTTCGCACTTGAAGTTATTCTTCACCTGATAGAAATGTCGTATTTTTACATACTTACACTTACAACCCAAAGATAGCGCAAAGATTTACTTTACGGCGGAAGTTTCTCTTTTCGTCTTTTGAAAATCCCTCAGGAAAAATTTTAAAAAAAATTAATTAACAGCTTGATTTCTTTAACATATGTTGCAGTAGTTAGAAAATCCATATGCGATTAAGTAATTGTATCAAATCTCTCATAAATCAAAATATTCGTTGTATTTACTATTAGATTAATGTACATGCACAAAACACAAAACACAAACATAAGAAGTTAGTAGGATAAGAGCTCTCTTGTCCAATAGATCATTAAAGTTGAAGTATCTAATAAATGTACAGAATGAAGTTAATATTTTTAATAACCATTATAAATTATTCCAGTATAAAATGAAGTGCATAACACTATTTGATTTGGTAATAATGGTGCGTTATTACAACTCAAAGTTGCAGTGGTCATATAGCTTTTTCAAGTTTAATTTGATTTGTTGTTTTGAATATTAACAAGTAAAACGTCAATCATATTTCAAAAGTCCCATCAAGTTTATTCTGCAGTTTATAAACGTTATTAATTAAAAGTTGTCATACAATGGACACTCTTTGCAGAAGGAAAGGGAGAGACTGGTGGTCATGAGTGATGCTCTGTTGACGCCTGCTGATATCCGTGAGCAAACTGAGAGCATCAGGGCCAAGGGCACCTGAGGTCTCTATTGCTACTGGGACAAAATGGTGGGATTTGGACAGCAGAGCATATTTCTCCTTCTTCCTGGCTTCAGCAGCTGTGGCTACAGCTCTAGCTTCCCTTGTGGCATTGCTTCTTAAGGTTAAAGTATCTAATAAAGTATCTAATAAAGGTACAGAATGTTAATATATTATTCAAGTATAAAATGAAGTGCATAACACTATTTTGATTTGGTAATGGATTATTAATGATGCGTTATTAAAACTCGCAGTTGTAGTAGTCATGTAGCTATTTCAAGTTTAATTTTATTTGTTGTTTTGAATATTAACTAGTACTGTCAATCTTTTTCAAGGTCTTATCAATTTTATTCTGTAGTTTATAAATCACGTTAACGATATTAATTAAAAGTTGTCGTACATTATTTTATCAATTTAGTTAATTGCAAGCTAAAGCTATTTGATTTTATCTTTTGAATTGCTAACGTAAAGCGTGGTTATTGTGCGTGCATAAATTCATTCAGATTGACAATCCTATTATATTCTAATTATAGGTAAGCATGAAGTACATTTTTGAAGCACAGTGCTCAGTCTCCCACCTGGCAGCCGGCTGGCCCTGCAGCTGCAATGCAGCAAGTCAAAGGCCATCACAAACATCTACCAGAGGCTTAACCTCACCTTAGTTCGCTGCAATGCTCTCCCGTGCAAGGTTTCGGCATTCAGAGAACAATGGTTGAGGTGTGTGCACGGTGGGGTGTTGTGTGGGTACCCCTAAGACGTAGATTTTGTTTAATAAAAATTAACACGCCAAATAATGCATGAATCAAATATACACATGTACACACATCGGTAGTAACTCCTGCTCATGCTCCTGCGATCCTGCACATGGTTGCAACGGGTAGGACTCTTGCCGCTAAGAGACCGCTTCTGATTTTTTTGGTACAAGAACACTCAACATGAATCATATAACTCATATGCTGCACTTCTTTTCAACGTACAAGGCCGAGCTACATACAAGCTATGAAGACAGACTTCCATGCATTCATGTTGATTATTTTATTATATTCATCGATGGGCGTATTCTAAATTAATGGTGAGATTTGGAGCACGTGAGATGGTGGGAAATTTATGGGGAATCCCCTAACGTGTTGTGTAAATAAAGTTTGTGAAAGCTGTTAATTGATTGAAAATGAGTAACGACAGACCTGCCAACTATGTTTTGATAGCTTGCGTGAGCGTCGGCATGAATTTGCGGGAGAATGGGTAATTTAGGGGCCGAAATGCAGGAGCATCAAAAATTAGCCGTATTTACTGTTAGCAAATTTCCGCAACGGTATTACAGACGGATAAGAAGTGGGGTATCGGGAGAACAATGTGGCTCTTCCATATCGTCGGAAGAACCATTTCGATCAGGATCTAGATCAGCAACAGGATAATTTTCGCGGCGCATGCAGCACGTGAATACATTAGGTAAAGTAATCTATGATGGAAAAAATAACGTACGATAATAATACAAATACCAACTTGATAATATTATAAGCGGTTAAGTTACTGTATCAAATTCCTCATAAACAAAGCCCTCTATTAACAAAGTTATTCAAGATTGCGGTTTACGATAATGGATTTTAATAACTAACAATAAGTAACACATGATCTGGTTATGCGGTGGAACAGTACTGACTTCAAGTTCCTAGGTTCAATAGTGAGTTATTAACATTTAAGACCATCATTGCTTTAAAGTTATTAAGGTTGAAGCTATTGTGTGGTAAATATTTTTAATAACCATCATAATTATTCCAGTAGAAAATGAAGTATATAACATTATTTGATTTGGTAATGGATTATTTAATGGTGCGTTATAATAACTCGAAATTCATAAAAACGTTGAGGTCATATAGCTTTTTCAAGTTTGATTTGTTGTTTTGAATACTATCTAGTAAAACGCCAATCAAATTTCATACCTTTTCAAAGCGTCATCAATTCTATTCTGCAGTTTATAAATCACATTATTACACTTTACTTCCCTACAATAGCTGATCCTCTAGAAGTCTCCATACCTCCTGTTGGCATTGCTAAGGTTGCTGGAAATCTACCACAACATATGATTGTGCTGTAGAGGACGTCATGGGGGCCGCTGTGTATTACAGTGAAGTAAGTTATGTCTCTATAGAAAGTATTACTGGCTTAGGAAGCCAGTTCATAAGTAATTCTCCTCGAGGGGCCATACAAGGGTTATCTGGTGGTCTTCACGTATATAGAAACGTCTTGTTCAAAAATAATACTGGTGGAAATGGTGGAGCTATTGGTCTTCTGAAGAATGCCCACTTGTATTTTTATCCAAATTGCAATGCAGTATTTAAAAACAATGCAGCCAGCACATTTGGTGGGGAAATCTACATACAGGGAGATCCAAACATTCCCAAGTCAGCATTGATAAGTTGTGTGATTCATTTTGTTGGACCTCAAGATAATTATTCCATCAGCTTTATCAGTAACATTGCAAACTTGTCAGGCCAATCCATTTATGCAACTCCATTTATAATTGCTCCCCTTCATTGCCACTAGAGCTGAATAATAGTGAATATTATTTCAACCATCCCTCAGCATATTATGACCGTGTTTTCAGTGTTTCAGCAAATACATCAAAGGTTCAAATACTTTCATTTCCACTGCATATTTACCTGTGTTATTGCAATGCTAGCAATCAGTGTGAAGTCCTACCTAGTGGGGCAAATAGTATAGTCACCACCCCAGGAAGGACCATTCAATTCGCAGCCACTTCTATAGACTCTGAAAATCACCTCTCTCTAACTGTTGTGTACACTAACGTTCCTCCAAATAGTCACAACACCTCAGCAGAACGTGCAGTGGATATCGAAAATGTGTGAAACAATAGAATACCAAATATACGGACAGGTGAACACTTCAATCAATCTCCAGCTATCCACTTTTGTGGGTGATGTTCCAACCATCCTACAGATCACCCTCAAACCATGTGGCCCTGGGTTTGTCCTGATATCCAACTCTGAAGGGTTCTTAATGTGCAGTTGTTCATCATTTTTAATGCCATCAATGGAGAACTGTGATCTAGCCAGTGGCACTGTGACAAGATCTGACAACAAGTGGATAGGTTTATACAACAATGGGACAAATAACCTTCCTGCTGTTGTCTACACATGTCCACTTGACTACTGTAAGTTGACCTTAACTCAGCTCTCTTTAGCAGCACCTGATGAGTTATGTGATAAAAATCGTCAGGGTCTACTCTGCAGCCATTGCAGTCCCAACCTGAGTGTGGTATTTGGGTCCACTGAGTGTCAGGTTTGTTCAGACCTTTGGCTCCTCTCCATCCTACTGTATGGTGTGTTGGGTATTGTGCTGGTGGCTACTCTATTTATCATTAACCTAACTGTGTCTCAGGGAACCATTTATGGCCTCATATTTTATGCCAATGTTGTTCAAGTAAATTCTTCTATTTTCTTCGACCAACCATCTCTGAAACCTTTGCAAATCCTGATTTCGTTTATCAACCTTGATCTGGGGTTCCCTCTATGATTCTATAATTTCAAATGTTTGCCATAATCGATTCAGTCACTTTGTTGGTAAGAGAGCTGTAAGAGTGCTGGCTACTCTCATCTATCTGTCCTACTCCAAACTGTTGAGAACTGTGATTGATATCCTTATGTATGCAACTGTTAAAGTAGAGGGTAGCAATCAATTCCGGGTGTGGTTTTATGATGGAACAATTCACTACCTTGAAGGAAGGCATCTCGCTTTGTTTCTCGTAGCCGTAGTAACGAGTGTCTTTTTCATCATCCCCTACACAGTAGCCCTAACACTAATTCCCATCACCAGCAGGTACAGTGACCACAACAGGCTATGCACCTGACTCCATCAGCCTACTCAAGCCCATGAATGATGCATACTATGCATCATTCAAGGTGTGTGGCGAAGCTGGCTTGGGGTGCATCATTGGCTTTTGCAGGTCCTTTACGTTCCAACTCCATTTTACAGTTCGGACCAACCTTACTTATTCATGTACATTCATGCGATCATTCTAGTCGTCTTTCTGTTCATTCAAGCTCACGTAAAACCTTTTGGGGAGCCATCCAATGTGAGCAGCAAGGTGAAGTGGATCACTACAGATATCTACAATTGGACAGACTCTTTCTGTCCTAGCTTTGACAGTATCATATCTCCTATCAAATGGTAGCAACGCCCACCACATTAGCATCACAGTTGGTTCTTTAGTAGGCCTTGCTGGAATCATGATTTTTGCCACTGTTTCATATCACACTTTTATGGCCATTAAAAATATCCACGCAACACGTGTCACCACGAAAGGAAGAGCAGCATCTATCCCATCATCTTCCATGCAATCTGAAACTGTTATTGATAATACGTACGAAACTCTCGACTATTATGAGAAGCCTCCACCATTGAATTATGTCATGTCCTACGCAGTATTGACAGATAGTGATCTGAGAGAGCCTCTTATGGAATCATTTAATTGTAATGTAGGTCAATGTGTTCTAGTGCAATCAGAGTACTTATTTGTTGTCTATAGCTGTGCCTTGATTTTGATCGTAAAATTAATTACCTGTGACATGGCATTGCATGGACAAGCATGCCGTACTTGGACGTGCTTCAGCATTCAGTGATTCCTAATTCACTCTCTTATACATTAATGTTCTAATATCTGTGTCTAACTGTAACCAAAGCACATTGGGCATTTCTAACTGCGCAAATAGTACGGCGAAAACTGTTTTCCTGGAGCGAACGCTAAGACACCTCGATCAGCAAATGCCACTGGCGCTCAGAGTGTCATGTCAGCTACCGCAGAATACACATGCAAATCCTCCACATGAACTACATGCAAACGCTTGCACTGTTGTGTAAGCGTCAATAAAAACAGCATTCCACCGTAAAAAATAGAAATGGAGTTGGATTACCGGAACATACATATTGAGGTGTATGTGTGTGTGTGTGTGTGTGTGTGTGTGTGTGTGTGTGTGTGTGTGTGTGTGCATTGTGTGTGTGGTGTGTGTGTGTGTGTGTGTGTGTGTGTGTGTGTGCATGTTGGGGATTTAATGCCTGTGTGCACAGCAAAATCATCTATACATGTATGTGTATAATCGACCTTAGCACCACTTCACAGCCACTGCGCCATGACTATTTCACAAGCACTGCATAGCACTATATGTCACAGGCACAGCATTGTATTAGAGGCACTGCACAACAGCACTACACTACACAATAAGCACCAAATCACTAATTCACAAGCATACATGTAGCACCATGCCACTAGCATATTGTGCAAACAAGGCAGCTAGACTTAGTGCATTACGCTTACAAGCAACTTTTCCAAGCCATGTTGTAAGGGACGACAGAAGGTGCTAACTGAACCAAGTATGTGCTGGTAGTTTGGCATCTTTTACAATTAACCACGCGTGACATGGAGCATTAAGTACCCATATGCAGGGCCATGCTGTTTGTCCCATGCATCACATCCGAATGCTCTGTAATCTGCCATCTGCTGAGGCATCATCAGCGTACCAAACCTGCATGAACGATATATTGTCAAGGGAGAGCGGACGTATCAGAGGGATGGTACTGATTGCATATACATGGCCATTGAGAGAGGGTCACCTTGCGTCACATCCTCTTGATACAAGATTGACTCCCTATCAATGAAAAGATCAATGTTCACCCTGTATAGGTATTAATAAGATGGGACGCGAGTGTTGGACACAGAGTATGACATTGCATGCGTAGGGCAAACCTGTCGATTCAGAGAATTGAATGCATTTTTTTGCATCAACCGGAATGATAGCATCATTTTTTGGATGGTTTAAGACATGGGTCATTGCATGTTATACTTCATTTTTAATAAAATATTACTGTTTTACCCAGTGCTGCATATATAATGTTCTAAAATACGGTTACTATGCAACCTCTCTATACATGCCCGCGCAATATGAATAATTAACTACATGTTCTCGGCGAGACTTAACAGTTAACCGCAATAGTGTTGCCGGCTTTAATTGTTCCTGCATGGACATTATTACCTGTACCGGTTTTGTGGCAAGGATGGTCGCTTGGTACTCGTCGCTATTTGAATTGGGAGGTGGTCGTTCCTACTTGTTGCTAGGTACGCGTACCTAGCAATCAATAGGAGCTAGGCTGAGTTTATATACGCAGACGTACGGACGTACGAACGATATTCATCAATAAACTCATAGTTTGGAGCACGAGAGTTGTGGTTTGGGGAATCCCCTTGCAAATTAAGTTTTGTAAAAGCGTGAATTGATTAGAGATGAGTGACGAGCTGACAACGTTCGTCAGCCTTTACGATCTCCTGCAGAGCACCCTAACTCCTGAAGACGTAGCAGGCGGGTGCTTTGTAGAGAGCATCATTACGAGCGTCGACCTCGAAGAAGTACAAGCAGCTGGTTCGAGGAATAAAAGGATGGCTGTTCTCTTTGATGCGATCCAAAGAGCCATTGAATCGGATCGAGCAGCTTTTTACACTTTTCTCGACGTGCTTTCTAGAGAAGCAAAATACACCACTCTTGTGGTTCATCTACGTAAGTATACATAAACTGACGGGTTGACTGATGGATGAAACCATTTGATCCCCAACGTGTACCCTCGTAGGAGGCAAAGTTCCTGCACAGGCAAAAGCAGAGGCATCTGTTCGGGTACCGCCCCCACAAGTCAGTGCTGCAAGAGGTAACGGATGTAATGATCTTCTCTGGCGTCTCCTGGATGTATTGTTATCACATTATGTAGCTAGGGGCAATCATACTTTGGGCCTTTAACTGAAATCTATATGACTAAATGCCCACTAGTGGTTTTTTTGCTGATCTTCAGGCTACATGCATGGATGTATGCAAATTTATTTTTTAGTGAATATCTGAAGGCGTATCTGTAAATTAGTGCTATTTCATAATCACTTATATTTTCAAATGAGAAAAATTAGTAGTAACCTCAAAAATCATGATGACTGCCATAATAGGCTGCAGTTAAGATTTCAGTCATTATTTATAACATATTAACATCACTGAAGTTATCTTCCAAACAGAGCATGTTGAAGCAGATAACGCTGTCATCATTCTATAATGACACAAATGTCCCCCATTAGTTCATACCACACTCTATAACTCCCATGCGTGCATTTTATATGCCATATTTCACATCTTAGAGTCCTGAGCATTATTAACAATTAATGTTTGTGTTGTACGTTTACAAATGGACGAATGCTAGCAAGGTCATGGTGGGATATTACCCATTGTGTGGTAGCTCATGCAAAACTTTCTATGTGGATAGTGTAGATCCTAAAGAGGGCTACGGTCAATGCCAGTGGATCTTTAAAGTGATCAACTAGTAGTATATTCCTTGCTAATACAGTGCAGAATTGAGCTTTCTGGTTCAACAGAGCTGAATTAAAGACCAATTAGAACAAAAGATGCACTGGGCTTGCAAATCAAGTCAACAATACATAGACTAGTATGTATGAGTCATTTAATCATTCATTAGGAATTTGTATTAGGTGTAAGCTCATTCAAAATAAGTAGCTACTGAACGCATATATACTGAATGCCTATAACTATATATGTCCTGGTTTAATGTGTCATAAAAAAGTGTAATTTCAGTTGTATATTCATAATTCATTCTACTTGGATTTGATTTTTTGTCAACATAACAAAAAGATATTGCTTCACACTCATATAAACAAATTACACTGTACCTCTCTTACCTAGATGACCATTTGGATGCTGCAATATATATTATAATTATGTATATAATAATTATAATATTTATAATTATATATATATATGCATACACTCTACTGATTTCCCTACAATAGCTGATCCTCTAGATGCCTCCATACGTCCTGCTGACATAGCTATGGTTGCTGGAAATCTACCACAGCCGTTGACTGTTGCAGGCCTGCTTGGAATACCACAAGAAATGATTAATGATATTGAGGAAAGGTATAATAGTACTGCTAGACAAAGAGATGCAGTGCTAAGGAAATGGATCGATAAGAATGGAGGTGCAGCCACATACAGAGTGTTGAATGATGTACTGATGGAGCTAGGTGAAAGAGGAGCAGCTGAGAGGATACTTGATATTGCGAAAATGAGGCCGCCAGTAGTATAGCTTGTGATCTATATGATTGACTCAATATTAACACACTTTTTGTACAATATTTAGTATCCTCACTAGTAACATATTGCATCCCTGTACTGGTATATCTCTTCCAAACTGTTCACACATTGGATATTGAAATAGATTGAAATCCTGTCATTATTCTTTACTGACACAAAGCTAATTTAAAAGGTAATGTTCCCATTAGGTTCCTACCACAATCTGTAACTCCCATTAGCCATATTTCCCTGCCATATTTCACATCTTAGAGTCCTGATCATTATCAACGATTAATGTGTGTGTTGTACGTTTACAAATGACGAATGCTATCAAGGTCATGGTGGGATATTACCCATTGTGTGGTAGCTCATGCAAAACTTTCTATGTGGATAGTGTAGATCCTAAAGGAGGCTACGAGGCTACGATCAATGCCGGTGGTTCTTTAAAGTGATCAACTTCAGTCTGATTCAAATATTAGTTTACTCCTTACTAATTTAATGCAGAGCAGAATCGAGCTTTCTGGTTCAACAGACCTTATTTAAAGACCAATTGGAACAAAAGATGCGCTGGCTTGCCAAATCTATACATGACGAAGCAATCAAGTCAAAAATACATAAATATGATAATTCAGTAGGAATTTTTATTAAATGTAAGCTCATTCAAAGTTAGTAGCGACTGAATGCAAATGCTAAATGCCTTTTGGAAGTTTAGCTAGAAACTTCCATATAGGAATTGATCCCGAAAATGAACACGAGACCTGTTTATAACGAGAATCCTGACGATTGGATCGTTTAGCTAGCTGCTGTAATCGAACGAGAAGACAGAAAGTGAGTAATTTCATCGTTTGTTTTATGTCGCAAAACTGCGCGGTTGTAGAGAACAAAAGGGTACTGCCCATCTCGTACCCAGTCTCGGAACTCCTTCTTGACCACGCATAACTCCCGATGGATAGGAACACATTTAAAGCATAGAAATTACAAAAAATAGTTTCAGAATTGGCTGGAAGAGTGCCTTCTGTGATCAAATACTCGATGGTATAGTTTGGTAATCGGGGAAGTACTAAATGTTACTCATAAAATTACGGCTGAATCTTGAAAAGTTTAGAATAGTCTATACCAAGCCAGACAACTACAGGAGCAGTAGCAAATGATTTACAATCGACTATATGGTCAGTGTAAGACGTATAATTAGATATGAAGAAAAAATATCAATGAATCAAAGTAACAAAGTAATAGTTTTATACGTAGCACACGAACATAGCATACAAATGGGATAAATATGGGACAACCTTTGCAGGATGGTGCACAAGGTAGGTCTATTAGGTGTAACACTACTCATGTACATACATGTACATGCAAAACTAAACATCTGAATCTGATGTCAGTGATTGGAGATGAACAAGTGAACAAGTCTCTTACATTCTACTACTGTTTATTATGTGTGCATAAGATTATCCACAAAGTCAGACAGTTTCCTCTGGCAATGAGGCGAAAGACATTTCGTCCCTCAGCATTGAGGTGATGGCTTTTTCAACCTCCATGGTGTGACTGTATTTTATGGACTATGCGCATGCGCAATTATGTATATAAATTATATTTATATATAAATGTATGCTTTGCTGTAATTGTCAGTCTGACGATTTAGTGATCCAATTATTACACTGGCGACGAAGGTGTACTTATGGCAGTGGCTTTCGGTCACATTTGTGAGTTTGAATTGGGTACGGAGTTAAAATCGGCGTATTTGGAAAGGGTACAACTGTGTTTTGTTGCAAATGATGTTGCTAATGAAAAAAAGTTGGCAGTTTTGCTTAGCGTTATAAGGAGCAAGACTTACGTATTGCTACGCAGTCTACTACACCCAGAGGCGCCGAATGAAAAGACATTTGACCAGTTAGCTAAGACGCTAAACGTACACCAGGAACCAAAGCCGCAAACTATTGTGGAGCGATTCCACTTTCACCGTAGGAACCAAGAACAGAGTAAGTCAGTATTAGACTATATAGCAGAACTAAGGTGTCTGTCTGCAACATGTGACTTTTGGGGGTATTTGAAAGAAGTGTTGCGTGACCGTTTTGTATGTGGCTTGTCGAACGAAGCAACGCAGAAGCGCCTGCTGACTAAACAGATGAACCTGGACCTTGCCAAGGCACTGCCGGGAGGTGGCTCAGGCTATGGAGGCGGCGCAGAAGAATGCGCTACAGTTCAAAGACCTGTCGGTAGGGCGTGTGAAGCTGGACCCAAAGGTCAGTCAGGTTGCGGAAAAACAGGTAACACCATGAAGGAGCGCATGTTATCGTTGTGGCAAGAACAATCATGTTGTCAACAAGTGTAAATTTACTGACGCCACGTGTTATTGCTGTGGAAAGACCGATCATATTGCTTTCGTATGTAGGAGAAAACAGAAGGGTGAAAGGAGAGGGGGTAGTAAAATGCGTTGAGTAGAGAATCAGTCACAGACAGAAACTGAGGAAGGTGATAAAGATAGAACCGGAGAGGAGGATAACATAACTGAAGGTATTTGCAACATATCAGAGCCCTCTGGTAGGAAACCCATGTTGGCTGAGTTTAAAATCCAGGGTGTATGTTTTACAATGTAAATTGATACTGGTGCAGCGGTAACCTTGATATCTCTAGTCACATTTAATAGACATTTCCCAAAAATGACTTTATCTCCTAGTTCAGCACGACTCTCAACATATACTGGTCAAAAGATTTCTGTATGTGGTGAAATCAAGGTTAAAGTAAGGTATGGGCAGCAAGTGAGGGTGTGCACGCTGATAGTGGTGGAGGGTGATGGACCAAATTTGGTGGGAAGAGATTGTTTTCGGCGTTTCAAACTGGACTGGCATCATATACAAAAGGTGCAAGTGAGTGATAGTCTCAACAGTGGACTCGACACACTGTTAAAGATTTGTAGAGGTGTTTGAGAAAAGTAAGGGCCCAATTGTTCCATACTTAGCGAAGTTGCATTTAAAGGGTCATGCAGAGTAAACCAGTATATTGCCATCTATGGTCTGTACCCTTTGCATTGAAGGAAGGGATAAAGGAAGAGTTAGATCGATTAGAAAAGGATGGAATTATCCACAGAGTAATGCATAGTGAGTGGGCCACCCCGGATTTGTGGTGATTTCAAGGTCACAATTAATCCTGCCCTAGATGTGGATAGATATCCCTTGCCGAAACTTGAAGAACTGTTCGCAACAGTGTCTGGGAGAAAATGGTTTAGTAAATTGGAGCTTATAAAAATGCATATTTACACTTGGCTTTAGATGAAGAGTCCCAGAAACTTTGTACCCTTAATGCTCATCGAGGGTTGTACCAATGCAGGCATATGCCATCTGGAATAGCATCTGCTCCAGCCCTGTTTCAGAAAACAATGGATTCTGTACTGCAGGGGAACAAACATGTGGTGTGTTACATTGATGACATCCTAGTGACAGGCAGAAATGAGAGTGAACACTTAAGAAACCTGGAGCAGGGTTTCAACAGATTGAAAGAACTTGGAATACGGTTGCGTAAGGATAAGTGTGCTTTTCTCTCCCACTCAGTGGATTTCTTAGGCCATCGAATTGATGCAGAAGGGATCCATCCATTGCCAAGTAAGCTAGAAGCCATGGTAAAGGCCCCTGCTCCTATAAACACCGAATTGAAGTCATTCCTATAGGAATGGTAAACTATTACGCCAAGTTATTGCCAAATGTGTTCACCCACCTGTTTCCTCTGTATATGCAGGCACTATTAAAGAAAGAACATGGTTGGAAATGGGACAAGGAATGTCAGCATGCCTTTGTCCAAATAAAGAAAATGCTTAGTTCCACACAGGTTCTTATTCCTTATGACCCTAAACTTCCACTACGTCTGGCAGCAGACACCTCAGCATATGGACTTGGAGCTGTCTTATCACATGGGTGGCCTGATGGCAGTGAACGCCCCATAGCCTTAGCATCATGTACCTCGGCATCAGAAGAGCGTCACTATGCTCAACTTGATAAAGAAGCATTGGCCTTAATATTTGGTATAAAGAAATTTCATCAATACGTATATGGGCGTAAGTTTACTCTTGTGACAGACCATAAACGTTTGACCACCATACTAGGACCCAAGAAGGGGATTCCAATGTTAGCAGCATCCAGATTGCAACGTTGGGCTATGCTTTTGGCAGCATATACAGTATCGGTCTGCACATGACAATGGAAATGCAGATGGACTTTCGCGTCTACCATTACTGGAGGACCGACCTGATGTGGAAGATTTAGAGACAAGTGTAGAACAAATTGAAGCATTTCCAGTTACTGCAGCTCACTTAAGGCAGGCAACACATAGTGACCCAATATTAAGTAAGGTATTGCAGAATCTAAGAAAGTTTACTGGCTTGATCAAAGATCTGAAGCTTTAAGCCCCTATGCAAATAAGCAGCATGAGTTGTCAATAGAGAAATTGCACCTTATTACGGGGAATAAGGGTGGTGATACCTGATAAACTTAGACAAGAGATATTGCAAGAGTTACATCATAACCATCCCAGCATATCTAGAATGATGTCATTAGCAAGGTGACATGTATGGTGGCCATCTATAGATAAGGACATTGAGGATTGTGTGCATGGTTGTACTGCATGTCAAGAGGTTAAATTACTGAACCTCTAGCTCCCCTACATCCATGGGTTTGGCCAGGGAGATCATGGCAAAGAGTACATGTTGACTTTGCAGGACCAATAAATGGAAAGATGTTTATATTGTTAGTTGATGCCCATTCAAAGTGGCCCAAAGGGTTTGATGCCGAACACAACATCTCAGAAAACAATTGAAATTTTGCGATAGGTGTTTTCAGCATATGGATTGCCTGAACAAATAGTCTCAGACAATGGACCACAATTCACATCAAGAGAGTTTGCAGAGTTCATGGGAATAAAACATATCCGTAGTGCTCCATACCTTCCTGCCACAAATGGCCAAGTGGAAAGGTTTGTTCAAACATTTAAGTGAGCTATGAAGACAGGTACCACCAAAGTAACACTCAGAGACTGTGTTGTCATACAGAACCACACCCCACAGTGTGACTAATGTTCCCCTGTGTGTTCTCTTTCTGCAGAGAGGGGTGAGGACAAGGCTCCACTGGAGCCTTGTCCTCACCCCTCTCTGCAGTTTCCCTCCGCAAATGATTTGCACAAGGAAACTACTGAGCAACAGGTCTGCAAGAAACAAGCAGAGCAGAAGTGGCACCATGATAGAAAGGCCAGAGATAGGGAGTGTGCAGAAAGAGAGACTGTCTTGTCAAGAAATTATGACAGTGATCCCAAGTGGGTTCGGGGCAGAATTGGAAAGCAATGTGGTCCTGTGTCCTACCATGTGGAATTGCCTGATGGTAGGGTTTAGAGAAGACATATTGAGCAGTTGAGTGCAGTACCAGAAGCTGTATGTGTGCCAGTGCCTACCACCAAGGTGGATGGAAGGGCACCTGACATGACAGAGCCAGTTGAAGTTGCTGAGGAAACAAGGCCAAGGGAGGAACTGATGAGGCAAACTGAACATCAAGTACTGATCATGGCATACAAGCTAGTAACCCATCTGTGAGTAATGAACAAAGAGGAGTAATAAGAAACGAAGTGCAGTCCACTGAAGGAAAGGCTCCTCATGATCACCGAACAACAACAACAACAACAACAACAACAACAACAACAACAACAACTCCATCAACCACTGGATGTTACCCCGAGAGAATCCGCCGCTCCCCTAAGAGATTTTTAAGAAGTGTAATATATGACTGTTTTATATGGACTATGTGCATGCGCAATGATGTATATATATTTATATATAAATGTATGTATATAAATTATATTTATATATAAATGTATGCCTTGCTGTAATTGTCAGTCTGATGATAAAGTGATTCAATTATTACACATGGTCTTGGAGAAAAGCCTGCTTCCCTACAGGCTGATAAATGTGTGGGCCACGTCTACGTAAGCAATTATAGGCAAAGTGTAAGGTGTATAAATCTAAGTAAGCACTAGGCAAAGTGTAGGGTGTAGTGTGAGCATCATTGTTCGTCATTGCTCATATGCTCCCTGGTGCACCTGGCTCACAACAGTGCATGTGACAATGCAAAACAATTCCTCCTCAAGCATCATGGGACACTTGGTTATTCATGCTTCCTGCACAACAGAAATATCGGTGCTCAAAGTTAGAGCATAACACACAGCAGTTCATCAGTTCACATCAGTAAGCCCACAGTCCCACAGGACCTACATGTACTGCTTACTTGTGCATATATAATGGAAGCTTTTTTGTTACGACATTAATGACTAGGCAAGCAGGACTAGCAGGCCTATGTATGGGACTGCTAAACTACATATGCGTTACATGCGCCCTATTTTACAGTACCGGCTCGATCATAGAGAAAATTAGCAGCTCGATCATAGAGAAAATAAGGCATATACATTGGGACTAAGCCAACTATTAATTTTCATGGCGGTTGCTATGAACACTGATGGTTTCTTTAGTTACCAATGTATACGCTTTACTTTCTCTATGATCAAGCTGTTAATTTTCTCTACCATCGAGCCGGTACTGTAGTATACAACTATGCATTCATAGGGCTATCTGAAGGTTCAGGGGTGGCGGAAAGATTATGATATGGGAGGGGGGAGGGGGGGTTAATGATAATTATTTCATGGCCATTATGAATCACGTTATAAAGCACCCCAGTATCGTCGTTAGCAGTGGTGAATTCTACTACAACATCAGTGACGTTAATGTCTAATGTACCGGCGTCCTCCCGCGCGGTTACATTTGTCTACCGCGATGAATAAATTTATTCATGTTCTAGTCTGCCAGTTTTTAGATCGCCGGCTGTTACAATTGACGGCAGTACACGCTAGTTATTCACATTCTGCCAGTTTAAGATCCCTGTACATTTGGTGGTGTTGTACATGTCCTTTAGAGTTTGCCTGAAATTGCCAAGCTCAAGTTCTAAGCGCCGAAGTGAAGGTATATTCGATCTCGGTACGCGCAGTTAGTGTAGAAATTACATAGCAACACGCAAAACTGATGGTATGGTTAATTAAGCAAGCGCATATGGTTTAATGTAATATATATGTAAAATTATAAATATATATAATTATAAAACATCAAATATCAAAAAATAAAAATAAAAATCTATTACTCTAAAATGCACTATTGGACCTAGGAACAGTACTGTTCCACCGAATATGCTGTACTTATTATTAGTTATTAATTCATTATCGTAAACCATGCACAATCTTGAATACCTTTGTTAATTGAATACTGCCCTGATTCGGTCCATTGCCATGCAGAGCCATCCTAGCAAGACGTTCTTACCTTACTAACTTCTTATGTTTGTGTTGGTGTTTTGTACGTGTACATTATTGCAATAATCTAATAATAAATACAATAGCTAGAGCGCTTTGAATATTTTGATTTATGAGAGATTTGATGTTTTCCTTACACCGCCCATGTTCTCAACCCGCGGTCTCTTTGTGACTCCGTCGCCTTTCCTAACACAATTTTAAGCGACGCAAATGGACGCGTGTCAGACTCACATCAGTCTACCGAACGTATGGTGAGTTTATTGGCATGAACTGAGTTTAGATTGCATGCCATTTATATCGCGAACAATCATACAAATAAATCGAGTCAGCCCTCAGCGTTGCCGGGCCTTTAATTATTTCATTTATTATCGCATATAAGGAAGACTAGTGCTTGGCTGCATTGGTTAAATGCTATTTCATGGGGGAGGGACTTTTTAATTAATAAGTTGTGTTCTGAGGCGAGAGAACTTAGAAACTATTGACCAGAGATTGTTGTGTGGAAGGTTTATACATTTTCCAGGGATGGCAGCCATAGTTGTGAAATGACATTGTCCTGGTACGAGCGGGGTGAGGGGGGGGGGGGGGGGGGGGGGGGGGTTGTAGGGATCATAATTTATGTATTCAGGGGATCACTGGAGAAATAAAATCACTGTATATGTTTCCTATAAAGTGCAGCTTGCATGTCTTGTAGTGTCCTGGACAGTCATTTGACTTGTGTTCTGGTTATTTTTAAACTGATATATATATATATATGGGATAGTGTCCAGCTAAATCACCCTTATGGTACTTTTTCAAAATTTCCAGAACAAGCAAAAGAAAAGCAACGCTCGCATTGAAATGTATGGCTAATTATAAATTCAGTGCCTAATAACTTTGTGATGGATAGTCCGATTTAGGATGCATAAGGACCATTTGACAGAAGCTCATGGGTGTTCAAGGAAAATCAAAAAATTAGAAAACTTGAAAAACTAGCCGGAAGGGTGATTCTGCTGGACACTGTCCCATATAATTATAATTATAATTATAATTATAATGATGTATAATGCACAATTAATAAATCATTAGAATATATGAATATACAGAAACAACGCTACTTCCAAACATTACAGAGGCATGCACTATATTAATTACACACTCTATACAAATTACACACTACTTGTGGTGCCCATTACAGAGGCAGCATTGCCCTGCTGGAGTGCAATGGACACTCTTTGCAGAAGGAAAGGGAGAGACTGGTGGTCATGAGTGATGCTCTGTTGACGCCTGCTGATATCCATGAGCAAACTGAGAGCATCAGGGCCAAGGGCACCTGAGGTCTCTATTGCTACTGGGACAAAATGGTGGGATTTGGACAGCAGAGCATATTTCTCCTTCTTCCTGGCTTCAGCAGCTGTGGCTACAGCTCTAGCTTCCCTTGTGGCATTGCTTCTTAAGGTTAAAGTATCTAATAAAGGTACAGAATGTTAATATATTATTCAAGTATAAAATGAAGTGCATAACACTATTTTGATTTGGTAATGGATTATTAATGATGCGTTATTAAAACTCGCAGTTGTAGTAGTCATGTAGCTATTTCAAGTTTAATTTTATTTGTTGTTTTGAATATTAACTAGTACTGTCAATCTTTTTCAAGGTCTTATCAATTTTATTCTGCAGTTTATAAATCACGTTAACGATATTAATTAAAAGTTGTCGTACATTATTTTGTCAATTTAGTTAATTGCGAGCTAAAGCTATTTGATTTTATCTTTTGAATTGCTAACGAAAAGCGTGGTTATTGCTCGTGCATAAATTCATTTAGATTGACAATCCTATTATATTCTAATTGTAGGTAAGCATGAAGTACATTTTTGAAGCACAGTGCTCAGTCTCTCGCCTGGAAGCCGCCTGGCCCTGCAGCTGCAGTGCAACAAATCAAAGGCCATCACAAACATCTACCAGAGGCTTAACCTCACCTTAGTTCGCTGCAATGCTAGAGCCTTGCTCTCCCGTGCAAGGTTTCGGCATTCAGAAAACAAGGGTTGAGGTGTGTGGTGTGGTGTGGTGTGGTGTGGTGTGGATGCCCCTATAACTTAGATTTTGTTGTTTACTATAAATAATAACAATTAACACAGCCACACAATGCATGCTTCAAATATACACATGCACAAGCATCGGTAGTAACTCCTGCTCATGCTCCTGCGATCAGGGTTGCCGAAAGTCAGGCCGGGGTCCGGCCTGTGACCGGCCGTCCTGTCAGGTCGGCCTGCCAGGCCGGAAAATAAACGTTTTTTAATAAATTCATAGCAGATTAACCACCAAATTTTAATTAGATCGCTAAGCATGGCTATGAATGCTGCTTCAGATTTGCACATGTGTTCCATTTCACTACTCTCCCTTTGTCAGCTGAGCCAATAAGGGGGAGTTTGATGCATGGCTGCTTATTCATGCATGATGGACCATTTCCCACAATCGCAACGCTTGCCCGGAAGTATTTAGCAATCCCGGCCCTGTCCTCTGCTCCCTCAGAACGAGTATTTTCGCGAGCAAAGCTCATTCAAAAGTGCCAGCGGTACGGTGCAACCTTCTCACTCAACGTTTTGATGCATGTGTCATGCTTAAACACAATGCATGGTTAATTGAAGGTATCTGGCAACCTCCTGTACAATATATTATAGATGATTCCAGCGAATTATTAAAAGAGGGCGAGCCCACCATCTAAGGACAAGTTGCCAACCAATTATAATACTCAAAGTAATTACCGTATAGTACTGTACAACTACGATACACTACGGCACAGCACGAAAGCAAGCCCCCCGGCCTTTTAATAATTCGCTGGAATCATATTAGTTAGTGGGGCGTATCCCGGCCTGTCAGGCCAGGGTCCGACGTGGCAGGCCACATTGAAAGTCCGGCCTGGCAGTCCGGACTGGCCTTCGGCAACCCTGCCTGCGATCCTGCACATGGTTGCACCGGGTAGGGACTTGCCGCTAAGAGACCGCTTCTGATTTTTTTTTTGGTACAAGAACTTAACGCTCAACATGAACCACAACTCACATGCTATAAGGCCGAGCTACATGCAAGCTATGAAGACCGACTTCCTGTTCCGTGCATTCATTCCTTGATTATTTAATTGTATTCATCGATGGGCGTATTCTAAATTAATGGTAAGATTTGGAGCACGTGAGATGGTAAGAAATTTTTTGGGGAATCCCCTAACGTGTTGTGTTTGTGAAAGCTGTTAATTGATTGAAAATGAGTTGCGAGCTGAAAGCGTTCGTCGGCCTTTACGATCTCCTGCAGAGCACCCTAACCCCTGAAGACGTAGCAGGCGAGTGCTTTGCAAAGAACATCATATCGAGCGTCGAGCGCGAAGAAGTACAAGCAGCTGGTGCGAGGCATAACAAGATGGCTGCTCTCTTAGGTGCGGTCCAAAGAGCCATTCAATTAGACCAAGCAGCTTATTACACTTTTCTCAACGTGCTTTCTAAAGAAGCAAAATACACTTCTCTTGTGGCTCAGCTACGTAAGTACATAGTAAACTGCCGGATTACTAATTGGGTTTACTGACGGGTTAAACCATTTGATCGCCGACGTAGGAGACAAAGTTGCTCCACAGGCAAAAGCAGATGCACCTGTTCGGGTACCGCCCCCACAAGTCAGTGCTCCAAGAGGTAACGGATATAACTCCTCTGGTGTCTCCTGGATGTATTGTTATCACATCATGTAGCTAAGGGCAATCATACATTGGGCCTTTAACTGAAATCTATATGACTAAATGTCCACTAGTGATTTTTTTGATGATCTTTAGGCTACATGCATATGCAAATTAATATCTGAAGGCATATCTGTACATTAGTGCTATTTCATAATGAACTACAAACATAAATATTTTCAAATGAGAAAAATTAGTAGTAACCTCAAAAATCATGATGACTGCCATGATAGGCTGCAGTTAAGATTTCAGTCATTATTCGCTGGCTTTCCGTAAGTCAAAATTCGTGTTGGTCAAGAGAGAAGTATGTATTACAGATTGCCACTTAACATAATATCACTGAAGTTATCTTCCAAACTGTTCACATATTGCATATTTGAACAGATTTCACTGTCATCATTCTTTAATGACACAAATCCCCCATTGATTAGTTCCTACGACACTCTATAACACCCATGCATTTCAAATGCCATATTTCACATCTTAGCTAGAGTCCTGAGCATTGTTCACTTTTTAAAAATGGAATAATGCTAGCAAGGTCATGGTGGGATATTACCAATTGTGTGGTAGCTCATGCATATGTTTCTATGTGATAGTGTAGATCCTAAAGAGGGCTATGGTTAATGTGGTTCTTTAAAGTGATCAACTACTAGTAAATTCCTTGCTAATATACGGCAAGATTTCTGGTTCAACAGAGCTTATTTAAAGACCAATTGGAACAAAAGATGCACTGGACTTGCAAATCTATACATGAATCTATACATGACAAAGCAATCAAGTCAAGAATACATAGACTAGTAAATATGAGTCATTTAATTCATTCAGTAGGAATTTTTATTAGGTGTAAGCTCATTCAGCATAAGTAGCTACTGAATGCATATACTGAATGCCTATAACTATACAGGGTGTTTGCGAAAGAACGCAACACTTTAAAATTTCCTATAACTCAGGATTGAAATTAATTAACTGCTTGATTTATTTTGCAGTAGTTAGGCAAGTACAAAAAATCCAATTAGATAATATTATAAGCATTTAAGTAACTGTATCAAATCCCATTTTTCAAAACCCTCTATTAACAAGGTTATTCAAGATTTCGGTTTACGATAATCGATTTTAATAACTAACTATAAATAGCGCATGATCTGGATATGCAGTGGAACAGTACAGATTTCAAGTTCCTAGGTTCATTAGTGAGTTATTAACATTTAAGACCATCATTGCTTTAAAGTTGTTATGGTTGAAGCTGTTATGTAGTAAATATTTTTAATAGCCATCATAAATTATAAAATGAAGTACACATCACTATTTTATTTGTTAATGAATGGCGCATTATAAAAACTCAAAGTTCATAAAAGTTTGATTTGTTGTTTTGAATATTAACTAGTAAAACGCCAATCAAATTTCATACTATTTCAAAGTCTCATCAATTTTATTCTGCAGTTTATAAATCACATTATTACACTCTACTTCCCTACAATAGCTAGTCCTCTAGATGTCTCCATACGTCCTGCTGACATAGCTAAGGTTGCCGGAAATCTATCGCAACATATGATTGTTGCACATATGGTTGGAATATTACAAGAAGAGATTAATGATATTGAAAATACATATCATGTTCCTGCTCAACAAAGAGAAGCAGTGCTAAGGAAATGGATCAATAAGAATGGAGGTGCAGCCACATACAAAGTGTTGTATGATGTATTGATGGAGCTAGGTGAAAGAGGAGCAGCTGAAAGGATGCTTGATATTGCGAAAATGAGGTCGCCAGTTGTATAGTTGAACATTTCGTATGATCAGAGTGATTGACACTTTTTGTACACTATTTAGTATCCTCACTAGTAACATGTTGCATCCCTGTATTTGTATATCATTGAAGTTATCTTCCAAACTGTTCACACATTGAATTGGATATTGAAATAGATTGAAATCCTGTCATCATTCTATACGGACACAAATCTGAAGTTAACGTCCCCATTAGGTCCTACCACACTCTATAACTCTCATGCATTTCATATGCACATCTTAGAGTCCTGAGCATTATTAACGATTAATGTGTGTGTTGTGCGTTTACAAATGACGAATGTTATCAAGGTCATGGTGGGATATTACCCATTGTGTGGTAGCTCATGCAAAACTTTCTATGTGGATAGTGTAGATCCTAAAGAGGGCTACGGTCAATGCCAGTGGATCTTTAAAGTGATCAACTACTAGTATATTCCTTACTAATGGAAGGCAGAATCGAGCTTTCTGGTCAACTGAGCTTAATTAAACACCAAATGATGCACTGGGCATGACAAATCTATACAGGACGAAGCAATCAAGTCAAAACTTAGACATTCAGTAGGAATTTTTATTAGGTGCAAGCTCATTCAAAGTAAGCAGCGACTGAATGCAAATGCTGAATGCCTAAAAACAACTATATACGCGCATACGTGTACAAGTAATAAAAACATTCTCTATACGAGAAGGTTGGTGGTATATAGGAATCAAAGGTGATGGTGGTGTAAAAAGCAAGGGAACAAGGTTTCTGATTGAAAAAGAAAAATGAAATAGACCTATATGACCAACATGTTGTCATATAAATATGCTTGCTGATATAGGTCTATTTCATTTTTCCTTTTCAATCAGAAACCTTGTTCCCTTGCTTTTTACACCACCATCACCTTTGAATGAGTCAAAGGTGATGGTGGTGTAAAAAGCAAGGGAACAAGGTTTCTGATTGAAAAAGAAAAATGAAATAGACCTATATTACCAACATGTTGTCATATAAATGTGCTTGCTAATATAGGTCTATTTCATTTTTCCTTTTCAATCAGAAACCTTGTTCCCTTGCTTTTTACACCACCATCACCTTTGAATGAGAAAAAATAGTTACTTTTTTTCAGCACACTCATAAAGGCTACACTATACCTCTCGACCGTCTAGATGCTGCAATGTTCAATGGGAAATTAAAATGGGTCTTGTGGATTTATAGACTGATATAGCATAAAAACAAAATCGATATATATACCTTCCGAAATATTAACAATATATACTATCTCGTTTTGATTTCTAACACATTATATATATGGGACAGTGTCCAGCAGACCCTTCTGGCTAGTTTTTCAAGTTTTCAAATTCTTTGATTTTCCTTGAACACCCATGAGCTTCTGCCAAATGGTCCTTACGCATCCTAAATCGGACTATGCATCACAAAGTTATTAGGCACTGAATTTATAAATAGCCATACATTTCAATGCGAGCGTTACTTTTCTTTTGCTTGTTCTGGAAATTTTGATGAAGTACCATAAGGGTGATTTAGCTGGACACTGTCCCATATATGTAATTATAATTATATATATATAATATATATATGCTACACCGATACTATAAGTGAAAATCCATTTTGTTGTCTTACACATGCGGGGTACCGACGTTACAAGGTGGTCCGATACCCTGTAGGGTTAAAAAAAAAAAGGCCACATCTTGATTTGTTCTGTTCGTTAAATCCGTTACGGAGATATAAGTGCGTGCACGGTTTCCTGCTCGCCTCGCGCCAATGATTTAGGTACTCGCCTCCCATACATTGAATGTCTAATCCACTGCCTCGAATCGAGCGATAAACCGTCCATGCACGCGCTTTGCACAGCTATATCTCCGTAAAGGATAAAGTAAAATTTAAACGGACAGACAATAGCCACAGGACCCTTCTACGTACGTACCTACCGAATTTGAACCGATTTGGACGCTCCTACCTGGAGATGTGGCCGCTTTGAACCCTACAGGGTATCGGACCTTGTAACATTGCGGTACCCCGCATGAGTAAGACACCAAAATGGATTTTTAAATACAGTAACGGTGTGGCATATTTTGTTAAAAATAGAAACCAGCATGCGTTATGAGTTATAATTTCGTGAGACATATAACGATTAGATTTTTATGTCATAATATTATATGGAACAGTGTCCAGCAAAATCACCTTCATGATACATTATCAAATTTTCCAGGACAAGCTAAAGAAAAGTAACGCTCACATTGAAATGTATGGCTAATTATAAATAACTTTATAATAGATAGTACAATTTAGGATGCGTAAGGACCATTTGTTAGAAATCGAAGCTCTTGGGAGTTCACAGAAAAAAAAAATCATTTTCGCAATATCAAGTATCCTCTCAGCTGCTCCTCTTTCACCTAGCTCCATCAGTACATCATACAACACTCTGTATGTAGCTGCACCTCCATTCTTTGTGATCCATCTCCTTAGCACTGCTTCTCTTTGTTGAGCAGGAACAGGCATGATACGTATTGTTTCAATGTCATTAATCTCTTCTTGTAATGTTCCAACCATATGTGCAACAATCATATGCTGTGGTAGATTTCCAGCAACATCTAGAGGATCAGCTGTAGTAGGGAAGTAGAGTGAATGTATTTATTTATTTATGGAACTTTCTACGGGAAAATTTAATGGGTCATGTTGAAAACTTGAAAAACTCTCCCGAAGGATGATTTTGCGGGACACTGTCCTAAATCCCCGCCAGTTGTATAGTTGAACATTCTTTGTGATCAAAGTGATTGACTTGATGGTAGTACAATGTTTAGTATCCTCACTAACAACATATTGAATACCTGTGACTTGTTAATATGAGTGAATTCTGCTACCTATTGCATACATTCAAACATCGTGTTTGCATCTTAACAAAAGTGATGGGATTGCACATTTTGGCAAATAGCTGTTCCAGCATTATACAAAGATGGTGCATGGCATTGCTAGTATGCACCTTGCAGAGAAGCGTGGCAGTTGTTCAAGATGCCATATTGCATGCATTGCCTCCATTGGCATAAGCTAGAAGCAGAACCAATCACTTCATTAGCAAAAAAAATCCTACAGGAGACGACAAATGAAATAGGGCCTATCTGCTTAAAGCTAGGTTTACAATTTGACGCTCGCTGAATGTTGCGTCAGCGTCAGCGTCTGCAATTCGGGACGCCGACGCTGGAATAGAACTCAAGTCTATTCCAGCGTCACGTCACGTCAGGTCACGTTCAGCTGGTGCATTCAATAATTCTTTACATTATGACGTTTCAGCGACGCTGATGCTGACGCTGACGCAACATTTAGCGAGCGTCATGGCTTACGGAAATATATATATATGTTCATAATGAAATAATAAAATTCTGCCAGTGACCCAGGACCAGGTTAGCTAGGTGGCTTCCATAATCCATGTAAAGAGCTACCTAAACACGTGACTGCCATCACCTCATTAAAGGTGTTATCTGGTGTCCATTCCAACGATGACGGGCTTTGATATGGATCTCGTGACCCGTCAGTATTATTAAAAATTAATCGTGTTAGTATTAGTGCTGATATTGATTTTTCCATCGGCACACAAACCAACAATTAGACACATGACACACACACACGCACATGCACACACACACACACTCACACACACACACACACACATACACCTCAATATGTATGTTCCGGTAGTCCAGCTCCATTTCTTTTTTTTACGGTGGAATGCAGTTTTTATTGACGCTTACACAACAGTGCAAGCGTCGGCATGTAGTTCATGTGGAGGATTTGCATGTGTATTCTGCGGTAGCTGACATAGCACTCTGAGCGCTAGTGGCATTTGCTGATCGAGGTGTCTTAGCGTTCGCTCTAGGAAAACAGTTTTCGCCGTACTATTTGCGCAGTTAGAAATGTCCAATGTGCTTTGGTTACAGTTAGACACAGATATTAGAACATTAATGTATAAGAGAGTGAAGGAATCACTGAATGCTGAAGCACGTCCAAATACAGCATGCCTGTCCATGCAATGCCATGTCACAGGTAATTAATTTTACGATCAAAATCAAGGCACAGCTATAGACAACAAATAAGTACTCTGATTGCACTAGAACACATTAAAACCAGGGGTATATACACAAGCCTACATTACAATGATTCCATAAGAGGCTCTCTCAGATCACTCTCTGTCAATACTGCGTAGGACATGACATAATTCAATGGTGGAGGCTTCTCATAGTCACGAGTTTCGTACGTATTCTCAATATCAATTTCAGATTGCATGGAAGATGATGGGATAGATGCAGCTCTTCCTTTCGTGGTGACACGTGTTGCGTGGATATTTCTGATGGCCATAAAAGTGTGATATGAAACAGTGGCAAAAATCATGATTCCAGCAAGGCCTACTAAAGAACCAACTGTGATGGTAATGTGCTGAGCGTTGCTACCATTTGATAGGAGATATGATACTGTCAAAGCTAGGACAGTATAGTTGAGAATATAAAAAGAGTCTGTCCAATTGTAGATATCTGTAATAATCCACTTCACCTTGCTGCTCACATTGGATGGCTCCCCAAAAGGTTTTACGTGAGCTTGAATGAACAGAAAGACGACTAGAATGATCGCATGAATGTACATGAGTAGGTAAGGTTGGTCCGAACTGTAAAATGGAGTTGGAACGTAAAGGATTAGCAAAAGCCAAAGACGCACCCCAAGCCAGCTTCGCCACACACCCTTGAATGATGCGTAGTATGCATCATTCATGGGCTTGAGTAGGTTGGCTTTCTGATGGAGCCATGTGAAGAGCCTGTTGTGGTCACTGTACCTGCTGATGATGGGAATTAGAGTTAGGGCTACTGTGTAGGGGATGATGAAAAAGACACTCGTTACTACGGCTACGATAAACAAAGCGAGATGCGTTCCTTCAAGGTAGCGAATTGTTCCATCATAAAACCACACCCGGAATTGACTACTACCCTCTACTTTAACGGTTGCATACGTAAGGATATCAATCACAGTTCTCAACAGTTTGGAGTAGGACAGATAGATGAGAGTAGCCAGCACTCTTACAGCTCTTTTACCAACAAAGTGACTGAATCGATTAAGGCAAACATTTGAAATTTTTGATCCAAAAGACTCACGAAGGCAGTAGTGGCATACCATAACAACAGTGATGGTAAGTACAAGAAGGTAAGCTGGAAACACAAACTGAAGGCCTGTCTTTGCTGCATCATCCATACCATTATAGAAACATAGAGGGAACCCCAGATCAAGGTTGATAAACGAAATGAGGATTTGCAAAGGTTTCAGAGATGGTTGGTCGAAGAAAATAGAAGAATTTACTTGAACAACATTGGCATAAAATATGAGGCCATAAATGGTTCCCTGAGTCACAGTTAGATTAATCATGAAGAGAACAGCCACCAGCACAATACCCAACACACCATACAGTAGGATGGAGAGGAGCCAAAGGTCTGAACAAACCTGACACTCGGTGGACCCAAATACCACACTCAGGTTGGGACTGCAATGGCCGCAGAGTAGACCCTGACGATTTTTATCACATAATTCATCAGGTGCTGCTAAAGAGAGCTGAGTTAAGGTCAACTTACAGTAGTCAAGTGGACATGTGTAGACAACAGCAGGAAGGTTATTTGTCCCATTGTTGTATAAACCTATCCACTTGTTGTCAGATCTTGTCACAGTACCACTGGCTAGATCACAGTTTTCTATTGATGGCATTAAAAATGATGAACAATTGCACATTAAGAACCCTTCAGAGTTGGATATCAGGACAAACCCAGGGCCACATGGTTTGAGGGTGATCTGTAGGATGGTTGGAACATCACCCACAAAAGTGGATAGCTGGAGATTGATTGAAGTGTTCACCTGTCCGTATATTTGGTATTCTATTGTTTCACACATTTTCGATATCCACTGCACGTTCTGCTGAGGTGCAAGTGTGATATTGTGACTATTTGGAGGAACGTTAGTGTACACAACAGTTGGAGAGAGGTGATTTTCAGAGTCTATAGAAGTGGCTGCGAATTGAATGGTCCTTCCTGGGGTGGTGACTATACTATATGCCCCACTAGGTAGGACTTCACACTGATTGCTAGCATTGCAATAACACAGGTAAATATGCAGTGGAAATGAAAGTATTTGAACCTCTGATGTATTTGCTGAAACACTGAAAACACGGTCATAATATGCTGAGGGATGGTTGAAATAATAATCACTATTATTCAGCTCTAGTGGCAATGAAGGGGAGCAATTGTAGATGGGAGTTGCATAAATGGATTGGCCTGACAAGTTTGCAATGTTACTGATAAAGCTGATGGAGTAATTATCTTGAGGTCCAACAAAATGGATCACACAACTTATCAATGCTGACTTGGGAATGTTTGGATCTCCCTGTATGTAGATTGCACCACCAAATGTGCTGGCTGCATTGCCTTCAAATACTGCATTGCAATTTGGATAAAAATACAAGTGGGCATTATTCAGAAGACCAATAGCTCCACCATTTTCCCCAGTATTATTTTTGAACAAGACGTTTCCATATATGTGAAGACCACCAGATAACCCTTGTATGGCCCCTCGAGGAGAATTACTTATGAACTGGCTTCCTAAGCCACTAATACTTTCTATAGAGACATAACTTACTTCACTGTAATACACAGCGGCCCCCATGACGTCCTCTACAGCACAGGAATAACAGTGGTTCTCTATGACTAGGACATCACTTAGAATAATAGAGTATGTCTGGGAGCCATCACTTTGGGGAAAGTCTCCAGCATAGATGGCAGCTCCAGTGGGTGCACTGTTGTTTAGCAAAATGGTCTGATCAATGACCACATATGAAAGTGGAAATGAATCAAAGATAAACAGGGCTCCACCAACAGTAGCAGCAGTGTTGTTAGTGAACATACAATTGGTAATCCACATGGTCACAGTGATAGATTTGTAGTACTGTTTGGAAGAAAATAAGTTTATGGCTCCTCCCCATGCAGTGGCCACATTTCCATCAAATTTACTGCCTGACAAAAATAGGTAGTAGTTATTCTTGGTGTATATAGCGGCTCCGTTGTCAGCAAAATTTCGAGAAAATGTGCTGTTGATGATTGTTACGTATGATAGATAGGTGCTAATAGCACCTCCTTCGTGGTCAATAAAGGTGCTGTTTGCAATGGTGGAATATGTTTTGTATAGGACAACAGCACCCCTCTCCGAGGAGAGGCTGCTGAACAAACTGCCACGTATACTGACAGAATAAAATCCTACCGAATTCCAGAGGCTCAAGCCTGAACCAATTAGAGGTGTGTTATGGTTACTCATATTTAAAAAATGGCATCCCTGCACAGTCAGAGTCTGAGCACTAGAGGTAGCATAGAACAAGGCACCAGAGCAGTTGCCAGTGCAATCTCGAAATTGAACATCCTCTAGAACATTCTGGTACAACGCGCGACCGTAAATTCCAAAACCGGAGAATTGAGTTATGGTCACATGCTGTATTAACACTGAGATAGACGAATCCAAATACAGGACTACAGGAGATGTTATGTTCCCGACGTTGATAAAGGGAAAGGGTACAGTGGTCAACATACCGCACCCTACAAATGTCATATTCGTTAGTGTCAGATTTCTCACGAACGAAAACATAAACCCACGCCCGCCATTGTTACATCGGACCACTGTAAGGTCTTTTCCTGCTCCGGATATGGCTATGTCCTTCAAATTGCGAACTGAACAAAACGGTCCACCTGAAATCACGTGCTCGCCGGCTCCTAGCTGCAATGAAGTTCCATTGGTCAGAAGCGACCCGTTACATAGGTAGCTCTCGAGCGTGGAGTTTAGACCCGCTGGAACTTGAACTGTGGTGTAGGCTCCGAAAGACTCGACCACCAGGCAACATGCCAAGGCGAGCGCTACGTAGGCACTGTACATTATCAGCCGCTCCAAATACTGTGCTGTAACAGCTGCGGAATGTATGTTATAGGTTGGGGGGGGGGGGGGGGGGGGGGGAGGGGTCACAGCTTAAATTTTACTAAATGCAAAGTAACGTCATTTATTACGTTTATACATTGGAATGATGATGATGTCATGCTGTTAGCTGTAACGCCCTAGACTACCACAGCTAAGAAACGTGAGCCTTGGGTGCAAAAGCGGAGTTCGACTAGCGCCATTTAAAAGCTTAAATATGCACCATTATTCTACTTACGGATCCTCATTGTACGCTATATCGCTACGGGAAGTTAATTGCTTGCATGTGAAAGAGGGAAACCCTCGAGCTACCCCTGCGCTTACAAGCAACTTTTCCAAGCCATGTTGTTAGAGACGACAGAAGGTGCTAACTGAATTAATTATGTGCTGGTAGTTTACATTTTTTTGGGCCAGCGATGTGTAGCTCATTGACAGCTATATAGTATCACTCGCTACGGTTTATTAAGCGAACACTTTTTTGAAGAGGAGAGATTACTGCAACGTTTTGTGGAGCTGTTTACTGGAGATGCTCCTTATAACCAAAGTCGACCGTGAACCGATTGATATGATATGTATTTTTAAAAAACGTCACATGAATGGTCTCATGCAGCTCTTTGCTCTCCCAAAAAGGTCAAATCCTACGTATGTTATTTTATCCATGGCATTGCTTCGAACCACTCTCTCAAGAACCACTCTCTGGAGTACACCTGTGTGGCGGACTGGGCACGCACTGGAGAGAGGCGTGCCGCGCAGCAAGGTCTGGGCACCCGCCCGGGAACCTTAAGGTGATAAGTAATTTAAATTATGCTATTCAGGTGGGAGGCCTAACCGTCAGCATCCAGCGTGGCGGCGTAGGGCCTCTTTGTCTGCAATGTGCTCAGGAAGGGTGAATAATACATCATTGTGTGTATTTATTTAAAGCTGCGCATTGTACATGTATCTGTGTGTTGTCTTTTGCTGCTCTTAAACTTGCTGCTATTGCGCGAAGCCATCGGCGGTTGCGCTCTGATTCTGCGCTGCTAACTAGGCATCCGTCATGACCTGTAATATAGGGGTTATAGATCTGCCAGTGGTCGTGCACCAACTATATATATGTCCATAAAAACTCATGATCATGCGCACACGCCTACAGCAGAAGACCATTCTACAGATCATGCGCTTCATGCCACCCTCTGAGATGCAGCTGCACACCCTCACTGTCATCTTAACTCTACGAGCTAATGCGCAGCAACAGGACAAGTTGTCATCTTGTTCATGCACATGTTCTCCTACATCTGTGCTGATGACTCTATTAATTGCTTACCTAGGGTTGGTTCAGGTTAACATGGTTTCGCGCTGAAGTACTCCGCCAGATTTGCATAGCTCTAAAACGGTGCGGGCTGCTCAGAACCGCGCGTAAAAAACGTACTATATACATTAACTAGCGCATTGATGGTTCATGTATGGCTGTGGTCGAGAGTTTTGAAAAGTTATTTTGTTTCTCTCGTTGTCGTAACACAAGTGGGACATGTCTCGCAAAACAGGTGTCGTTTAATGAGATGCGGCTATAGATATAAAAACTGAAATAAGTTTGCATTGGATAATTACATGATACGGTAATTGACGATGAACCAACAAAATTATAATCAATTTTTTATTATCACAAGTGATAAAAACATTCTCTATGCGAGAAGGTTGGTGGTATATAGGAATCAAAGGCGGTGGTGGTGTAAAAAGCTACGGAACAAGGATTGTGATTGAAAAGGAAAAATGAAATAGACCTATATTAGCATGTCATGTTTAACTGTGCGCGCTAATCTGAACCTGCGTCAGCAGGTTCAATATAGGATTGATTGAGGAGTGATGAATGTCATTAAAATTTTTAAATCGCGTCGGGAGGGACAACGAAGAAACGGATTGCTTATCACTTTGCAGCTATCGAACGACAACACCAAGATCTACGTTTTCGTGCTAGTTTCATGTCATTAAACTATGCGCTTCCAGACAAACAAAAAACCTGCCTCTCGTGCCCATTCCCAAAAAAATTGTTGGTCGTCGTCGTCGTCGTCTTCTTCTTCTTCTCCGTCAAGTATAACTCACGCTAGGAATGGTTTTAAAGAACGGCAATGATACCAAACGCTTCAGAATTTACCCGCGCGGTGCCCCTTAAGGTCATAATTGAGAAAGAAGCTACAACGAAAAAGTATCATATACGGTATGGGTATACTAAATACCTGCGAGCTGTGCATTTAATAATCCTGAAATTTTGAAATAGGCCTATATTTAGCCCACACAACAGACCGTGCACTATATGTTGAGACGTGAGTGGGCTAAATTTTTTACATACTAGTACGTATTTATTAAAGTTATATAGTAACTTGTGGTCGGGGCAATGCACAAAGCGTTCGTAAGGTATAGACATTTGTCCATTGCACATCGTTCCTCATCACATTACAGTTATGAAGCTTCGTTGACACGGAGAAAAAAAAACTTATGAAACAAGTAAATAAAAACCTTCTCTAACGAGAAAGTTGGTGGGCATATAGGATTGACAATGGTGGTGTAAAAAGCACGGAAACAAGTGTGACAGAAATGTTACTGGAAAATTGAAATAGGCCTATATTTAGCCCAGTCACATTTAGGCAGCGCACGCCTGAGAAAATGGGCTAAATATAGGCCTATTTCAATTTTCCAGTAACATTTCTGTCACACTTGTTTCCGTGCTTTTTACACCACCATTGTCAATCCTATATGCCCACCAACTTTCTCGTTAGAGAAGGTTTTTATTTACTTGTATAGGTCTATTTCATTTTACCTTTTCAATCACAAGCCTTGTTCCCTTGCTTTTTACACCACCACCGCCTTTGATTCCTATATACCACCAACCTTCTCGCATAGAGAATGTTTTTATCACTTGTTTCCTACATTTTTTTGGTGGATTTAGTATTGTTTTAGTTCTTGAAACTTATGTACCCATGTAGCAAGAATGTCAAATGACAGTTTTATTTTAGAATCTCGTGGCCATGCAATTTTTGAGGTGTGGGTGTACCATTAAAACACACAGTATTACTATTTAAACAGTATATAGCTAATAAAACCCAGGAGCGTGTCATGCATCTTGTATATCCTGGATCAGGATATATAGTACTGTATATTTTGGACCAGGATATACTGCGAGGATATGCAGCAGGTAGAGCAGGTGGAGCTAATCCTGCAGCTGGAATGGAACGAGTCCTGGACCTGGATGTGGAGCAGGTAGAGCGACTCCTGGACCTGGAACAGGTGATTTAAACAACCATTAGTTAAAACTCAAATCCTCCACTGGCAAGTGAAGCCATATAATACATCAGACAAAGATTACATGTACTCACTCTGATCTCACGCTATTATCAGATAAACCATGCCACAATACGTTGTCACAGCAACTTTGACACTATTATCAGATATAAACTATGCACCACAATACACATTATCACGAGATTGTCAGCGAACAGCGTGCACACATTTCAAACAGCACTAAAAGTGGTGAGAGACGCAATATCTACCGCTGTAACTGTTGCATAAAATATCCTTCCATTTTAGCGATACACTATGCATGGTAAATAATGTCCAGATCCAACATTCATGGTGTAACGCACCTTTGGGTGGTCGCTTTGTTGGTCCTTTCAGTAACGCGCTTGATACCTTGTCGTGTCTTGTATTGCACTCGTTTGGCATATCTGTAGGTGTACGAGTGGCTAGTTGTTGCCGGGTTGTTTTTTTCTGTAAGGGCGGTGGTGGGAGAGAGACATTCTAATTGGAGCCTCTTGCTTCACATATATCTGCTATAGACTGTATACCGTAGTATCTGATCGCGTATGTAGTTCCACCGACAGAATTCGAAAGTTATGCTATATAAGAAGCTATAGGTGTAGAAATCAATTCGGTCAACACAATTATATGCGATAGTGTCGGGTACTTACGTGTATGGTAGTTTTTGGCTTTCATCTCAAGCTGCGTAACGAATGATAGAGTTGAGAGCAATGCACAGGTGTCATGCAGAAAATGATACCTTGAATATTCGTCAGGAGGCTTCCTATAACGTTATCGCATATCACTGCTCCATTCCGTTTCTCAACCATTTGGCAATATTTGGCAATATAGTTGGACATTTATACATGAAGCCGTATGGACCCTGACATCATCAAAAAGGCCTCAGAGACAGATGCTCTTAGATTCAGTGCGTATACCTCTTCCACAGCGTGCAGGAATATTAAGAATTGAATCACGCCCACGACACATGGCTATTATTAAATTATTGCATTTAAAAATAGCTAGTGATGTATTGGGTATTTATAACCGAATACCTAATGAGGTACTATTCGCTTTAGTTAATTGCCCGAACAGTTAGGCGTCTAACAGACCCCCTGAAGATAACCAGCGGACGCATCCTGAAGCGATTGG
>OY811971.1:23035839-23141427 GCA_963681505.1 Eunapius fragilis
GGTAAGGTGGTTAGGCCAGGGTAGATACCAAAAGGATGCTACCTGCCATTGATGTATAAACAATAACACCTGTAGCAATACATTTATAAGTACAGCCATGGTAAGCAACGCAGCTGGCATTTAGCTGGAGTGATTGCAGCCCACCCCTACCATCCTTTGTATATACATGTGTGACCTGCAACCATACCAGGTGTCAATATTTTGGGGACAGTGTGTTAATGGGGTATGAGGGAATTAGTTAAATGAGGCAAGGCTTTCCAGACATTTAGGCTCAGGGTAGAATGAAAGTGAGGTTTTCAATATACAAGACATGTATCCAGGCTAAGAAGAATCTCCGATGCTATGGAGAGATAGTTTCTGAGCTGGCTTTCTGTGATTCCATTAATTGCCCTTCATCTTGACCAATCCATGTCTGTGTGGACTCATCTCATGCCATAGGGGTTGACTACCCCCACAGGGGCGGATGCAGGGCTTTGGGGCGGGGGGGGGGGGAGTGTGAAGTGATTTTAATAACGCGGTTTTACCCCCCCCCCTCCCCCCAAAGAAGTCGTGAATTTAATAGCACGGTTTTGCGGGATACCCTACTCCACCCCCCACCCCCCCTCCCCTCCCCTATTGTTACACGTATAGCACACGTAAGAAGCCGTGAATTTTTAATAACATAGGTTTTGCGCGGGGGGGGGGGGGGGGGGGCGGGGGGGGGGGGGGGGGGAGGGTAATACCCTACATACCCCCCCCTCCCCCTAAATCCGCCCCTGCCCCACCATTATGATAAGCCTGCTAACCACATTAGGCTCAGTGATTTCCATCACTTAAGCTCACCTCAGTGTATTGCTAGAACCTTTGGTAAGGCTCATGGCTCTAGGCCTGTCCACCACCTATCTAAACCCATAACACTATACACAGCATGGCTGCCCAGGCCACAAAGATCAAAAATATGCCTGTTGTATGACACCAATTATTATGATCTGGTGTGAGTGTTTCCACTTGTTGCTGAGTTCTATGGACAGAGGCATCAGCTATAGACTGGCCTTGATCTGCTTCACCTCCTTACACGTAGCTAATGGAATTTCCAGATGTGTCATTTAGAGATTGATTGTGTATGTGCTTGTGTGTGTACATGTGTGTGTGTGTGTGTGTGTGTGTGTGTGTGTGTGTGTGTGTGTGTGTGTGTGTGTGTGTGAGCCTGTGGGGTGTGATTGATACATGAACTCTGGAAAAGGGCTTACATGACATGTATGGGTTGGAAGCCTTGCATGTCTGGCAGTGAATATCATTGCTAACCTATCACTACTGATAGTGGCTGGACTGGGCCTCTGTAAAGTTTATTGGATTGAGTGGTAATAGTATTCACACCATTACCATGAGTTCTACCAATGCGCACACACACACACACACACACACACACACACACACACACACACACACACAATCATGCACATACACACACAACACGTACAAAGCACATACATACATACATACAAAATGTATAAAAGATGGAGTAAATGGAATTTAGAGGCAACTTATAGCTGATGCCTCTGTACCTTAGCAACAAGTGGAAAATTGGTGTCATTGAACAGGTTCATGTTTGGCATGCCAGCCCTGCTGTAGGGTCATGGCATGAGTGTGTGTGTGTGTACGTGTGTATGTGTGTGTATGTGCGTGTGGGTGTGTGTATGTGTGTTTGTGTATGAAGTGCACATGGCAACACCAGACATATGTAACCAGATGTTTAAAAAAATAGGTTCAAGTTCTGTTCATCATCTCTCGATTGAACTCCCTAACAGCGGGGCTACCCTGGCCACAAAGGTCCAAACTTGTACTTTTAGTGTTTGTTTATGTAGATGTATAATACTTGGTTTAATGTTTAGGTGAATGGCAAGGTGCTTTATCTGTGTTGAGGTGTCTCTGTGTATACCCTGTCACTGCATGCATGTACACTGTGTTGAGGTGTCTCTGTGTATACCCTGTCACTATGTACACTGTGTTGAGGTGTCTGTATACCCTGTCACTATGTACACTGTGTTGAGGTGTCTGTATACCCTGTCACTATGTGCACAGAGACACCTGAACACAGTGTACATAGTGACAGGGTATACACAGAGACACCTCAACACAGTGTACATAGTGACAGGGTATACACAGAGACACCTGAACACAGTGTACATAGTGACGAGGTGTACACAGAGACACCTGAACACAGTGTACATAGTGACAGGGTATACACAGAGACACCTCAACACAGTGTACATGCATGTAGTGACAGGGTATACACCTCAACACAGTGTACATAGTGACGAGGTGTACACAGAGACACCTGAACACAGTGTACATAGTGACAGGGTATACACAGAGACACCTCAACACAGTGTACATGCATGTAGTGACAGGGTATACACAGAGACACCTCAACACAGATAAAGCACCTTGCTATTCACCTAAACATTAAACCAAGTATTATACATCTACATAAACAAACACTAAAAGTACAAGTTCGGACTTTTGTGGCCTGGGTAGCCCCGCTGTTAGGGAGTTCAATCGAGAGATGATGAACAGAACTTGAACCTATTTTTTAAACATCTGGTTACATATGTCTGGTGTTGCCATGTGCACTTAATACACAAACACACACACACACACACACACACACATACACACACGCACATACACACACATACACACATACACACACACACACATACACACACACACACACACACACAAACACACACACACACACACTCATGCCATGACCCTACAGCAGGGCTGGCATGCCAAACATGAACCTGTTCAATGACACCAATTTTCCACTTGTTGCTAAGGTACAGAGGCATCAGCTATAAGCTGCCTCTAAATTCCATTTACTCCATCTTTTATACATTTGTATGTATGTATATATGTGCTTTGTACGTGTTGTGTGTGTATGTGCATGAGTGTGTGTGTGTGTGTGTGTGTGTGTGTGTGTGTGCATTGGTAGAACTCATGGTAATGGTGTGAATACTATTACCACTCAATCCAATACAAACTTTACAGAGGCCCAGTCCAGCCACTATCAGTAGTGATAGGTTAGCAATGATATTCACTGCCAGACATGCAAGGCTTCCAACCCATACATGTAAGCCCTTTTCCAGAGTTCATGTATCAATCACACACACCACACACACACACACACACACACACACACACACACACACACACACACACACACACACACACACACACATGTACACACACAAGCACATACACAATCAATCTCTAAATGACACATCTGGAAATTCCATTAGCTACGTGTAAGGAGGTGAAGCAGATCAAGGCCAGTCTATAGCTGATGCCTCTGTCCATAGAACTCAGCAACAAGTGGAAACACTCACACCAGATCATAATAATTGGTGTCATACAACAGGCATATTTTTGATCTTTGTGGCCTGGGCAGCCATGCTGTGTATAGTGTTATGGGTTTGGATAGGTGGTGGACAGGCCTAGAGCCATGAGCCTTACCAAAGGTTCTAGCAATACACTGAGGTGAGCTTAAGTGATGGAAATCACTGAGCCTAATGTGGTTAGCAGGCTTATCATAATGGTGGGGGTAGACAACCCCTATGGCATGAGATGAGTCCACACAGACATGGATGGGTCAAGATGAAGGGCAATTAATGGAATCACAGAAAGCCAGCTCAGAAACTATCTCTCCATAGCATCGGAGATTCTTCTTAGCCTGGATACATGTCTTGTATATTGAAAACCTCAACGGCTATGGGTGATGGTGCATGGTTGTGCATCTATCTAGCTGCTGGTGCTACTCAACCTGACAAGTTAGTACTTAGAATCATGGGACATGAGCATCTAGTGGAGGCCATGGGTACATCAGTGGAAGCCAAACAGGAGCAGAAGAAGAAAAAAAAATCAAAATTGCATATGAGGTAAATTAAGGACCAACAGGCTCTAATGGTGGAGGTACAAGTGTGGGTGTACCAAGCAGAATGGAGAGTGGGTGGTTTGCACTTGTGTATGTGTATGTGTTTGTTTGTTTGTGTGAGTGGGTGTGTTTGTGCATGCATGCCTGTGTGCATAAGTGTGCATTGCAGGCTCACATCTAGTAAGTGTGCTCATAGCAACAAGAGACAACAGGGAAATTAGATAATAATTTTACAAAGCAGAGGCCAGTTCTGTGTATGTGTGTGTGTGTGTGTGTGCATGTGTGTGTGTGTGATGAATGACTGCCAAAGCCATTTTAATGTGTACATATGCACACGTTTGTGATTGAAGCATGACTCCTGTGTGTGTGTACGTGAACGTGCGTGCATGTGCATGTGGGTTTGTGTGCATGCGTGTGTGTGCATGTGCATGCATATGTTTAAAAGTGCAAAAGGCAACAAGAAGACCTGTTGGTAATTACCAGAGCAAGTAAACACAAATTTACACAAACAATAAACATGTGACTGCAGTTGCAAGTGTATGCTAGTGCTTGTGTGTGGTGTGTATGTGCGTGCATGCATAAACGTGCACATTGATACACAAGACAATTTAGAGCTCCAATAGAGAAACATGTGATGAATAGGATGACAGCTAAAAACAATGTTTGTATGTGGGTCGATAATTAGGAAATAAAATAGCAAAGCATTGATGTTGATGCGTGAATGACTGACTGCCCATGGTGTGTGTGTACATGTGTGTGTGTGTGTGTGTGTGTGTGTGTGTGTGTGAGTGTGCATGTGTGTGTATAAGTGCACATTGCAACACTAAATTCCCAGCTAAATATAAATTCTAGCCTGGAGTATCTTCTGGGAAAACCTCACTATCATTCTACCCTGAGCCTAAATGTCTGGGAAACTAATTCCCTCATACCCCATCTAACACACTGTCCCCAAAATATTGACACCTGGTATGGTTGCAGGTCACACATGTATATACAAAGGATGGTAGGGGTGGGCTGCAATCACTCCAGCTAAATGCCAGCTGCGTTGCTTACCATGGCTGTACTTATAAATGTATTGCTACAGGTGTTATTGTTTATACATCAATGGCAGGTAGCACCCTTTTGGTATCTACCCTGGCCTAACCACCTTACCTTGACCAGTGTCAAGGTGTGGGCTGACCAAATGGTAACTTTGGTTCCAGTCACACTCAGGGTAGGGGGACAGCACACCCACTGTCGCCTGACCCCTTTTGGGCAAACAATCAACTATGCCAAGCACACCACCAATTGGAAACTAAGCAAGAGGGAGCATTCTGACAGAATTAAATGACACCAATTGCTGTGATCTGAGGTTGTGTATGAATGTGAGTGTGTGCATGTGTGTGTGTGTGTGTGTGTGTGTGTGTGTGTGTGTGTGTGTGTGTGTGTGTGTGTGTGTGTGTGACTTATGGATTTTATTTTGTATGGATATTATTTTGTAGAACCAAATATAATTGGTTTACCAATGAAGATAAAAGAGGTTTTAGTAGGCCAATGAGAGTACTACATGTTGGTAAATACATGTAGCTACAAGGGGGTGCATGTTTCATATATATATATCTGTGCGTGTGCAGAAGTCAAAAAGGAAGGGTGCATTTCAGATTAAGCTAGCCCTAGGCACCGTGCACTTTCATGCTCTGCAGCGTTGTGCACGCATAAATGAAGCAGTTTGACCGAGCCAACACGCTCGATTTCTACGTGCATGCGCTACAGAGTACGTACCGTGTTGCGCAGGCTGATGGCAGCTGAACCCACGTATTACGAATCTTTAGCTTCTGCTCACTATGTTGAAGAAGCCAAGAAGGGGAACAGAACCAGACGTTTGCAAGAAGCGAAAACGCCGCGTACTTGTTGTATATTGTATAGATGGGCGGAGGCATAGTTATTGAACAGGAAGTAATTGCATATTCATGTCCTCGATAGATAAATGGCGCGAAACGACCGGGAAATATGCAATTACTTTGCACAGTTGTATCCCCGCAACGGATAAAGAAAAAATTAACGAACAGAACAAATCAATAGGTACAGGATCCCTCTACGTACAAACCAAACTAGGAGTGAATTGAATTTTCCTGCCGAAAGATATGGCGGGTTTGAACCCCAAGGGGTATCGGACGTTGTAACACTGGCACGAAGCTAATGCAAGAGCCCATAATCGATTTTACCAGAGGGAAATGATGTAGTACGAAGTGTTGAAAATAGGAAGTCAACAGCGTTTACGGTTCGGGAGATGCAGCGATTTCAAAGTGAGTCATTTTTATAACTTTATATATATATACGCGATAGGCAATTTTCGCGTGAACTGTCCCATATGATCAAAACTGGAATTATTACTGGTGCATTATATCCCTTTTCCTGTCGATATGCAGCTTGCGCATGTGTGCAACTAGAGTTCTGAAGTATTGAACTGAGAAGGGACGCTCCATCACAAGATAGTTTAAATCTTGCATTATATCGCTTAATGATTTTGGTGATGATAATTGACGCTAGCAGATATATAGGTGCAATGAGGGATATGATGTTTGATATTCACATTAAGCAACACACCTTTGTCCACCTACATGTCCACATTCTTACACGTGCATCCTTTAGTACATGTCGCAATTAATATACTGCGTTGGCTTGTGAATCTTAGTGATGATTGCAAATCAACAAGTGTGGGTGCTTCCTGCTACAGTATATGCACTTACTTTGGCGTTGCCTTCACTGATATGACGAGACAAACTTGTACAAACTTTGTTAATACAAACAACACTAACTTCAAATGACAACACCCAGTCATGTACAGTTATGGCAATATTGATATATAAAGGATATGCGATCGGCATCTATATCGGATCGAGTGCATTGATGTGCAGTATGACACATGAAATGATGTTTCTTTTTTATGCGACCGCATTATTGGCGACTGGAATGGTTACAGGAGAAGTTTATTCAACAAGCCAGTACGGGCAAACAGAATCGTATCCGCTAACGCAAGAGTACCCACCAACGGAAAAGTACCCACCAACCGAAAAGTACCCACCAACGGAAAAGTACCCACCAACAGAAAAGTACCCACCAACGGAAGAGTACCCACCAACGGAAAAGTACCCACCAACGGAAAAGTACCCACCAAAGGAAAAGTACCCACCAACGGACGAGTACCCACCAACGGAAAAGTATCCACCAACAGAAAAGTACCCACCAACAGAAGAGTACTATCATCATACGGAAAAGTACCCACCAACGGAAAAATACCCTCATCATACGGATAAGTACCCGGTAACGGAAAAGTACCCAACTGTAAAGTATCCACCAACGGATAAGTACCCAACTGTTAGGTATCCACCAACGGAAAAGTACCCACAAACGGAACAGTACCCTCATCATACGGACAAGTACCCACCAACGGAAAAATACCCTCATCATACGGAAAAGTACCCAACTGTAAAGTATCCACCAACGGATAAGTACCCAACTGTTAGGTATCCACCAACGGAAAAGTACCCACCAACGGAACAGTACCCTCATCATACGGACAAGTACCCACCAACGGAAAAATACCCTCATCATACGGAAAAGTACCCAACTGTAAAGTATCCACCAACGGATAAGTACCCAACTGTTAGGTATCCACCAACGGAAAAGTACCCACCAACGGAACAGTACCCTCATCATACGGACAAGTACCCACCAACGGAAAAATACCCTCATCATACGGAAAAGTACCCGGTAACGGAAAAGTACCCAACTGTAAGGTATCCCCCAACGGAAAAGTACCCACCAACGGAACAGTACCCTCATCATACGGACAAGTACCCACCAACGGAAAAATACCCTCATCATACGGAAAAGTACCCGGTAACGGAAAAGTACCCAACTGTAAGGTATCCACCAACGGATAAGTACCAAACTATAAGGTATCCACCAACGGATAAGTACCCAACTGTTCGGTATCCACCAACGGAAAAGTACCCACAAACGGAACAGTACCCTCATCATACGGACAAGTACCCACCAACGGAAAAATATCCTCATCATACGGAAAAGTACCCGGTAACGGAAAAGTACCCAACTGTAAGGTATCCACCAACGGATAAGTACCCAACTGTAAGGTATCCACCAACTGTATGGTATCCACCAACGGAAAAGTACCCTCAACATACGGAAAAATACCCACCAACGGACAAGTACCCAACTGTTAGGTATCCACCAACGGAAAAGTACCCAACTGTTAGATATCCACCAACGAAAAAGTACCCACAAACTGAAAGGTATCCGCCAACGGTGAAGTACTCACCAACAGAGAAGTACCCGCCAACAATGAAGTACCCGCCAACAGAGAAGTACCCGCCCACAGAAAAATACCCGCCAACTGAAAAGTACCCCTACCCAACGTTGAAGGTTTACTAGAACTGCAATGTATAAAGAGGAAGAAGAACTTCAGATGCTTGAATGTGTTTTAATGAACGTTAAAAATGCAATTGTCTTGTAAAGTAGATTTAACTAAGCCACGTCCCACAATGAATATACACGCACGGATGGATCGCGTGCACGAGGAATGTATAATAAAATAATATGTAGAGTAGGACAGAACTTTTGCATGTCATTATAGCTAAGCGTTATGGCGAATATTAAATACTAATAGAGCTTCAGTCTTCCTTACGCTTTCCCTTTGATTTCCCCAAAGTATGGGATGTGGACATTGCATGATTGAGCCATCTGGCGTTTCATTGCCAAATGGAATGTACAATACTTTTATTCGTCGTCACAGTCGGCTTCTGTAACTGACCGTGCCGAAGGATGCAAATACTGCTAAAGGTGGACATGGTTGTCCAGCTAGCTAGTGAATTCGTTGCGCAGGAGCCTGCGGAGATCTACGGATCACTTCTCAATAACTAGAGATAGGTACTTGACAATAAATAATCAAATTAACATGTATGGTAGTGTAAGGAGCATAATTACTGTTTTTCAAAACTGCTGTTATGTTTTCTGTAGCTTTATCCTAACTGGAGAAACGGACCGTTAAGTACGGAAAAGAGAATGTATGGTAATCAATGCGGTAGGATTACAAATGTGATCGCTATGACGCCGTCCTTCAAATTGTCATAGCTTTGTATAGTCTTTTAACATTTCATTTCGAAACTTTCAAATCAGAACATAACGTTGTAGAGTTTTACACAGAATATTATTTGGGAAATGAAAATAAATACATTTCAGCAACACTATAAAATCAATGTATCACTTAGGTCATGATGCACAATATCGGCTAACACTTTATCTAAAGTTAAGGTATCATCTTCACTTTCCTCTTCCAATCCATGAGCACTCCAATATCGGAAGTTTCGTTAGAAACTTCCATATAGGATTTGACCCCGACTATGAATGTCATTAAAAAAACGCGACCCGTTTGTAACAACACTCCCGACGATCGGATCGTGTAGCTTGTTTTAGCAATCGATCTAGAAGTCAAAAATGAGTAGTTTCGTTTTTGTTTCATGTCGCTGAACCGCGTGGTTGTTGAGAACAAGAGTGTACTGCCCGTCCTCGTACCCAGTCTCGGAACAAGGGGCGGGTCGTCTTCTCATTCTTCTTCTTCTTCTTGGCAACGCATAACTCACGACAGGAACATTTCTAAGCGATGAAATTTCACCAATAGCTTCAGAATCGGCTGGAGGACTCGCTTTTATATAATATAATACTTTGATAAACAATCGACTATCAGCCTCCTATGTCTTGTTAGTCTCGTACCCAGACCGTCTATGACGTAAGCGATTATCGCTGTAAACACTACGTCCATACGTATGGACGTAATGATTATACTGTTTACAGCGATAATCGCTTACGTCATAGACGGTCTGGGTACGAGACTAATGTCTTGTATAATTAAATGGGTATGAAAAAATAAAGAAAACAAGTAAATAAAAACATTCTCTACGAGAAAGTTGGTGGGATATAGGATTTGATTATGACATTGGTGGTGTAAAAAGCAAGGAAACAGGGTCTTATCAGAAGGGAAAATGTCATAGTCCTATATTTAGCACACAAACAACACATGCCCTAGAAATGTGCTAAATATAGGACTATGACATTTTCCCTTCTGATAAGACCTTGTTTCCTTGCGTTTTACACCACCAATGTCATAATCAAATCCTATATCCCACCAACTTTCTCGTAGAGAATGTTTTTATTTACTTGTGATACTAATTATCCCTTTTTTGAGTTCTTTAAAATTAGCACTTCGCCACTGAAATCCCTTTGTCATGTCCCGGTGGCATTTTCCACATATGTCACGTCCTTTCCATTTAGCCAATATGGATTTTGCAATACAGTGTTCACTATTTCTGCTGTCCCAGTCTCAAGAAGGAAAATTTCATTTACATTACATTTTGTCTCTAAAGTTCTTTTCAGTCTTTGACCTTGATGTTTTATCACGCTTCTGTTGCTTAAGCATAAGGCTTGCATCAGTGTTCTATTTAGAACCTTATACAATATCATTACCATCAACAAAACCAATGGTTGCGCTACACACACGTCATATTTGATGGTCTGTTAAAGCAAGGGTTTGCTCTGAATGCATGTTGTGTATCGGAGCACCATGACTTCTGTTTAGCATTTCTTCAGTAGGGTTCGATAATGCACCAGTTAGATACGGTTGAAACCGACTCTGCAGCATATTAAGGACACATTGTAATGCCATAGTCATTAAGATGCTGAATTGCTCCTTTTCAAGAGCTAGGTAGAATTTCACTCTGCAAGCACTTCAGAGTTTCTTCATTCTCACGCATGATGACCCGGAGATCACTTCTAAATAGCTAGAGTGGTGCGTAACCGGCAGCTTCGTTGGGCGTGCATACACGACCACCTGCGGCACTGAGCCAAAGTAAAGTCTTTGTATCATCGGATGGCTATATTAGACGACGCTGCATTAGACACAGACTCAACAGCCAGCCAAGGATGCAGCACCTCGTCATACAGAATCCTTTTCTTTTTGTAGAAAAGGTCGTGCTGTATACCGGGTCTGAAATCCATCAAAGCGTTTGATGTGCCATTAGTGCCTAGCTGTGATGAATCCGTAAATTGATGCGTGGTACGAGTTTCAAAAATGTTAGCAAATATGGAATTCTTTTATCCTCTATTCCTGCTGCCGGTGCATTTATCTATACATCTATAGAATATCGGATACATCACTATAATTTATTTTTTCACTCATCAATTCACGGGCTTCATTTCTCTCTGCTTTAGCAGCAACTTCTATGCCGCTTTATTTCTAATCGCGTCACTGGTTTCCTCTATGTTATATTTCACTGATCATGTAAGTGCCAAAGATGAAGACATGATTCAAGATTTAAGATAAGGCATAACTCTCTGCAGCATTTGTGGCAGCTACTGTGGTTAATCCATCTTGACGAACTGCTCCAAATTTGGCCTCAGATGCTTTGTCACTTTTTAATGAATATGCAACGCAGTGTTTCACACAGTGCTGAACAAAATGTTGCTTGGTACATGTATCAAGTCTAGCTTAACTCTAGCTAAGGTGTATTGATATCACTGTTACTTCTCCACTCTGCCCAACCTTTCTAGGTGAGGCTAGTCAGGTGACTGGGGCAGCAGCTCTGGCTGCAGAAACCCACATAGCCAATGACAAAAAGTGCCAAGAGTTGGGTTGGCCATGCATTCTCATTGCCATGGTGATATAGAGTAATTGGGGTCATGAGGCAAAGCAGACACTTTCATGATTGTCATCTCACCTGGCTACTGATTCCTCACAACCATTGTCAATAGTATTGCTGACCTCTATGGACACAAGTAAATAAAAACATTCTCTAATGAGAGAGTTGTTGGTATATAGGGTTGACCAATGGTGGTGTAAAAAGCACGGAAACAAGAGTGACAGAAATTTTAATGGAAAATTGAAATAGGCCTATATTTAGCACACTCACAAAATAACAGTGCATGCCTGAGTAATGGGCTAAATATAGGCCTATTTCAATTTTCCAGTAAAATTTCAGTTACTGTGCTTTTTACCACCACCATTGGTCAATCCTGTATACCAACACTCTCTCGTTAGAGAATGTTTTTATTTACATGTTTCATAATTTTATTTTTTCACCCTGTCAGCAGCATCGTAGTATCTTTAATTATTATTATTATTTTTATAAGAATTAGTTGAATGTATGATGATGTGTCCATGCCCGTGCCCTCTTCTTCTTCGAGGACGTCCGGCTCCCCGGCCTCTTCATCATGCTTGTTCTGGCCAGGCGGGCCAGACTGGCAGTGGCCTTGCAAGCCAGGAGGGAAGCACTGCTGGTGGTGGTGGGGGCAGTGCTGGTAGTGGTGGTGGTGGGGGGTGGGGGGGGGTGGGGGCAGCAATCGTGGTGGTGGGGGCAGCACTGGTGGTGGTGGTGGTTGGGGCAGCACTGGTGGTGGTGGTGGTGGGGGCAGCACTGGTGGTGGTGTGGTTGGGGCAGCACTGGTGGTGGTGGTGGTGGGGGCAGTACTGGTGGTGGTGGGGGCAGCACTGGTGGTGGTGGTGGGGGCAGCGCTGGTGGTGGTGGCGGGAGAGCAGCCCTGCTTTAGGAGGTAGCGGGGTGAAGGGGAGAAGAGTTGGAGGATGAATGTAGTCATCCTCTCCCTCCTCTGATCCCTCGTTGGTGAAAAGCCTTTGATGTCTTTAGCTACCATCTACATGTACGTGACAGAGAGTATGATTGAATTTTACCTCTTTTTTTTTTTCAAGCAAAGTGCCAAGCCCAGAATCAACATAGAATTACCTCTTTTTGCAAAGTGCACTATTCAGCGGGTGAGTGACTTTTATACCTCGCAAAGTCTTAACACGTGTGCAGACTGCAGTGATAAAAAAATCTATTGCTCCAATTCCATCATATAAATGACAGGGAGGGAAGGGGTGTATGTTTGTCAGTTGTGCTATACATCTATTGGTCAAATTTGATCCAGTAAAAATGCTCCCATCTAAACATGGAGGTGTAGCCTACATGCAATAGATGGATAGAATTCATGAAGTGAACTACATGTACACGGCTCAGTGTAGATAAATAAGGAAGCCTTATTAGATTAAAACAATACTGCTGTACACACAACAGTTGAGTCACCATGGAAGTGAATGGTTTTGTGCAGATCCGTGCTGTACACAGTCGGGCGGGCCCTACTACCGCGTTTGGTCAGGACAACACTGACAAGCCCGACCAAACGCGGTAGTAGGGCCGCCCGACTATGCTGTACAAATGTTGCATGCATAAATGTTAATTACTGCAACATACCATAACATGCCTTTGGGTGGTAGTGGTAGTTCTGTGACCCCTGCAGTACCGCGTCCTTTCGGAAGCACATTTAGCCAATCGGACAGCGGGTTCATTCCAATACCGACTCCTTTTAGATGCTTTAATGGCAGCTGAATTGTCCTCGTATTTATGCCTGTTAGCAGCGCGGTTTCCCTCGAGGTCCTCTTCCTATCGCCGCCTTTTGCAGCACGGTTCTCATCGAGCTACAATGTAGTTAGTGCGTTGTAGGTGTCGCATCTGCACAGAGGCCATTTTCTTTTCGGGATCGGCCTTATAGCTGTCGCTAACAGGCCTTCTTTATTTCGAATAAAAATCTATTGTATATCATTATTAAATAGAACTTGATATATATGACATGCCGGTAAATTTCGAAGCAATTGGTACTATTGCCGTTCTTCAAAACCGTTCGTAGTTCGAGTTATACCTTCCTTAGAAGAAGAATTTTAAGAAGACGACGACGAAGAAGAAGACGACCAAAAATTACTTTAGGACTGGGTACGAGAAACAGGGAAATGTTTGTTTCTCTATAACCACACCATTTTATGACACGGAACCAACGAAGAACTGCAGGTCGTTGTGCTCTCATTCCATCGCGATAAAGAGATAAGCTATCCGTTTCTCCGTTGTCCCTCTAGACGCTTGTTAAGTTTTATTAATGACATACATCAACCCTCAATCAATCCTATATTGAACCTGCTGCCGCAGGTTCGTATTTAAATCCAACCATGGTGAATAAAGGCCATTGCAAGGGCCATTCTAGCCAGAGCTTAGGGCTGCTTACTTTATGCTGTTAGTAGTAGTTGAATATACTAGTAATGTATGGTGTACAAGATGTATGCAACAGATAGTAGTACTAGCTGCTTGTATACTGTATCTGAACCTGCGGCAGCAGGTTCAATATAGGATTGATTGAGGGTTGATGAATGTCATTAATAAAACTTCACTAGCCTCTAGAGGGACAACTGAGAAACGGATCGCTTATCTCTTTATCGCGGCGGAATGGGAGCACAACGATCTACAGTTCTACGTTTGTTCCGTGTCATAAAACGGTGTGGTTATAGAGAAACAAACAATTTCCTGTTTCTCGTGCCCAGTCCTAAAATAATTCTCCATCGTCGTCGTCGTCGTCGTCGTCGTCGTCGTCTTCTTCTTCTTCTTAGGAGGGTATAACTCGAGCTAGGAACGGTTTAGAAGGACGGGAATAGTACCAATCGCTTCCAAATTTACCGGCACGTTATCCTTACATGTCATATAGACACATATCAAGTTCTATTTAATAATGTATGTAATAGATATTTATTAATAATTTTAGGCAGTATAAATACTCTAACCTGCACTAATAATATCTGGTGTTCCTATCGCAGTTTAGTTGTTGCTTTGGCTAGTGAAGTTGTTTTTCTAAAAATGCCTTCGCGTAATCATAAGAAGAGATCTAAGCAACGAGCGGAATACCTCCAAAAGCAAGACGAGAACAAAGCTAAAGCCCGAGCGCTCTACAAGGCCGATCCCGAAAAGAAGAAGGCCTCTGTACGCGACAGCTACAAGGCCGATCCCGAAAAGAAGAAGGCCTCTGTACGCGACACATATCGAGAAATTGGCGGTCAAAAGGATTACGTGGTATTCGGTCATTGCGTAATTCGGTGTCCATAGAAAATGTATTGACGCATTCATAAAACTGCAGCTTACTGCAGAACAAAACAAAATATTGACTAGGTGCTCTCGGATTTGTAATGTGGGGACTATTTGGCATATTTTGAGTAGTTTTTCGCACCTTAGGTACTTATATCCGCACTTCCACATTAATTATGCAAGGTTTCCAATGTCCATTCATTTTATCTCATTTCGTTATTCAGTCATCAATAGTTTCCCAACCAAATGATAATTTCCTTAGGTGCTAACGGATTATATGAGAGCAGTCAGTGTACTTATTTATCATCATTTTTTCAGAGCTTAGGGCCTTCAAATCGCACTTCCGTTGAATGGTTAGTGAGATACACCCGCATACAAGACGATCATCACGTGCCCCTTATTATCAGTCGGCCGTGCCCAGACCTAGCTGTTTTTTGATGTTGTAGTTAAATGACCAATAATTATTGCTATGTACTGACTTAGCATCATGACCACATGTAGGAGTGGCTAGGTGGCACTAATTGGGAAAGACGGAGGTTGCGATTACACAAAGGAGTTTGCCACTCAGAGAATCGACATGGGCATACAACCAGACTTATTACGGAAGGATCTTGTAAGTCTCAGAGTACTAGTTAAGTAGCATGAATGCAAAACGTATATTGGATGGTAGTGACTGTTCGTAATACGCTAAAAGGTTATATACCGGAGCGGTAGTACATGTAAGAGCATACACGTAGAGGTAACGTCTGGTACAAACGGCGGGAGCATCAAATATACAAGAGCTGCCATATTTCTATACGACTGACGGTACGCACTTAATTGACCTTCCCATTGAAAATGAAAAAATGCATCATAAAAGATTCAATACTTCTAACTTTGCAAAAGCTAGTCCGACTTTAAGTTTAGGTGCATTAGATTTGTGCCAACTGCAGCATTTGAAAACTACCATGTTTTCTCGTACAATGTCCCATGTGTGAACATACATGTACATGTATATGTACATGTATGTATAGATGTATATATGTATGTGTGTGCGTTTATGACTATGTATGTGTGTGTGTGTGTGACAGTGGTTATGGCTATGTGTGTACATGTGTGTTTTATGTGCACGTATGTGTGCATGTGTTTTATTTGTATGTGTGTACGTATATGTATATGTGTGTATATGTACATGTATGTGTATATATGAATTAGTGTTATCCATGGCAACACCTCACCATATTAAAAAGTCTCCCGTGATCCTCCACTTCACTATACCAACTGCCTCATTCCAGGCCAGGTATGTGTAAAAGTCCGTACTTCCCTTCAGTACCTTATCGCTCATGTGTGTGTGTGTGTGTGTGTGTGTGTGTGTGTGTGTGTGTGTGTGTGTGTGTGTGTGTGTGTGTGTGTGTGTGTGTGTGTGTGTGTGTGTGTGTGTGTGTGTGTGTGTGTGTGTGTGTGTGTGTGTGTGTGTGTGTGTGTGTGTGTGTGTGTGTGTGTGTGTGTGTGTGTGTGTGCGTGCTACCCCTTATACCTACTTCACGAGCCTGAAATTAATTGTAGTGTAATTGGGGGAAGGAGGCTAGGGACACATTTCCCTGTCTAGCCACCCAGCTTTGCCATATTGGGTCTCCAAAATCAAAATGCAGCTTTGTGTATGAAACATACAGTAGGTTTAACCTCACCTTGACTAGGTCTCTTGTAAGAGCAATTATGGCCCGGACTCTCGTAGCTTAAAATTTTTTTACTGGAGGTGTATAATCCATGTTCATGTATCTTAACTGTAGTAAGTCATATTACAGTACCGTAATTATGATTATGAAAGTACAAATTTATTTACATATCTTGTGAAACCAACTGCTGTTTTTCCTCTCTTCTCCTCCACCTCTTTCTCCTTCCCTCCTCCCATCCTCCTCCTCCCTCCCCCTCCTCTCCTCCTCCCCCTTCTACTTATACCCATCCTCACACTTCTCCCTCTCCTGCCCCGAAGATGTGTGGTCGTGAGCTCATCACTGTTGCCATGGCAGCTCTACAGGGGATGAGCCTGTCCTCTGCAGTACGGAGTTTATTAATTACCATCATTTGGAGGTATGTCTCCATTGGCGCTACATGTATGTGTCCATTGGTCCTACACATATCATGGGTGTACACAGGGGGGGGGGGTCATTGGGTTCGAACAACCCCCCGTCCTATCCCCAAAGCGAGATCGCCTTCATCATTGATTCTATTCAGTTTTATTAAGAACAAAATATATTGTATGATGCGTGTATGTTATTGTAAGTTCACCCATTAACCAAATTCAACCCCACCCCCCCACCCCCCCTCTTCCTGAAGGCTGCGTATCCTACATGTATTGGTCTTCACTCATTGGTCCTCACTCATAGTGTTTTAAACTCTCCTCTAATCCCTGACCCTGTGGAGTCATTTTACAGTGTAGTTACAGGAAGTAGGAAGAGGTGTGGTTTTAGTTAAGGGAGATGAAATGTCCACCCCCTCCCCCCATTGGGAGCACACACATCTCCTACACTTCACCTGTGTCCCTACACTGAGCAGATGTTGGCACATTGTCACTGCAGTAAGAATGGTGGAGCCACCTATGTGCTCCTAGATAATAACAATGTGGAGAACATTGCTCAAGAGATGGTCAGGCTTTTGTTTGTGCTGTACCGTTCCCCTCTTCCCCATCAGTCCCTCCTCCCCATCACTGTGAATTGATGGGGAGGAGGCAGCAGTGATGAGAAGACATCCAGTCAGATTTTCTGGTAAGCTCTCTAAGCTCCTCCCCCCCCCCCCCCCCCCCCCCCCCTCTTCCCATCAGATTGGTCAGAAAAACTCCTGATGATTGAGTGGAGGTATACCCAGGTGGTCTGCCAGCAGCTCTGGTTCCAGGCTCAGTGGGCTACCTACATGACTGCCTGGTATGGACCAGGGACTGAACCCATCATACCAAACAATATGATGTAGCTCATGGACTGTGCCAGTCACCCTTCCAACCTCCACCAGGAGAACTACTACTCAAATGTAAAGCGTTGTGTTTTCATCATATAATGCTTGCTAGCAGACTGTAAAGTTGTTCAGTGGTGTTTTGTATTGTGCTGACATAAGTTTGTATGTTTGTGTACCAAATGTATCAGATGTGGACAGTTGAAGAAGGGCTGGTAGTTGTATTAGCTGCTGTCTGAAACTCACAGGTCTTTGTGGTTTCATAAGTACTGCCTCTTTAATTAGGAGTGGTGACATGTGGAAGAATTGTTATTGGTTGTGGGTTTTATGTAAACTTTTCAATTAAGAGGTCAGATAATTCGTTGTTTTTCTTGCTCTTAGCTCTGCATTGGCAGACTTATATGTAAGGCACTCACTCTGCAATGGCTGCAAAGTACATGTAGGTTCTGCATTGTGACATACCTCACTGGGGTCAGATCTCGCACCTCATTGTGTCGAATTGAAGGAAAGCCTCCTGATGGGCAATTCATGGCATGCTCCACAGTATACATGTAGATGGAGCCACATATGCAATGTGATGGTAATAACGGAGGTTGCCAGCCATAGTGTAAGCAGATAGCATCTCTAAAAGCACTCTAGGTTCTCAGGGCCATACCCAGAGGGGGTTCTGTAACCAAGGAAACCAATAAAATTGTTAGTAAAATCTGATTTTACTAGCAATTTTATAGGTTTCCTTGGTTACAAACCCCCTCTGGGTACGGCCGTGGTTCTTTCCTCAAATTGTTGGATCCCACGCTCAGGAGGCAACGAAGTTGCACAAGTGATGCATGGTATCCTCAAGAGGTATGAAGAGCTCACTACTGTGAGGTATAGTTAGAGCAAGGTATGTCCATTTACCAGATTGTAGTACATGTTTTTTATTTTAAACACATACACCAGCATCTTTGCCATTGTGTATGTGAGTGATGAGTGCCAGCCTTCATGCCATCGATCACCATGGCATCCTGTTTTGTGTTACTGGCCATTGAACAGTGTTTAGTAAGAAACATGCAGGTACATGTATGTGAGCACTGTCCATGTGTGTGGGTGGTATGTATAGTATGCAAGCACTTATATTGTTTTTCCAGCTGTGGGTTGTGTGTATGTTTGCATGTGTATGTGATAGATAGCTAAACCACCCATTTGAGCGCAGCCATTCCTATTCTCAACAAAAATCTTTATGTATGGTTGGAATTAGCCCTGGATCCAGGATTTGGCGGGGGGGGGGGGGGGGGGGGGGGCACATTGATAATAAATATATGTGAAGCCAGTGGCAGATCCAGAATTAAATTAAAGGGGGATTGGAGGGACAGAGACACCGAAGGGAGATGTGCTCGGGTTGCAGACCTAATTTCCCCCCCCCCCCCCCCCCCTCCCCTCTGTCCACCAGTGTCTGCATAGGAATTAAGTAGTCTGCCATACACATGATTGTGCATGGGGGGGCGGGGCAGCTTTGGGCTATTCCATTATTTAACCATACACACCTACAGATGACAATAATTGCAAACGTAACCCCCAGGACAATATATAAAACCACCTTTTGTTGTTAAGTTTTTTAATACCCCCAGACAAGCTTCTATTTGGTTACATCTCCCCTGGACAAGCTTATGTTATACCTGCTAACCCCTACCACCCCACCACCCCCCTCCCCCCCCCCCCCCCCCCCCCCAAGTACAAGCTTATGTTTTATCTGCTAGCACCCCGGGACAGGCATTTATACTACCCCCCTCAGGACATATTTGCAACCCTGGACAACGACATCGACATGTTTCTAAACACAACCCCCCACCATGGACACCATTGTTGTCATCTGTAGGAGTGTACAGTTAAATAATGGAATAATCCAATTGGTACCAGAGGGGCGGGATATGAATTTGGGGGGGGGGGGGGGGGGGGGGGGGGCATGCACATGGCTAGATCGCTGAAATCAACCTTAGCCTTAGTTTGGTAATGTAAAACTGATGGCCTTTCCTAACCCCCCAGTATTGCAACGTCCAATACCCCACCGGGTTCAAACCTACCATAACTTTCAGTAGGAGTAATCAAATCGCTTCAAATTCAGTTTGCAAATAGAGAGGTCCCTACATGCACATTTTCCCGCTTGATATAGCGGGACACAACTTGCCGTGATAGGTACAGGAACGTCTCTACCCACAAACCGAATTTTAAAAGTGATTTGATTATAGGAGAACCGAAAAGTATTTGGCGGGTTTGAACCTAGTGGGGTATCACACATTGCAATACCCCAAAATGTATTTCACCATACAGAAATGGTGACTATGAAGTGTTGAGAATAAGAAGTCATTAGCCTTAACCGTTTGGAAGTTATAGTTATTCAAACGCAAGGGAATATTGAGGGGCAATTTTGTTGGAAACTGTCCCATATATATAAATATGTGTGCATACATGTATGTGTTTTTTGTACATGTATATATGTGAAAATGTATGTATCAGTGTGTGTTTTATGTGTATGTGTACATGTATGTGTGTACATGTATGTATTTGTGTATGTTTTCACATGTATGTGTATTATGTACACATGTGTACTTGTATGTATGTGTGTTTTATGTATGTCTGTACATGTACATGCATATGTGTATAAATACATATGTGTACATGTATGTATTATGTGTGTGTTTTATGTATATGTGTGTGCATGTGTATACAATTGATCGTTTGAAGTAATAATAGCACCATAAACAAACATGTACAAAATAAAATTCTATGTTCTTGACCTTCATGTTTTCTCAGCCTTGTAGAGTCTCACTGATGAAGAACCACGTGTGTAGCTATGTTAGTGATTCAGTGTCAGCGCTCTATTTGACATGCTCCCGCCTGAAAGAGTGCTGCAAGATGTAAAATAGGTCACAGTCAAGTTGAACTTTAATTTAGGAGTATTGGAGTTAGTGATACATTAGTGTGGGCCTATTGCTTTCTGGCCACTTAATTATATGTAATCTTTTGTTTTAAGTAATGAATTGCTTCCGAACGTGATAAACAGATCTTGTTAGGACTGATATTTGTTTTATGGGACACAAATATAAGGCATAGTCTCCCTGTCTGAAGTAATCTCTGTGGATGCTATCACAGCCTCACCCGTCCACCAAAGGGTATACTGTCAAAGAAACTAGAGGACCACCAGTTCTCATTGTTGTTGAAAGCATCATCACCTGCTGACAAGGCTCGGCTGCTCTCTGTGTCAGCACCTCATGCTGCATCTTGGCTACTGGTCACACCTCCTAGTCTTGACCAGAACTTTGAACACAATGAACTGTAATTCTCCATCCAATGGTGGCTAGGGATGGAGATGGCTAGAGGCTCCTCATGTTCTTTGTGCCCTGGCGCTACTACCTGTAAACAGGGTGGTGATGTTGTCACTGCATGGCCACAACCATCTGCGTAATGTGTATGTTGAGTTCTGCCATCGTGCCCATCTTCCAGGAGTGAGAGTAGAGTCAGGCAGTACCATTACACCAGACCTAAGCCGTACCCAGCCAGCGGATGTACTTGTCCTCGATTGGGAGAGAGGGAATACATCCACTGGCCGGGCGGCTTAAGTCTGGTACAGTACTGCCAAGATGGACATGGTGGCAGAACGCAGATGGTTGTACAACAATGGTTGTACAATTTTACAACGGTAGCAGAAGAAAGGAGGGTGAGTGTTAACTATGTAATTGCTGGTGTTAACAGCAAAGACAGTGTACAAATGAGCTGCAAACTATTGGCAGGTATATGAGCTCCTTGTTTTCTTTTCCCTAGCCTCCACCAAGAAGCGGCCACACACTCTGCAACGCTCTTTGACTTTCGTTATGTGGTGCTCCATCCAAAGCAACACCTATTATTCATATAAAACAAATGTCCTAGTTCTGAACATTGTATAAATGCTCTCCCACGTGTGTTGTTGAGTGTTTATAATCACGGATCCTGTTCTGTGGGTTAGTTCAATCGTACACCAAGCTTGAAGTAGACCCACCGAAGTTACATGGGCGTAAATACTGGCTGCGTGTAACTATTAATCAAATCAACTGCTCTTGCGCGTTGATACTTTTTTTTTACTAGACTGGTAGGGTGTGTGCGGGAGCTATTTATTTGATCGGAATTACTTAGAACATGTGGCTCGCCAAACAGACATGTATAATGCAAGGTACGAACATTACAGCTTTTGGCTTACACAGTATCATCACATCAGACAGGAGTGTAACCTACCAGGCCACCCATACCTACACACCATCACATGTACACAGACCATCACCTACACACTATGATGACATACCAGTACACCTCACACATGTGGATACTCAGCAGCAAAAATATGACCAAATGGCTGGATGTTATATTATTACATGTACAGGCATCTGTATTGCTATGCACTCAACAGGTCAGTTTTTATAAAGTGGGAAGGAAAAGTTTACATAATCACCCACAACTACCTATTACATAGTTCTTATCTAAAAGACCAAGCCTCCTGTCTGCTTTCAGCAAGTCCATCAATACCAGCAACTATCCACATTCACACATACAGTTCTTACACCACCAAATACAAATGCCAAGCACACCACAAATCTACATGCATGCATCACATGAAGTCTGCAGAGCCTTGTAGCTACTTGATGACCACACAAAGCCTGCAATGTCCCTTCTATTTGAGTTGTTGCTGAAGCTTTTTGTCATGCTGGCTGTATCACATTGACCATACAGCCATCTAGGGAGCATTTCATGTGGAGTAGGAAAAATAAATAAAAAGAACTGTTAGTGTTCTTAGCCTATCCTGTTGATCACTACCCCTTTATGTTGGGCAGATGACCTCTGATAGGGGTAGGCTAAGAACACATGTAAGGCAGAATTATGGGTACATGTATGAAGGGAACTGCATATGTTATCTTGTTGTTACATGTAGTACATACGAGTTGGTGTATGGGGTGCATGCCATATTGTTGCCCCTTGGCAATAAGTGATATAACCTCAGAGTTGCCTTAGCAATGAATTTTTAAAATTCCCCCTCTAAGGTTTTTATCAAAGAAACCCCATGTGTGGGACTGGTAGTGTTCACTGTTATGCTCACTGTTCTAGTGTGTGATGTGTAGTGTGTGTGTGTGTGTGTGTGTATGTGTGTGTGTGTGTGTGAATTTAAACTCATGTTGGTCTAATGATCTGTAGGCTAGGTGGTTGGCCAGCTATACGCTAGGGTGCTGGTGTGCCTGTGGGGTAACCTGGTGTGTACATGCTGTTATTAAGGGATAACAGTGACACAATCCATCATCGAGAAAAAACATCAGTTGGAGGGGGGGGGGGGGGGGGAGACAAATGTTAAGTTGAAGCTTTTAGGAGGACTTTATACCAAGCGAGCCAATTCTGTGCATGGGTTGTGTAACTTGTTATCCCTTCATTGCCAAGAGGGGGCAAAAATATGGGAGGTGTGGGGCACCCCTGCCCCATCAATGAAACTATGCTGGTGTGTAGGGTCATTGGGAATGTGCACACTGTTGCTAGTGTGTACTGGTATGTGGTTGGTGGAGAGTATGAGTTGGGTGTGTATGCTGATGTGGTCATATAGTTGTGTATGCTGGGAGTGTACGCTCATGTTGGGGGTGAAAAATGTTATTTGATGTGTTGGGTGAGTAATATAGAATTCTGAGTGTGACTGTGTTTTGAGTCATGGGCACCCCCCCCCCCTTTTGAGACTCAATGGCGCCCCACCCCCAACCCCTTGTAATAAATGCTTGTTAAATAATTTAACCCCTGTCCCAGTATTGATTTCTACTTACATGTGCCTCCCCCCTGCCCACCTCCCTACGTAGGCGGCGCTGACGCTACGGCAAGTACGGCGAACGCCATAGCACTTTTTATGTTACACCCCTGCTCATATATTGAAGACCCTCTTTCCACCCCCCCCCACCCCCCCCAGTCCGCCGTATCACTTTTTTTATTGCTCTGCCGCCACTGCCCTATAATTGGTGCCCCTCCCCTCACCTCTGCCCCCCCCCCCTTCTAGAAAAGCTGGGGGCACCCATGGGAGTGCACACTTGTTAGTATCTGTGGGTTATGTGTGTGATGGTGAGTGTAATACTGTGCAGGACAACATTAACTCACCTGTATGCTTGATCTTATGGTGGCCATGTTGCCTGAAGTCATACTAGCTGATGTTTCCCAGGAGATAAAGCCAGTATGCTAAAACCCAAGCACCATACAATGGTAGATGTAAAGAGCATAGCATACATGTATATACAAATTTATGCACCCAAGAAGCCACAAGACACATAAGCAAAAAGGATACTCAAGCATTAAATAATTTGAGACTCACCGTTCCTTTCATATACATGTAGCACGGACCACCCCTATTAGGCCCATACGAATATGCGCTCCTAACTTTTAATACGGCTATTTTCAGACAGTACAATACGAACAGGTTGATATCAAAGGATGAGGTCATGATTGTGGCAGTTCCTGAATTATGGGGGGAGCAAATTGATTGGCTGGAAGGAGTTACAATATGGCCCGGCCCCCATAGGTGTCAGCGCGTTAAGTTACAACTAGCGAACGTGGCGTGTACTATATGTATGCATAGTACTGATGCATATCCGCCACTTCTGTAACAGTAACAATGTGCCATTCTGCACTTAGTAACAATCCGCAATTGTACATAACCCACCTTTACAAAAATGTGGTTGGCCGTCTATGTGCTAATTGATGCGCATCCACCCCTCGTCGGATGGGGTGGGGCTGGCCTGGATACATGCATGAGTTTATTAACGAAATGCTGCTTATTGTAGTTATTGAAGCTAACGGGAGTGTTGAATATTATAATTACCTACGATAGTAATTAAATTTTTGTCTTGATTTTTGTATAACGTTGCATACTTACAACGCAATGAAAAATAAAATTCGAATTGAGCCCAATTTTTTGTATTTTTTGAGTTTATTTAGAATTCAATTTGAAATAAAAATGCAAGATGACCGCCGATGTATGGGCCATTTCTCCATATGAGCTACAAGGCCGATCCCGAAAAGAAGAAGGCCTCTGTACGCGACAGCTACAACGCAGATATTGAATCTAAGCGATCTGCCAAAAGGTGGCGATATGAAGAGGACCTCGAGGAGAGCCGTGCTGCTAAGAGGTGGCGATATGAAGAGGACCTCGAGGAGAACCGTGCTGCTAAAAGGCGGCGATATGAAGAGGACCTCGAGGAGAGCTGTGCTGCTAAAAGGCGGCGATATGAAGAGGACCTCGAGGAGAACCGTGCTGCTAAAAGGCGGCGATATGAAGAGGACCTCGAGGAGAACCGTGCTGCTAAAAGGCGGCTATATGAAGAGGACCTCGAGGAGAACCGTGCTGCTAAAAGGTGGCGATATGAAGAGGACCTCGAGGAGAACCGTGCTGCTAAAAAGTGGCGATACGAAGAGGACCTCGAGGAGAACCGTGCTGCTAAAAGGCGGCGATATGAAGAGGACCTCGAGGAGAACCGTGCTGCTAAAAGGCGGCGATATGAAGAGGACCTCGAGGAGAACCGTGCTGCTAAAAGGCGGCGATATGAAGAGGACCTCGAGGAGAACCGTGCTGCTAAAAGGCGGCTATATGAAGAGGACCTCGAGGAGAACCGTGCTGCTAAAAGGCGGCGATATGAAGAGAACCTCGAGGAGAACCGTGCTGTTAAAAAGTGGCGATACGAAGAGGACCTCAAGGAGAACCGTGCTGCTAAAAGGCGGCGATATGAAGAGGACCTCGAGGAGAACCATGCTGCTAAAAGGCGGCGATATGAAGAGGACCTCGAGGGAAACCGCGCTGCTAATAGGCAGAAATACGAGGACAATTCAGCTGCCATTAAAGCATCTAAAAGGAGTCGGTATTGGAATGACCCCGCTGTCCGATTGGCTAAATGTGCTTCCGAGAGGACGCGGTACCGCAGGGGTCACAGCACTACCACTACCACCCAAAGGTATGTTATGGCATGTTGTATTAACATTAAAAAGCTGTGCATGCAACATTTGTAGAGCATAGTCGGGCGGTGTTTGGTCGGGCTTGTCACCCTACTACCTGACCAAACGCGGTAGTAGGGCCCGCACAACTATGTACAGCACGGATCTGCACAAAACCATTCACTTCACATGTAAAGCATGCAACTGTGTGTACAGTAGTAGTGTCTATTGTTTTAATCTGATGTATAAAAAGGCTTCCTTATGTGAAGGCTTCCTTATCTGTCTAGCCATGTACATATGTTGCAACTGTATGAATATAATTACAGTTGCAAGGGCTGAGAACTATAGGTGAAATGAAAATAACTGCAACCTTATCCTTCTCCCATATAGCTACTCCTTGTATGAACCCAAATCTCATGCACTAATGGAGCTTCTAAGTGAAGTAAATGATGCTTTTTGTAAGTCTCATCCATTGCTAGCTCAAAAGGTTGTTACTAGATCTGCCCATGCAGCAGTAAGTAAGATTGGGGCAGAGGCATTGGTTTTCTAAAGCACATGTATCAATTCATGATACATGCAAAAGTGTGGTATTCACCTAACTTAAGCCAATCTCATGTACATTTCAAGTGCTTTGTCCATTGTACACACCACCAGCACTAGCAGCAGACTTTCTTGCCACCACATGCCACCAATAGTCTTGTACTTTGGCAAATCAACTTGTTATAGCTACCATAAGGTACTTCTACTCTCACATTTATGTAGTGAAAAATTCAGACATTCTGCCCACACTCATAACATGCAGACCCTGTCCACAGATATTACTCATCTGAAAACATATCCTTATCAATCTGCATGGTGCCATGTTATCCCAGATCTACATGCAGTCATGTAGTTCACTTCCTGAGTTCCCACACTATCCAGCTTTACTTCATGTAGGCTATACACCTCCATGTTTAGATTGGAGCCTTTTCAAATTTGACCAATAACATTTTAGCACATGCCGTTAATATGATGGAATTGGACCAATAGAAATATAGCACAGTCTGTACACGTGTTAAGGCTTTGCAGGTATAAAAGTCAGTCATGCACCCGCTGAATTATAGTGCACTTTGCAAAAAGAGGTAAGAATTTAATAATATACTCTATGTGGATTCACGTGTAAACTTGCTTGAAAAAAGAATAAGGTAAAAATTTTTAAAATCATACTCTCAGTCTCTGTCACGTACATGTAGATGTCAGCTGAAGACCTTACGGGTTTTTTTAATCAAGAGGGGTCGGAGGAGGAAGAGGATGACATACATCGTCCGACTCCTCTCCCCTTCACCCCGCCACCTCCAGAAGCCCCGCCACTCCTACCACCACCAGCAGCACTGCCCCCACCACCACTACCAGCAGCGCTACCAACGCCGGCACCACCAGCGCTACCCCCGCCAGCACCACCAGCGCTGCCCCCGCCGGCACCACCAGCGCTGCCCCCGCCGGCACCACCAGCGCTGACCCCGCCAGCACCACCAGCGCTACCCCCGCCAGCACCACCAGCGCTGCCCCCGCCGGCACCACCAGCGCTGACCCCGCCGGCACCACCAGCGCTACCCCCGCCGGCACCACCAGCGCTGACCCCGCCGGTGTTCCTGGCGGAACAACAAGCAGGGATAATCCCGCCACCACCACCACCAGCTGCGCTCCCGCTGGTACCACCGCCGACTGTGCTCCCTCCCTGGCCTGCATGGCCACTGCCACCCTGGCAGAATGCAGCATGGCGGGGAGGCCGGGGAGGAGGACGTCCCCGCAGGAGACGAGGGCGCGGGCGAGGACAATTAACAATAAACACTACTACTTCATATAATTATAATTATAATTATTTAAGTTATTTGTTATTGCATTAAGAGATAAAAGGGATCGTCCAAATTATATATGCTCTTCCTACATTTCATCGACGGTGATAAAAAACCTATGAAACAAGTAAATAAAAACATTCTCTAACGAGAGAGTTGTTGGTATATAGGATTGACCAATGGTGGTGTAAAAAGCACAGAAACAAGAGTGACAGAAATTTTACTGGAAAATTGAAATAGGCCTATATTTAGCACACAATATAACACACATGCCTGAGTAATGGGCTAAATATAGGCCTATTTCAATTTTCCAGTAAAATTTCTGTCACTCTTGTTTCCGTGCTTTTTACACCACCATTGGTCAATCCTATATACCAACAACTCTCTCGTTAGAGAATGTTTTTATTTACTTGTATTATTAATTAATTACAGCTGACAAAACTATTGGAGCAATTACGTGCATCTTTATGGCATTGTAATTGTTCTTTTTTTTTTTTTTTTTTTTTTGTTGTTATTATATATAGGTCATACCATAAGGCCGGCGAAAATGAGCTATGGAGGAAAGAAGGCGCGGTATATGTATATGTTTGTAGCAATGAGGGCCTAGCTATTTTATAAACTCTGACAATACACAAGGAGCTAAAAACATTCTCTATGAAATGTTGGTGAGATATAGGATATGAAGGCAATGGTGGTGTAAAACGAAGGAAGCAAGCTAGGGCCTGTAATAGTAAGGGAAAAAGTCATAGTCCTATATATTTAGCCCGTTAGTAGCACATACTATGCTCATGTGCTACTATGGCTTTTTCCCTTACTATTACAGACCTGCTTTTTACACTACCATGGCTTTCAAATCCTCAACTTCTCGGCATATAGAGAATGTTTTTCGTTACTTGTTTCATAGATTTCTTTCTCATCAGTATCTAATTTTACATCTTACACTGACCGTGTACATATAGTTGATTGTAAATCATTTGCTACTGCTCCTGTAGTTTTCTGGTTTGGTATCGACAATTCTAGTCTAAACTTGTCAAGATTTTGATACGAGCAGCATTAATACGGCCCAAATATAACATTACAATATACAATCGACTATTTGATCACATAGGCACCAGCCAATTCTGAAGCTATTGGTGAACTTTCCATTCTTTAAATGTGTCAGGTTATGCGTGGTCAAGAGGAGAAAATTTCCGGGTCTGGGTACGAGGACGGGCAGTTCCAGGGGCGGATCCAGGAAATTTAAAACGGGGGGGGGGGGGGGGGGGGGGCACCTACAATGAAAAGTTACAATAAAGTGAGAAATGGGCGTAGTTAACCGAAAGGAGGTGGGTGCGGGAGGGGGATATGCCCCCTCCCCCGCGAAGCGCGGACGCTTGTGGTAGCTGTACGTTCAAAATGCAATTTAAAACGCTTTATTGCGCGACTATGAATATATACTTAGACGAACGAAAGAAGGGGGGGGGGGGGGGGGGGGCACGTGCCCCCGGTGCCCCCCCCCCCCCCCCCCCCCCCCCCCTCCTCCTTTCTAAATTCCTGGATCCGCCCTGCTATTTATAGCAACATACTTGGTGACGTTAGTCACTTGATATAGTTAGTTATAGCAACATACTTGGAGACGTTAGTTACTTATTACAAATTCTCTGATAGCAAATATGGGAGATATGAATTTAATTTAAAAAATATGTCTGCATGGCAATAAAATCACGCGCTGTACACGACACTCTATATCATCAGCAGAGATGTCTGACAGTAAAAAACCAGTGGTGTTCGTTCTTGGCGCAAACGGCGGTAACATCGGCCCTCCGACGCTCGCTGCCCTGTCCGCCAAATACGCCGATAGGGTCGAAATACGAGCGGGCACTCGAAATCCCGCCAGCGCGGAGAGGCTGAAAAGTCTACCTAACGTCTCCGTCGTAGCCGCGGCCATGGCGGACAGGGAAAACCTACCCTCCACCCTGAGCGGTGTGGATGCCTTGTTCATCGTGACTCCTTGCATATGTAACAGGGCGGAGGTGGTCGTCACTACAGCGGAGATAGCCCGGGATGCGGGGGTCAGATTCATCATGCTCGTCAGCGTCCTAACGGCAGATCTCGCCGACACTGTATTCGGAGCCCAGTTCAAGAAGATCGAGGAGGACATTTCACGAATAGGGGTCCCTTACTGCTTTCTCCGCCTCCCGTACTTTGCGGAGAATCACTTGATCCTTAACAAGGAAAACATGAAGTCGGAGTCAACCTTTCGCTGTCCAGTCGACCCCGATAAGCCCTTCACTCCGGTCACCACGAGCGATTGCGGTAACGCTGCCGCCGCGATCTTGGCGGACTGGAGCCGGCACGGAAACAAAACGTACAAGATCATCAGTCACAGGAGTACCTTCGGCGAGGTGACCGAGGCCATCGGCGAAGCTCTCGGAAGGGAAATACGATACGTCCGAGTCACCTACGAGACAGGAAAGGCGATGCTGGTCGTTAGCTATAAGGAGGAATGGAAGGCAGATGGGATTACTGAATTGTTTCGGTTGATTGATGATGGATCACCTATTACAAATGAGGCGGACGTTTCGGATTACTTTAGAATTACTAATGAACGACCAACAGATTTGAAGACATGGGCTTCCAAAGTAACTGGAAGTTTAATGTGAGCTGAAACTTGAATGCAGTATTTTAAAATGATGCAGAAAGAATTTACAAACTGCATGGTATGTAAATTTTTATTTCTTAAAATAAGTCGGAGTATACGTTAGCCATAAGAATTATAATGCAATACTTTTATTTTGGGGCTATAATAATGAACTTCCCAAATTGCTCCCAGTGTCCTACCGTACCAATTAGCACTCAGAGAAGGAACACATCCGTCCTTTATCAACTGTATTTTCTCTAAAGCTGCAGTCATGTCTTTTTGCGTGCACGGATCTTTATCTTGAATTGGGAGTGATTGAATTTTGACCAAGACAGCTAACAGATGGGCTTCAAATTTTGCCTGGTTTAGTACCATGGCGTGCATAGCATCAGTGGTGAGATGAATCACACTAGCTGGGTCATTAAATCCACATAGGTCAAGTGGCGATCAAATACACACTCTCCAGTGATACCTGTGTCTTTAGCTACACTTTTCTGCCTTGGTTGCAGCAGTGTCAGCACTAATTCCGTATTGTAGGTTTCCACCGCGCACTAGTCCGGGTTTGCACCGCGCACAAATTGATGTTTGCACCGCACACTAGTCGAGGTTTGAACCGCGCATTAATTGAGGTTTGCACCCCGCACTAGTTGTGGTTTGCACCCCACACTAGTTGAGGATTGCACAGCGCACTTTTTTAGTTGAGATTTGCACAGCACACAGCCCACTGATATTCATGGCCCAGTTTATTTAATATCGTATTAAAGCGCAGTGCACGCTGGCAGGTGGAAGGTCTCACTTCTAACTTCTTATGGCTAAATGCTGCACCGAAACGATCCAGAAGGTTGAGAGTAAGCTGAAAACATGGGCGTGTTGTAAACTTGTAAGTACATGTGACGATCAAATATACACTCTCCAGTGACACCTGTGTCTTTAGCTATACTTTTCTGCCTTGGTTGCAGCAGTGTCGGCACTAATTCCGTATTGGAGGTTAATACCAGGATCACAATTTTCACGTGGATGTCGGTACCGGTATTTGAAATTCCATATAGTAATCTCAGCAGCATAAGTATTGGTACCACTTACACAAAGCACCTTCTACACCCACTGATCGTTTAGCTAGTTGTTCTAAACTAAACGGTTCTTTTCTAGGATCAAATAGTCTTGGTAATGGTATTATTATATTTGGGCCATACTAAACGCTACACGATTTACAATCAACTATACGGTCAGTGTAAGACGTATAATTAGATATGAGAAAAAATCTATGAAACAAGTAACTAAAAACATTCTCTATGAGAAAGTTGGTGAGATCTATAGGATTTGAATGAAATAGTAGTGTACAAGCAAGGAAACAAGATCTGCAATAGTACTAAGGGAAAATGTCATGAACATAGTATATACAACTAATGGCTTAATACAGTCTTCCCCCGTTAGTAGCGCCGTGTTTATTCCCTGAGCTACTACCATACTTAGGGCATAGATTGCACATTGTAGACATAGATACTATGTGGTACCTGCGACAACCATGAATATAATTTATATTTTCAATACATCTAACGAGGGAATGCGCTACTACTTAACGAGGTTAGACTGTATGCATGTTTCTTCACTTGCTTCATACACCGCCATTGCCTTTAAATCCTATGTCTCACCAACGTACTCATAGAGAATGTTTCTAGTTACTTGCAGAGCCATTAGATAAAGTGCATTAGGGTATGTAACCTTTTTTATAAATCAAAATCGATTATTTCGACTATGAAAAAAAGTCCAATCGATTTTTCAGGTCCACAGCAACTTGCAAATCGGCTAGTAGAAACTATAAATCGATTTTGGCGATTAATGCACTATTAATTTGCCAACGATTACCTAGGTTTTTCCAGGTTTATCCTTTTTTTTTAAATAATGGCACGATAAATCACAGTTTCTCATGTCTAATATTAGTACAGCCAGTTTTATTGCTCATCAGTTACTTATGCCAACTTAAAATCATTAAAACAACAAAGATTGTACCCACAGGGACTAGGAACGATGTGCATGCCAATATTACGCCAAACCCATGATTCAATGGCGGCGGATTGTGACCCGCAAGCATTTTTTTTTCATCGAATAACACATGGTTATATGTTTCCCCGCTACCATAATATTCAGTACTAAGAGTGGGAGAAGTAAGATTTAGTTTACTGAGATAAAAATGAAAATGAACAGTTTGTCCATCCCGCAGCTTGCGCTAATTTCTTGTACAAAATGCCTTAAACACGTACAAGTATCATACCTATCCGCCACAATTGGCAGTTATAATCCATTATTCGCCCCCATTATACAATTCAATAAGTACTGAGCAGTGCCAGCTAGACACTTCATGGTGGAACACCGCTCCACGCATATGACAAAGCCGCCAGTCGAGACACGTACGACGTCATGGCCGAACGTCTGGAAACAAGCCAGTGTACCGTGCAAAAGAATACGTAGCGCGTTGATTAATCCACACGTACAATACGTGCGAACGTATATGTATATTTAAATAGCCGTGCCCAGGGCCCCACCGCGTATATTGACGGAGGGCACTGATGGTTACCTTTCAGCCGGGTCCCCAGACGTGCGACTATACATCATAATGTTTCTTTTTTAACCCGTTAGTATGCCTTTGTGCAGGCGGGAACAGCGAAGGGCATATTAAAAGGGGTAATCGATTTGCTACCGATTTTTGCATATGAAGGAAACGAATATCGACTATAATTGCGACTATGAAAAACAGAATCGGTTATTTCGACTAAAGGAAATTCTGCAATCGGTAACCTGCTATTCTACTAAGCGCATAGTCGACCGAATAGGTAATCGCGAATAACCGATTAACCTACAAAACCTGAAAATCGGTTGCACACCCTAAGTGCATGCACAGTGGGGTGGTAGAGTTATAACCACAACTGGTTCGAAAAGCACAACCTTTCTTTATTAATGGAATTCGCTTTCTGCAGGCACAGAGAGTTTAACCTCCAACCTATTTACATTTCATCTAACTCAGCTACAGAAAACACATGTATATTCATAACATGCCGGTGCTAAATATTTCTTCGCCCCTTTGATTCGCGCAATGTCGCTAAATTTTCCACTGCTTCATGGCGCTATTCAGCACGCATAAGGGTTGCCTATAACAACCAAGCTGACCATTTAATTCGTTATATATTTATTTGGAACTGTGTCCAGCAAAATCACCCTTCTGGATAGTTTTTCAAGTTTTCAAATTTTTTGATTTTCCGTGAACTCCAAAGAGGTGCTATCAAATGGTCCTTACGCATTCTAAATTGGACTATCCATCATAAAGTTATTAGGCACTGAATTTATAATTAGTCATACATTTCAATTTGAGCCTTTACTACGCATAGTATGGCGCTCACAATTTGCACTTACAGTTGCAAAAATGTAAAACCTATGCCGTGCTTTATTTTTACAGCAACAAGAAGCGGATATATTAACGAGGGTAGGAATCAATGAGCACATATTTTCTGCACTAATGATATAAAGTTATAAATCTCCTACATAGTGCTGACACCGATTGCGTTTTCGTGTAAATTTTACATTGCACCTGTGATTCGCAAATTTCGCCGCTTCTGACATCAGCAACGGCTATCTTGCATGCCTTTACATAAATTTGTCATTTTTCTCCTGGCCAGTTTGTGTTAACATAGATCTATGGAGGCAAATATAACAGATTATGAAACTCAATGCATGAAAAGTTACAATTCCTGCTGGGAGAAGACACTCTATTGTTCAAACTCGTCAATCACTCCATTTCTACCGCTACTGCAAGTATTGCTGCTGTCAATTTACTTCGCGTTGGGGTTATGTCTGAACAGCTTCATCATTTTCCTGGTACTGGCATACGAAGAATTACATCGGAGGGAGTTCGTTATAGTCCTTATAGTTGTCATAACCGATCTTCTAACCGTCACTTGTCTGTTCCCTGTTTTCATCATTACAAGGTCTACCAGCTTGTGGGTTCACCTTGGACCTGTGGGATGCTCGTTTTTTGGCTTTATCCAATTTTTCTTCATTTCATTCCGCTACATTGCTATGTTCTTACTTTCGTTCGACCGGTTCAACATGGTATTCTTTCCGTTTACGTACCCGTTACGCGGTACCAAGGTGATGATTCCGTTGACCGCAGTTGTGTCGATGCTTTTGCTACTACTTGCAGTACTACCGCTCTTCTTACAATGCTATGGCTACCAGTTCACCAACGGCTATTGTACCGTAATTTCAAGCTGTTCTCGAGGGTGCCTCGCGAATAGGTTCATTAATGATATCGTTACGTATCTCCTTGGGGCAATTCTACCCGTCATATTCTATTCTCTAATGTTTATGAAATCAAAATATCTGGACAGGAAGAATAAGGCAATAGGTGCTGTTGTTTCTGATGCTGTAGCTGAAGAATCACACAGACGAGCCAGAAATACGTACTTGTTGCTGTTTGTGACCCTCATTGGATTTTCGATTCCTCAAGTCGCCGGATTACTGGTGAAGCCATTCGTTATGCCTCAGCCGTACGACAACTACATGTATATTGCTTTTAGTGTGACGCTATTATACACAGTAGTCATCCTGGATCCGTTGGTCATAATGAAACACCAAGATGTGAAGCGTTGCTCGCTAAAAACACTGCAGGTGCTGAAGAAACGAGTTCGAGAACTTTTTCCTGCTACTGCCGTTCATCCAGGTCCAAGAAATTAATAAAGAAGTACACCGTTTAATGGTCATTGTGACATGTATATAGCAATAGTTAGTGTATCGCATGACAGCTTATAACTGGAAATTGCTGATACATAATTATTTATATTTCAGGGCGTATCTATCTATATTGTATCAGTGGTATGAGCTGTGCAAGCAATTATAGAAGGACGAAGCGCACCAGCGCGAAGCATACAATAATGCATGAGCTATGCAATACTGGCTATGCACATAAGTATTTTTTAAAGACCATAGAATTTAAATACACAGGTAAAAAACGCGTCAAATCCAAAAAGGATTTACCATGTGATTTTTAAAATCATACCCGATTGAATAGACTTCCAAATGATGAATCTAATAACGAATCCGTAAACGTTCTATATCTGATAATTACTCAGAATCATTAATGTGATGCATTAATGAGATACATTAATGAATCAAATACGATATTTTATATGGTTTTTGTATACAATTTCATGTAAAAAAAATCCCCTGAAAATTCTACCAAGCAATCAGCACCCGATTTCGCATGTGATTTTATTTTAAATCCCATTGCTATAATCTCGATATGGATTTAAAAGATTTGTCCTCAAATAACATTGCAGATTTCATACATAACTAAGGTGCAAAACTTTGCATTTTCCAACCAATCCACCATTTAACTAGTGCTCTGGGTCATCTGACTTCCGAGGAACGATCTTCCATGCCCATGTTACAGCTGAGCTCGCGATCAGTGGATCTGGATTAGGAAACATTAGGTCACTCCTACCGTCTGCCCTCTTTGCTCCACATGCAGTTTTTGGATAGCTTTCAACATTTCATCTGTGATATCTTCCCGATCGTCTACGTCGTCCAGTAGTACTGGCTTGACAGCAGCCCTCAGTATTCTTCAGTATTCCTTCCGTATCTTATAGTTTACGTCTCCATTTTCCAGGGCGCCTCTTTAACTGCCTTTTCGCAAACATCCTGCAGAGGAAATTATAATTTTATAGCATGGATCAGTTGAGCACTGAAATATTCTTTCACATACGTGAGTCATGCAATCGGTTTAATTCTTTTTTAACTCGGAGCGCCTACTTTGGCATGCGGTGTCGGCCTTTATAAGGACGGTAAATCGTCTGTTCAAATAGTGGTTCTATATAGCTAAAAAATGCATATACTCAACTTCATACAACTTCACTCTTCACCGACATAATTTTCTTCTCGGGCGGCACAGCTATTTTTTGTTGAGGTTGCTCCGCACTGACTCTAGAAGGTTGGGCTCTAATGCAGTGCCAACGTTAGACTATATAGACACACGAGGAAAGCACTAGTACTTCTTCACTGTTCTCGTAGAATGCGTTCTGTAAATTAAATTTGTCCGTAGAATGCACAAGACGTGTCATTGCTGCGTCTGTACGCTAACCAAGGAACATATGCTACGTCTCTTGCTCGTGTAAAGTCTTCGCCCGCGATCCGAGTTAGATGCGCTGACTATAAGAAGGTTCAATTCATGCATAAGAAGGCCACTTAAAAACAACTATAGCTTACGTGTACAATCCCGGCCCTCATGCATAGCTCATTCACCGTCTTATCGTGCTAATCGAGGCAGTTGACGGCGCTTTCGTGCATGCCAACGTTATCGTCCAATTCCCTTACTTTAGTCCCCAGACCTTCGAGACGGTTGGGCAGACGCATTGCTATCACAGGGCGGTTGTAAAAACTATGAGTCAGCACGCATGTGACAGTATACAGCGTTTAAATTTTGACAATGCATTAATGTGTCTGCAATTCCGTCTTTTTATAACACGTACCCCCAATTCAAACAAAATGCCTAAGAAATACTCTCACCATACGTGGGATTGTGCAAAGTGCTACATATTGAGAAATTGGCGGTCAAAAGGATTACGCGGTACTCGGTCATTGCGAAATATTCAATGTCCAAGACAATCGTCATGTGCCACTAATCGTCAGTAGGCCGTGCCCAGACCTAGCTATTTTTGATGACCAATAATTATTGAATTGTACTGACTTGACTTAGCATGCTCATGACCACATGTAGGAGTGACTAGGTTGCACTAATTATAATTGGGATTACATGTTACAAAGACGGAGGTGGCGATTACACAAAGGAGTTTGCCACGAACACTTCTTGTTAGGACTAATATTTGTTTTATGAAGGAATTGCTATTTCTAACAAAACTTTCATCCGTGGGGTACGCGGCCTTTAGGAAGAGGGGGGGTCGAATGTGGTTAATAGGTAACCTTACAATAACATAACATGCATCATACGACAGGGGCGAATACAGGATTTTCGAAAAGGGGGGGTTTACAGGTCAGACCAGACCCGCGATAAGAAAAGCTGGGGTGTGTGTCTGTTATAAGTACGCATCAGGCCCCGAAGGGGGGACTGTACACTTCAGGCCCTGTATCCACCACTAGATTGGCACATTACTTGCACTGTACAACGACAATGGGAAAACATACTGGTTAGACTAAAAATAAATGTGGTATGCGTTTATGACAACACTATGCTAAAAATAAACGTGGTATGTGTTTATATGTCTATTGTCCTGACGGTCCAGAACCTGGGTGTACAGCAATAACGTTTTTACCGTTCAGTTGAAGGGATCTAGTTACACTGGATGCTACCGATAGAATTACCAACCTTCTGTGGGGGTTGATACTGTAGTTCGATAAACATGACCCAGTCTCGAAGCCATGGTGTAAGCAGAGAAGGAGGGGGTATGAATGACCCCCCCCCCCCCCCCCCCCCCCTCCCTCCTCTAAGCGAGGTCACTTCAGCATTGAGTAAGTATATACCGTACGGGACTAGTGCATGTGCAACATCTTGACAGTGTTGCTTTTCATGTATTCTTTGTTGCTTTTCGCATACATGTAGTTTTAATCCCTCTGACCAGTACTCATCATCCTTCATAGTGTATACACTCTTCTTGCTTATGGTCGAAACACTAATTGCGTCATTGCTTTGAGCAAAACAGTGGTCTTGAGCACTACACAATAAACGCTTGAAGCTCATCAGACAAGAGTGTAACCTACCGGGCCACCGCACCTACACACCACCACATGTACACAGACCATCACCTACACACTATGATGACATACCAGTACACCTCACACATGTAGATACTCATTGGCAAAAAAAAATGACCAAATGGCTGGATGTTATATTATTACATGTACAGGCATCTGCACTCAACAGGTCAAGTTTTTATAAAGAGGGAAGGGAAAGTTTACATAATCACCCACAACTACCTATAAACATAGCTCTTATCTAAAAGACAAGCCTCCTACATGTATCTGCATTCAGCCATTGTCCAAAGTTCCATACCAGCACCTTGTGTATAACTATCCACATTCACATGCACAGATCAAATCCAAATGCCAAGCACACCACAAATCTACATGCATGCATCACATGAAGTCCGCAGAGCCTTGTAGCTACTTGATGACCACACAAAGCCTGCATGCAATGTCCCTTCTATTTGAGTTGTTGCTGAAGCTTTTTGTCATGGTGGCTGTATCACATTGATCATACAGCCATCTAGGGAGCATTTCATGTAGGAAAATTAAATAAAAAGAAACTGCTAGTGTTCTTGTTGATCACTACCCCTTTATGTTGGGCAGATGACCTCTGATAAGGGTAGGCTAAGAACACACCACATGTAAGGTAGAATTATGGGTACATGTATGAAGGGAACTGCATATGCTATCTTGTTGTTAATGTAGTACATGTCTTTGGTGTACATATGAGTTGGTGTATGGACATTTGCCATATTGTTGCCCCTCCTTGGCAATAAGTGATACAACCTACAGAGTTGCGTCAGCAACATATCTTTAAATTCCCCCTCTAAGGTTTTCCTCAAAGAAACCCAGTGTGTGGGACTGTGTGCTGGTGGTAGTGTTCACTGTTATGATCACTGTTCTAGTGTGTGTTGATGTATAGAGCATTGGTGTGCATCTATGAATGTGTGTATGTGTGTGTGTGTGTGTGTGTGTGTGTGTGTGTGTGTGTGTGTGTGTGTGTGTGTGTGTGTGTGTGTGTGTGTGTGTGTGTGTGTGTGTGTGTCACTGTGTGTGAATTAGACTCATGTTGGTCTAATAATGTGTAGGCTAGGTGGTTGGCCGGCTATATGCTGTGTGCTGGTGTGCCTGTGGGGTAACCTGGTGTGTACATGCTATTATCAAGGGATAACAAGTGACACAGCCCATCATCAAGAAAAAACATTAGTGAGGGGGGGAGAGACATATGTTAAGTTGAAACTTTTAGGAGCACTTTATACCAAGCGAGCCAATTCTGTGCATGGGTTGTGATATCCCTTCCAGGGCCGTAGCCTCCAGTCCGGCCATGGCCAGACCCGGTTATAGCCTAGCCAACTTCCAATTATTAAGTTAATTATTAAATCCCTCATGGTCTCCCACCTTCACTCCCACCAATGGCCGGACTGTTTTATTTATCGTGGCTACTGCCCTGCCTTCATAGGTAATGTACACACTGTTGCTAGTGTGTGGTTGGTCGAGAATATGAGTTGGGTGTGTATGCTGATGGGAGGTCATATAATTGTGTATGCCAGGAGTGTACACTCATGTTGGAAGGGGTGAAAAATGTTATTTGATATGTGTTGGGGAAGTAATATAGAATTCTGAGTGTGACTGTGTTTTGTGAACTTGGAGTGCACACTTGTTAGTATCTGTGGATTATGTGTGTGATGATGAGTATACTACTGTGCAGGACAACATTAACTCACCTATATGCTTGATCACATGGTGGCCATGTTGCCCGAAGTTTGCTGAAATCATACTAGCTGATGTTTCCCAGGTGTGATGAAGCCAGTATGCTAAAACCCAAGCACCATACAATGGTAGATGTAAAGAGCATATAGCATATACTTGTGGCATACATGTAAATACAAATTTATGCACCTAAAGAAGCCACATGACAAAATAATTTGAGCCTCACCGTTCCTTTCATAGCACGGACCACCCCTTATTAGGCCTATACGTCAGAAAATATGTGCACCTAACTTTTTACGGCTATATGTGCAGTACTTTAAGACAGTACAAACAGGTTGATCAATGGACGAGGTCATGATTCTGGCGGTATACTGCAGTTCCTGAATTGTGAGGTGGGGGAATTGGCTAGAAGGAGTAGAGTATGGGATCGCAGTCACCGGCCCCCATCGGTGTCAGCGCGTTAAGTTGTATTTTGGTGAACATGACGTGTACTATATCATATATGTAAGCATACATGTAGTACTGACGCATATCAGCCACTTCTGTAAGGTAACAGTAACACAGTGACGCAGGGTTGCCGAAAGTCAGGCCAGGCTAGTCGACCTGAAGGTCAGGCCAGGGCTCCGGCCTGTGGCCTAAAAGGTCGACTCAATAAACTACAATTATTAATATCAAGTTACATAATCATTAATTGGCTACAATTATTAAGAGACTAGCGTGTCACGGGCTGATTATCCGTCTCGCTGTTATTCGTCTCGCTATTCATTTGCCAAATGAACAGTTGATCTACCCCCTTGCTCCTCTTTTTTTACTGTTTTACCAAATGTTGTATCTACCACCTGTTCTACCATACGGTTACTACGCAACCTCCATAACATGTCCGCGCAATACAAATACTTCATGGAATTATTAGTAACTACTTCTTTTCGGCCTGTACTATGAAACTTGCGAGTGAGCCACCACAATAGCGTTGCTTTAATTGTGACGGCCTGTACAGGCTGTAGGTTTTGTGGCAAGCATGGTCGCTAAGTACGCGTTGCTATGTAATTTTGTGTGGGAGGTGGTCGTTCGAGTTACGCGGACGTACGATGGAAATTATAGTATTAGATTACGTTTGTTGTTAACTGCGCAAATTCGAAGCCATCATTCATGAATACAGCCTCAGGCAGCTCCTCCTAGAATCAGATACCTTCCTTGTGTCTTCTACAAATCCAGACCTCTGGACAATTTAGTTATGTCTCACTTCTGCGCAATGCATGTATAATCGTGTGAATGATTGTATAATTTACTTGCATAGCAATTACATGCATCTATAAGGGGTGTGTCCCGGCCCGAAACCCGACATTTCCGGCCGGGGTCCGGCCAGAAGGTCAGGCCTGAAAGGTCGGCCTGACAGGCCGGGCTGGCCTTCGGCAACCCTGCAGTGGCGTAGCGAAGGGGGGGGGGGGGGGGGGGGGGGGGGCACATATGAGGGGGCGCCGAAATAGACGAGAGATAATTAAATATCGAGTCAGCGAGAACTCACGAACGCATGGGCACTCGCCGCAGATACAGGGGGCAGTTGTAAACCCGTTCATGTAATATAAGGCTCCTCCCCTTCCCTCTTTTCCGCTAGGTACCCCCGCCCCGGGCGCCATTAGTGCATTATGTCCCTGGGCGCTCAACACACACTACGCCACTGACTGCAGTAACAATATGCCATTCTGCACTTAGTAACAATCCGCAATTGTGCATAACTAATGCTCCTTTACAAAAAAAAATGAGGTTGATCGTCTATGTACTAATTGATGCGCATCCATCCCTCGTCCAATGGGATGGGGCTGGCCTGAGGGGCATGCGAGTACGTACCGTGATCAAGTGGATATGAATTTATTAACAAACGCTGCTTATTGTAGTTATTGAAGCTAACGGCAGTGTTAAAATTATAATTACCTGCGACAGTAATTAAATATTTGTCTTGATTTTTGTATAACGATGCTTAATTCTAGATCTAGCGCACTGAAAAATACTATTTCTATTCAGACCAATTTTTAGTATGTTTTGAGTTTATTTAGAATTCAATTTGAAATAAAATGCAAAATGACCGCTGATATATGGGCCATTTCTCCATATGAGCGATCGACGGTATACCAACTCGTGCTCATCTGTACGAAGACATATGATTATTTACAGTAATTTGCGCGCTTTCATGATGATCATTACTTAACTTCTATCGTGCTTCTGACAGCAGTGGGCATGTATTAGATTTTGATCATGAAAGTAGTTTAAACAGGCCAACCTTGTGGGAATGACAACTGCTGACATGATCCGATGAATGTTATGAATGTGTCACACTAAATCCTTGAAAACTATCATCACTGCACTGAGTGGTAATTTACTTGAAAAATAATTCATGCATAGAAAATCGTGTATTGCAGACATCTGTATTGTAGAACGATACAAAATTATGGATTTTTGGTTATTAAAAAAAAAATCGATTCCCAATCGGAAGCTAATTGTGTATAAAATCTAGCCTTCAATCAAGTATAATCTAGTAGAAAATCTTCAATAGATTTGTCAAAGGATTTATAAATCTATGCGAAATCAAAAACAGATAAATTTAACGGAAAATCAAGCACGAAACCACTCGTATGATTTAGAATATAAATATATCATAATTTGATTCCAAATCAAACATATCCAGTACGCGTAAAATCGACCTCAAAAAGAAATAGAATATTCCACGCGTTTTTTTTTTCCAGTGATCTATATTTGTCGCTGCCTCGCAACGCTATGTTTTAAAATATTGTTTGACACCAGACGACACTTTGCAGCGTCTGTCATGGTATAAACCGTTATTAATTGACCCGGATCGTAAATATCTTCTAGCTATAAGCCAGGCTTCCGACGAACAGAGTGGGTTGTTGTAACGCGCCAGTTGGACTCAGCGGAAACGTATGGTTTTTGGGAACTAAAATATGAGCACATGTAGTTACCTCTCGTACCCTGTTCCATTGTGTTTCTTCTCTACCATCGCATATCGCACTTTCAAACAATTAATGATATTAACTCAGAATGTCAGGCGACCTTATAGTAACTTAATTAGCTTCTTTAATTTGGAGGAGAGACACGATTCTTCTATTCCTCTTGAACTGCATCAAATTGCCCCGCGGCTTCTGCAACCAACCGCATGGTCTACGCATTTTCGCCACAAGGTGCTTGCCATAATCTCTTACTATTTCCTTACCGCAGCAACTGAACTTTATAATTGTTTTGACGCGTATAACTTTATAGTGGGACATTCTCCGCGTGAGGGGGGTAATCCAGCTAGTAGATTATGTCCTGGGGGAACATAATCCGCAAACGAAAACTGTATTGAAGTGGGGGGGGGGGGGGGGGGGGGGGGGGTCTAAGATTTAATTCATCACATGAAACCAACGCTTCGCTCAACATCAAGGTTATGCACTGGTGCTCCTTCTAGCTTATCTTGATCCATTGTTGAGAGGTTATGGGAGTTTTTATTGTAAGAACTATACCCAAATATCTCCCCCTTCTGTCTTTGAAATGCTTCTGCAAGAGCAGGTAGGATAACATTTAGTATCTTTAAAACTTGTGGTTTATACTCTTCACAAATTGCTTCTACATATTTCCAAAGCATACCTAGAATGTGTAAATTGGCTATCAGAGACAAATGTAAATGCAACCTTGTTCAAATTTAGGAGCTTACAGGGTTCAGTTTCCAGCAGGTCATGATAGAGCTGTCGAAAAGCTGGAATAAGTTTGGAATATGCCGTTGCAGTAGATGTTGTCAGTATCAAAAAAGGCTCTACTAAGTGCACTCCTAATAATGCAACAATACATAGCATCACTTTTTAGAAATTCGAGATCTAGAAAGCATCTTACAATGCATGCCAATTGGTTGGTCACATGCTGAAACTTGTCTAGAAAAGATGCATCATCATCAAAGTGATAAAGTGTAACTGTACATGCAAGTGGCAAACAATTAAACCGTTCATCTTTCAAGCTAACAGACAAGTTTTCTTAGGGGCTACATGCATGTCAAATTCCTGGGACTTGTTCCAGGGCTTATGATCAAAGTCATGGTTTATCAATTGAGTGATGCAATCAAGAGCTTGTTCTGTTACACTACAAGCAGTTGTTGTGGCATTCACAAGAAAATTTGCATATGTTTTATCATGTCCAATTGCATGCTCAAGCTGGGACCACTGCTTTACTATCACCCAATAAGGCATGGATGAACATTGCAAAACAGTTGATTAGGTACTTTCTCTGTACCAAGCCCTTTTGCAACTAACAATTCAACATCTATATTGTGTGCTGTTTGATCAGAAATGAAAAACTCAATTCTCTCAAAAAGAACGTTTGCATCAACTCCACTAGCTGCTGATAGAATTTGCAAGGTTGATAGCTTTAACTCTGCAAGGTTAGTTTTAGACTCTGATGCGATGCTCATGGTAGGTAGAGCTCTATGCTTACCATTAATTATAATACCTTGCACTGTGAATGAGCCGGCCTCCTGTTTTTTAGAACCATCTTTTGCATATGTCATTGTAGATTGTTCATCAGAGGATACAACCTCCTTCACTATTTCACTCAGTGCCATGGCTTCAATGCATTTTCCAACACCTCTAGCATTTTTCTTGTCAGGAAGAGTGTCTACATCAATTTCATCTCATCATGATACTTCCAATTTCATCCAAACATTTTGTTTGCTGTGTCAACTATTGCAGTTTCTGCTTGGCTTTGTGACATATGAAAGCAACTTTTCAGTTTGTCCACCACCTCATATTATTCTGGTCTCACCTTTTGAATACTGTATCTAACATGTTGAACTCGAAGTATTGCTACTCTTATCTTCCATCATTTCTTTTTCTTTCTTCAAATTCAAATCCTCTTCTGCAACAGGTGTGTACAGCTCATCTGCACTATCACTAGTGTCTTCAGTACTTTCTGTACTCTCTGGCACATTCATTGGCTGTTCAGCATTTACAGAGTGCCACATCCTCTCTAGAGCAAATAGATCATTATTTTGCCTTGTCATTGTTTTGGTCCATTGAGTGGTGACATGGTCTTGACAATACATTTTTTCTCATTTACAAAAACATCCACTCATTTTCTGTCATCCTAACATCATAGAAATTCTCAAACTTTCTTCTTGACAAGCCTCTTCACAAAAAATGTCAAACATAGTTGCACTATCTTTATTGAACGTTAAGACTTTGCGTAACTTTGATTTTTTCTACTGTCCCTAGTCTGAAGCAGTTTCAAAAAATCCTTATACAGTTTGATAATGTGCTTTTTAATGTTCTTTGTTGAAATTGTATAGAGATTACAAAAAATCCAATGCTCCTGACACCAACATATCAGTAGCATCGCTTCTTGACCGTTGAGATTGTCCCGCGCGAAGAAGATAAAGCATAACTTCAATTACAGCCTTTTTTGTTGGCAAAACACCAAGAGATAGGTCAGCAGATTCAAAGTAGTCCACACCTCCAAGGCATTTTCTCCCTCTAGATCTTGTTTCTACACACGCCATCTTTAGTTTCATTAATTCGCGGCAAAACTATATACACGTGCAAACTTCAAGGGGTATGTGCACGGTTGTGAGGGGTTAAAATTCATTGAAATAAATCTTCACATTCAGTGTGACCCAGTACATATTTTCAGAGGGGTAGAAACTAAAAAATTAAAAAAGCAGACTCCCCCCCACTCCCCCCTCCCCGCAATCATCTAATCATCAACTGCCTCAATGCTAGACACGAGTTGCTTTGGGGAACTGAAGCAAGTAGCATTGGGCTCCAGGGGGGGGGGGGGGTTGAGGGAGGTCCTTAGCTTTACTTCTGACTGAGAGCTAATCTTGACCAATTGGTGCCATAATGGGTGGTGCGATCCATAACACCATGATCTCCATGGTGACAATTCAGGGGAAGTTGTGCCACACATGCTAAGAAAACTTCCTGTCTGGATCCATATTACAGGTATTGTGCATGTCAACTCTGACGACCACGAAATCCTCATTCAGCCAGTTTCTTCAAGGTAATACTTTAAACCATGCACTATTTTTTCAGCCCCTGATTTTCAAGCTACCCCAAATTGCAATGGTTGAAAGAAATAAAAGATTTGGTTCTTCAGGATGGCACATATGCACTTTCATAACTATCACATTTGAGCAGTGAAAATGCATGTCTAAATCTCCAAGCAGAAGGAAAACAATGACAAGCCGATGCAACTGTTCTCAGTAATGTTGCCTATACCATGCATTCATGATCACCACCTCCAATTCTTTACCTTTAGTTGAGCTGCGCGTGCTGTAAGTTATGACATCTAACCATAGGTTAGCCCACAACTACTGAAGCCAATATCGTATGTATTCTGTTAATAAAATGCATTCACATTATCAAATTCTTTAATCAAAACATTTAACTTCAAATAATACATTACCAATGCAAGCAAAGTCAACAAATTTATAATTGCATTCATTTCCTACTATTGTATGCAGTACACAATTGGTAAATCCCGTGTTATGTCTACAGTTCACATTTCTGGTGTCAGTTACTGAGTTCTGTATATGTTTTTGATTCAACAGATCTGTTTAACAGCATAACATCTTCATCATGACTTGGATGATTTCCATTGCCCCCATCTTTGCAATTATTAATGGAGCAATAAACTTTAACAACTTTCTTAACATGAAGGGGCAATAAGTTCCACACGCAGTATATGACCATGCAAAGAAACGGCAACATGATGAGGATGAATTGAATGGCCAATGGCAGGTTGGATTTTCCATTCTCCGACATGTACATACTTAGTATGTTGATAATGGCTAAATCAAGAAAGACAAAGCAATCCCATAAGTTGGTACTTCTCTCCTTATATGGCTGCAGTGCTAGTGTTAATAATGACATTATTGTACATAGCAACTGTTGTATTATAAAATCAGTTATTTCGGTTATAGGCAAAATGTAACCTATTGCAACACCAATTCGAAACATGAAATAAAGACTGGCAAAGAAGCGCCTGTCATTTTTGAAAGACCCCTGGAAACAGTCAAGGAAGATATTAACCTTGTCAGCTGGATACCACGTTTTTAAACAAGGCCAGTATCCTAAACACCATTCGAACATTCTTACTGGGTGACCTATTAATAAAACTGGCAATATGGATGTTATTGTCAGAATTATAGCTGCTACTGATGCATACTTCCATCTGTAATTGGCATCATCACTGTAAGTGTAACCTTGAACATAAACATGAGGATTGTCCACATATGTGCCATTAGAAAGCATCAGTTTAACTTCTGATAGTATCAAACTAGCAGTTAGGATAAGCTTGTTGTATGAAAGAAGCAGAAAGCAGGTAATGGCCATCATTGGCGAAATAGATATATTACACCTAGATGACTTACATGTGCAACATCCTATAATGGACTTGATTTTGAAGCAGGTTATAACACAAATTATCATCAGAAGTGGGTAGAGAGCTACAAGATAGCTCAGTGTGATCACATCCAGTGTATCTATTCCATTAAGAATACAAAATGGATCTAACACGTTTGAGACAAAATCTAAATTGGCAATCCCATAAATGAATGTGTACACTTTTGCCAAAATATTTGCATTCTGACCAGAGACATGGTCAAGGCTGACATCAAAGGTTGATGAAATGACTTGGCTGAATACAATGAAGGCATTTGCAGGCCCCATGGTTAGCTTAATATTGAAAAGAATGATGAAAAGGAAAAATATATTGAGTGGAAGAAATACAGTTCCAATGTATTTCATTACACCAAAAGCTGGATTCATATTGCACTGCACACATGGGTATTGGTCTGAATTAATTGCAGTGGCATAGCCTGGTTTGCAACGGCCACACAAGGTCCCCATCCGATTTCCTGAGCAAATACGATCATCTAGTTGGTCGTAAGACTGTGGTAGTTGAATGTACTGACCAACCAAATTGGAAAAATTTGAGCCATCACAATATCCAGAAGGACAGCTGCCAACAACAATGATGTCCTCTCCAATTTTGCCCATCCAGTAACCTTGCAGCAGAAGTGCAGGAGATGAACTCTCAGTCACCTGGGAACCCAAGCACACAACCGTAGACTTGAAGTCCCCAGATGGGTCACAACCACACGTTGACGCATAATTAACCATACCAGGAGGGCATTCAATAATTTTAATAACCATGTCCACGTGAAGCTGACCATTCTCAACCCCTTGCAGAGAAAGTGTGATATTACCACTACCACTTCCTGATATTAACATGTAACCACTGGATATGTATGTTAACTCTGTATTCACATGCAGGTTTGAATTGGTACTAGTACTGAATGTGCCCAAAAAAGTAGTTTGATTTAGAACATTGTGTCCAATATCATCTATAACATTCAGAGGTAATTGGGCCAGCTGGCCAGGGTAAATGGTTGCATTTGAAAAGAATGTTACGTTTGATGCATCACTTGATATTTCGTCATAGCAACTCATGCCACCATAGTACCAATGTGCATTCCAGCAGAATACATGACCAGGATCATTTGATAGTACCCCACAAGGCAGGACTGAGGTAGAATGAATTGAGTTGCTACCAAAACCATCAGAGTTGTTCATAAATAAAAAATTAGCTGTCCAGTTATTAGGAATCACCACGGGGTCAGCATATTTTATGAAACAGTTGGTGCTTGTTTGAAATGTTTCCTGTTCTAGGTACAGGTTAAATATAGCTCCTCCATAGCTGAGGGCCCTGTTACTAACAAATGACATATTGGACCTGGCATCAATAAGTATCCAGGCTGCACCTAACAAGGCTATGGCCCCACCTCTCTGCCCTACGTTGTTTGTGAAATTGGCCTCACATGATGACAGGTTCAAATATGTCCCCACTACAGCCAAAGCTGAGCCAGTGTTATTATTGAATGTAGTTTTAACGTTAAAGTTTACAGGAACTCTGTTAACATAAAAAGTTCCATAGCCTTTATATGAATCATCACAAATTGTATTATGGGTTACTTCAACTGCAGTAAAATGAATATTTGGAACCAAACCATTTATGATTAAAGGCGATAGAGCAGCATATACTGCAGAACCAAGGCAAGCAAAATTATCACTAAATACACATTTCACAAATGTGAACACAGCCACTTGCTTTTTTGTATCTTGCAGCGCAGGTTGGATAGACACCCCACCCCCATAGTAAGCTGTGTTGGAAGAAAATGTGCAAGCTTCAAATAGGACATTGTTTCCTGTATCATTACCACCATTTGAGAGGACAAATTGGCCTATCTGAGCACCACCACCAGAACCAGTGGTGTTAGATGACAGGGCTGAGTTATTATCAAACACAGAGTGGTCAACTGTAATGCTATTACCAGTGGCTGTGTCGTGAAACTCTATAAATAGCCCTCTCCAAATAGAGCTGTATTGGAATGAAATATGCAAGATGAAATTTGAACTTGATTTCCGGTAGAATTTCCATTGAAGAATAATGATAGGCCACCTCCTCTTCCAAATGCCACATGATTGGCCATGTTTGGTATGAAAAAAGGGACATTTGGTGATTCAGATGCAATATTATCATCGAACGCACATCTAGAAAACAAGTATGCGGCATTTGCATTTGTCTTGTACGCAGATATGTTGCTACTTGGGACACACACGGCTCCAGGAGCACAGTATGTGAATTCTACATAGAACCCTCCACCTCCCTGCACTGAGTTGGAAGCAACTGGAACACTATTTCTGAGGAAATTTGATTGGGATACAGTGATGTGTCCTGTGGTGTCGTACATTACGACACCCATAGCATCTGGTGAATCCTGAACTGTAATACCTTCTATCCACACAGTGGTACATAAGTAAAAGTATACCCCCACACGAAAACTGCTCAAGGCATTTGGGTTGCTCTCGTCGCTGTAGTTTCTGCTCGTGCTGTTCCTGAAAGCTCCGCAGTTCTTAAAAATAATATAGTATATATTAACATTGGTGACATTAACAAAGGCCACGCCCGCCCTCTCCCTACAGACGATGGTTGCCACGTATGACGTGTCTTCTGTCGTAATCCAGAGGGTGTTGCGATTGCTGAACGGAGGAACAGTCTCACTGAGAAAATACGGTTCGTTGCTCATCGTGAGTACGAACATGATCAAGTCATTACGACAATAGGTGAAAGCGAAATCAATACTCTTGCATCGTACTAAACCAAGACAGCAGGAAGTAGTTTCAGTTCCGTTCAGTGGGTCTATTGTGACCTGGATTAAAGTGTCTTGACATTTTGCCACAGATACTAAAGTCGCTAGCAATAGAACTGAAGCTACCAAGCTAAATTCCATCTTCAACCTTCTATCCCTTTTTAAAAGGCATTGATCATGTGACTCTATCGTGCGATCGTGGGTGTAGAATAGTTATAACCTCAGTCCGGACAATGAATATCAAATTTAATTTCATAGCCTTACGACGAAAAGAGAAACAAAGGTTCTTAAAAGGGCTTTGCTTAGCTTCTCCAAGCGGGTGTTTCTTGTAAAGCGTTGGAGACGATAGCATAGATATTAGAATACTCTAATATCTATGACAATAGTGACGCCATTTCGCGTACACCCGCAGCTGTTAGTTCCGTCGTTCCTTTTCAATTAAATACCAACACACCAGTCATAGCTTTATGCCCCTAAAGCTTCTTTGTGCACAATGTGATAACCATGCGTCACATAGTGGTTTTCTATTATGTGTGCACGCATACGTGCACTTGGCCATAGATAGATACTAATATCTAAGACTTGGCGAAGAGTTTTGTTAATTAGCGTACAATCAGTACCTGCGTGATTACCATTGCCAGTTGGTACCTCATTAAAATAACACAAAGTCGCCAGAATATGTTTTGTCTACCAGTGTTGTTTGATTCCAGCATTACATGTACCCAATTGGGGCACACCAAAACGCGTGGCCCATGCATTTTTGTCAGTTTGCAAATGAACGCATTAAAATTGTGACGCAAAATCGGTATTCATTTTCTGCAACGTTGTTGGCGTGATGATGGATTAACAGCCTAATCATTTCGACTAGGTCTGCATAAAAGTGGAAGTCTCTGCAGAAACGGATACGGCCCAGGGGAAATCCTCGCAGCGCATATGCTTGCAGTCCTAGCAGTTTCCTCCACGTGGGATTAAAGGATAAACGGTCTTGTTAAGCCGATAGCCACATTAAAATTCATGGTATTTACCACGTTAATTATCCACTGTAGAGTAGCAATATATGGATCGGAATTGCATGAAAGTATTATAGATGGGTCATTACATGCATGCCTATACTTATATCCTGGTCACAATAGACCCACAGAACGGAACTGAAGATACGTCCTGCTGTCCTGCATGGTTTAGTATACGATGCAAGAGTATCGATTTCGCTTTCACCTATTGTCGTAACGAATCCATTTCGTTCGTACTCACGATGAGCACCGAACCGTACGTTCCGGCTCAGTGAGTCAGTTCCACCGTTCAGCAATCGCAACACCCTCTGAATTACGGCAGCAGACACTGCACGTCATACGTGGCAACTGTAGGGAGAGGGCGGGCGTGGCCAACGTTAACACTTATAATATTATACAACTTGAATAGAACTGCGGAGCTTTCAGAAACAGCACGCGCAGAAACTCAAGTCACACGCCTTGAGCAGGTTTCGTACTTTTATTTGTGTGGATGTGGATGATGGTATTACAGTTCAGGATTCACCAGATGCTATGGGTGTCACGACATCACAGGACACATCACTGTACACAAATCAAATTTGTTGCGGTTATTGTTATTACGTCATTGAAGAGAAAGTGCATGGGGTTTCAGTTACAGCGATGTTATCCTGCATGCAAGACCTGTGGGTCCTGATCAGTTGATGGTGTTCGTCCTATGTCCTGTGTTGGCCTTACTGTGACTGGCATGGTGGAAAATTTTATGTCCCGTATAAACAACGTTGTCTCATTGGCGGCTCCCTGCTCGACCCAAACGTACGAGACTAGCTCTCTGCACGCGGTTATCGATTGAAGTTCTGAGAATTAGACTGATCGTATATGCTGCAAGCGCCACAACAAGCAGCTGTTCCGTGAGAGTCAGAGTCGATGCTTCGTTTATGGCACCGCCTTCGGTGACATCAGCATTAAAAATCGACAATGTTTGAATCGGAAGTTTCGTTAGAAACATATAGGATTTGACCCCGACTATGAATGTCATTAAAAAACGCGACCCGTCTGTAACAACACTCCCGACGATCGGATCGTGTAGCTTGTTTTAGCAATCGATCTAGAAGTCAAAAATGAGTAGTTTCGTTTTTGTTTCATGTCGCTGAACCGCGTGGTTGTTGAGAACAAGAGTGTACTGCCCGTCCTCCTCCTATGTCTTGTTAGTCTCGTACCCAGACCGTCTATGACGTAAGCGATTATCGCTGTAAACAGTATAATCACTACGTCCATACGTATGGACGTAGTGTTTACAGCGATAATCGCTTACGTCATAGACGGTCTGGGTACGAGACTAATGTCTTGTATAATTAAATGGTATGAAAAAAAATAAAGAAAACAAGTAAATAAAAACATTCTCTACGAGAAAGTTGGTGGGATATAGGATTTGATTATGACATTGGTGGTGTAAAAAGCAAGGAAACAAGGTCTTATCAGAAGGGAAAATGTCATAGTCCTATAGTTAGCACACAAACAACACATGCCCTAGAAATGTGCTAAATATAGGACTATGACATTTTCCCTTCTGATAAGACCTTGTTTCCTTGCTTTTTACACCACCAATGTCATAATCAAATCCTATATCCCACCAACTTTCTCGTAGAGAATGTTTTTATTTACTTGTTATCAATTAATGGCTTTCCAGTCTTGCGCGCATGACTCGTAGTCTTGAATTGCCCAATGGAGATCTGATGCCACTCATTGGTGGAGCAGTAATTGATTGCGCGTCGTCCAATTTCGATCGAGTGCTCCAGTAGCGTCGAAGATCGTGGCTAGGAATGGATAAACGCACGTGCCGACAGCAAGCATTCTGCTCTTGTAGTCGTCACGCCTGAAATGTAAGGTATATATGAGTGTGTGTGCATGCATGCGTAAAGGTACGAGGGTTAATAACTGTGCACATGTAACTAACAGAACACTTCCTGGCTTTCCAAGGCTGGGCCGGTAGACCCAGCTTTGTAAGGGCCTTTTAATATAATACACGAGCCTCTCTTACTTTCCCCTCCCCTCCTCCCCTTCTCCAGATGGCCTTGCAATTACACATCCATTACCATATATGGGGATATTCAATCCCTCCTGCCAATCCCATGAAGGGTGTACACACAATGTCTGATTCATCAGTGACATTTGTTAAGTTACCAACATGGTCCCCTTTGGTAGCATACCTGAAATCTTCAGTATTAAGGGGCATGTCTCCATTCCATTCCAGGCCATGGATGATCCAACAGTGTTCATAAAACTGCTTTTTATACATGGCTGTATAGTGAGTGTTCTCGTTTTACATGCACACCATATACATGTGCCTGTGTGTTCATCTAAACTGCAAAATGACTACATACTATTTGTGTAATTTGACTATTTGCAATGTTAACAAATACATACAGTAAGTAAATAAAACCCATATAATCATGAACATGGCTTCCCAAAATCCCTTCCATCTCTCTTCCTCACCCTCCCACCACACCACACCTAAAATGCCTTCCTTAGAAGGTAATTACAACTTCTTTTGCTTGTTGATTAGTTGGCCCACGTAAGATAGTCGAGAGAGATTTTGCCACTTGCCATATAAACATATAGCCAACTATAAATTCAGTACTCAGTTGTGCTATAGAATGAATGTGGAGTTGTAAAATACAAAGCACAAAAAAGTTGAATATATCCTCAACAGGTATGATGGAGAAGGTCTCACTACCTCCTACCCTGGGCCTGTAGACCCACCTTCCATGTAAGGCTTTTCGTGTATTACACAAACCTCTCTTACTTTCCCCTCCTCTCCTCTCCTTCTCCAGATGGCCTTGCAGTTGGCATACTACCCTCTCCACGAGGTACACCCCTTACTATATATGGGGATACTTACTCTCTCCTCCCTATCCCATGAAGGGTGTACACACACAATGTCTGATTCATTAGTGACATGTGCTATGGTATACAATACCAGGCCAGATATCTTCAGTAAGAGACATGTCTCCATTCTATCCGACCTTTGTTTAATTATGATGCTACTGACCTCTAGATGTGCATCACCTTGTTTTAGCATATGGAGAACTGAGCTGTCAACAAAGTCATGAATTAATTGGACTGTTTGCAGGACTACTACATATCTTTCCATAGACAAGTACAGGGTTGCCCAGTACCAAGTACACCACATGGGTGGTCAGATGAGACTGGTGAGTCTTCCACTATTAATTCATTCAGGGTCTGGTATTCTTTACCACTTGCAGTTGGCATACTACCATCTCCATGAAGTACACACACCTTACCATATATGGTTGTATTCACTCCCTCTTCCCCATCCCATGAAGGGTGTATGCACACAATGTCTGATTCATCAGTTACATGTGCTATGGTCATACAAATTACCAATTGTGTATGTGTGTGTGTGTGTGTGTGTGTGTGTGTGTGTTACTTTTGAATTATGTACCCATTAGCCCACAGCACTCAGTACTCTGAAGTCAGCCCCTTCATATACTCTCTCTGCTAAAGCTCGCCTCGACGAGGTGGACTGTTTTGACCAACCAAGCCCACATGGCCATTAAAACATGGCAAGCTATACCCAAAGTCAAAGAGCTATTGCATTGCCTTCTCCCAGCCAAACTGGTCCATGATGACAGGAAAGATATTGCCATCACTAACTCTATGACTGCATCCTTCCAGCTGCTCAACATGGTCCCTACTCACCCTAGACATTGTCAGGACCTAGACATGTTACAGACATACATGTACAATCTCTGGGAAAAGCTGTTGGGGGGTATTCACTCCTTCCTCAACATCCCATAAAGGGTGCACACACAATGTCTGATTCATCAGTGACATTTGTTAAGGTACCAACATGGTCCCCTTTGGTAGCATACCAGACATCTTCAGTACTATGTGGCAATGTCTCCATTCCATTCCAGGCTGTGTATGGTCTCTAACTTCTTTGAAGATGTTAGAGACCATACATGGCCTGGAAGTGAGTGTTCACATCTGCACATCCACACACATACAGATGTACACAACTTGAGAGAAGTAAATATTATTTTCAATTTAAATGTAGCCTGTAAAGTAAAAACACACCACCCTCCCATCTCGCTTCCCCACCCTCCCACCTCACTCTCCACTCTCCCACCTCACCTTCACACCCTCCCACCTCACCCTCACACCCTCCCACCTCACATCCCACCTCCCCTCTCCACCCTCACACCTCCCCAACCTCCAACCTCACCTCCCACCTCACCTCCCACCCTCCCACCTCACCTCCCACCATCCCACCTCACCTCCCACCTCACCTCCCACCTCACCTCCCACCTCCCCACCTCCCACCTCACCTCCCACCTCACCTCCCACCTCATCTCCCCACCTTCCACCTCACCTCCTCACCCTCCCACCTCACCTCCCCACCCTCCCACCTTACCTCCCCACTCTCCCACCTCATCTCACCTCACCTCCCCACCCTCACACCTCACCTCCCCACCCTCCCACCTCACCTCCCCACCCTCCCACCTCACCTCCCACCTCACTTCGCACCTCTTGATAGGGAGAGGGGGGAAAGTCAGAGAGGTTTGCATTTTACACCAAAAGCCTTAGGTGGGTCTACATGGAAGTCATGTGCCCCAGGATAGGAGGTAGTGGGACCTTTTCCATCACAAATGATGAGGGTATATTCTGACCTTCCACCTACCAGGTGCCTGATGGTGGGCATTAAATAGGCAATCTTTGTCACACTCACACCATTACATGTGGCCCAAGCATGGTAGCTCTTGTCAAACCACAAGAATGTTTAGGGGGTGGACATAGAGGAAGGAACAGCCATGTTTTTACAGTGTGGCTTGATAAGAGTTGTTCAACCAACAGTGTTCAAATTCATTCTTAGCAATGATAGCTCCATCATATACCACAAGTATGTTCATGCCCACCCTCCCAGATCACCTCCCCACCCTCCCACCTCACCTCCCCACCCTCCTACCTCACCTCCCCACCCTCCCACCTCACCTCCCACCCTTCCATCTCACCTCCGCACCCTCCCACTTCACCTCCCCACCCTCCCATGTCACCTCCCCACCCTCCCACGTCACCTCCCCACCCTCCCACGTCACCTCCCCACCCTCCCACGTCACCTACCCACCCTCCCACTTCACTATGTACTGGTAGTATAAAAAGCCTTTCATGGAAGGTAAGACAACTTCTTTTGCTTGTAGATTAGTTGGTCCACATAAGGTAGTCAGGACAAATATACATTTCTGACGTTTGAACACGGGAAATTTAGCTCCCTCTCAAATGGGATTGGTAGTACAGCACGTGATGGGCCATGTGGTGGGGGTTTAAACAGCTGGTACTTTAGTACAATTGTTCATTCTAAGCTTGTGTGCACATGCTGCAAATTTTTTCGGCGTACGTCAGAATGACAGAAGAAGCAGTTTCCCTCATCCTCCTCGATGGCATGAAGAAAATGAGGAGCTTAAAATAGTGCACTTCTAATTGGTTGTGGTGCGCTTGTGTTGGTGGCAGCTTGCCCAATAAAGCTAAACCAATACTCGATTTTGGTCACTTGGAGGGGGGGGGGGAAGGTGCTATACAGGGGGCACGTGGGAGGGAGGAGAGACTTCACATAGAATTGTACAGTTACACCACCCAGTTGTGCTGCTACACTGGTATGTGCTATGGGTACCATGCCCTCTCTTCACACAATGTACTGTATATCCGGCTTGGGAGACTATACTTATGTCCATGTATGCATATTATCATAGGATTTTTGCATAAAAACTCTAAGGTGCATCAAATTGATGCAAGCAATTTAAATTTTAGCGTTCAAGCCATTATGGATTTCCCGAGTGACAGGAAATTATATGCATGTAGTACTTGAGTGTCTGTCAGAGGTACTACATTATCTTTGCACCAGGTGTCCCTTAGGGAGGGGAGAGGGAAGAGAGGTGGCACTGAGGTAAATGTACTATCTCTTGCCTTCACATCTATGTTCCCGATGTGTACGTGTGTCGTATGTGTGAAGTGCACATGAGGTGGTATTACTTTTGAATATACCCTTTAAAGGCTGGAGCACATAACTTCAGTGTCCCGAAGTCATCCCCTTCAAACACGACAAGCTGCTCAAAATCAAAGAGCAATTGAATTGCCTTCTCCCAGCCAAACTGGTCCATGATGACAGGAGAGATGTTGCCATCACTAACTCCATGACTGCTCCCTTCCAACTGCTCAGCACATCCTCCCAATACCCCTACTCCATACAGCAGTCCTACAGCAGGTGACCCATACCTCCTCCCCTACGCAACATGACCTCCTCCCCCTACCCAACATGACCTCCTCCCCCTACCCAACATGACCTCCTCCCCCTACCCAGCATGACCTCCTCCCTCTACCCAACATGACCTCCTCCCCCTACCCAACATGACCTCCTCCCCCTACCCAACATGACCTCCTCCCCCTACTTTACATGACCTCCTCCCCCTACCCAACATGACCTCCTCCCCCTACCCAACATGACCTCCTCCCCCTACCCAACATGACCTCCTCCCCCTACTTTACATGACCTCCTCCCCCTACCCAACATGACCTCCTCCCCCTACCCAACATGACCTCCTCCCCCTACCCAACATGACCTCCTCCCCCTACCCAACATGACCTCCTCCCCCCTACCCAACATTACCTCCTCCCCCTACTTTACATGACCTCCTCCCCCTACCCAACATTACCTCCTCCCCCTACCCAACATTACCTCCTCCCCCCTACATTACATGACCTACACTCCCTAGACATTGTCAGGACTTAGACAATATTACAGACATACAATCCCTGGGGCTGCTGTTGGAGTGCCAACAGTCTGCATTGATCAAGATTTCTGCATTGCTGAGTTTAGTACACCCCCATGCCCCCCTCCCCCCCCCTCCTCCACCCCCCCTCCCCTCAATGCTGGCTGCAGATTACATCCCACAGGAGAATAACCATAGGGCAGTGGGGAGGTGAGGTACATTGGGCAGTGGGGAGGTGAGGTACATTGGGCAGTGGGGAGGTGAGGTACATAGGCAGTGGGGAGGTGAGGTACATTGGGCAGTGGGGAGGTGAGGTACATTGGGCAGTGGGGAGGTGAGGTACATTGGGCAGTGGGGAGGTGAGGTACATCAGGCAGTGGGGAGGTGAGATACATTGGGCAGTGAGGAGGTGAGGTACATTGGGCAGTGGGGAGGTGAGGTACATTGGGCAGTGGGGAGGTGAGGTACAGCAGGCAGTGGGGAGGTGAGGTACATTGGGCAGTGGGGAGGTGAGGTACAGCAGGCAGTGGGGAGGTGAGGTACATTGGGCAGTGGGGAGGTGAGGTACAGCAGGCAGTGGGGAGGTGAGGTACATTGGGCAGTGGGGAGGTGAGGTACAATGGGCAGTGGGGAGGTGAGGTACATCAGGCAGTGGGGAGGTGAGGTACATTGGGCAGTGGGGAGGTGAGGTACAGCAGGCAGTGGGGAGGTGAGGTACATTGGGCAGTGGGGAGGTGAGGTACAATGGGCAGTGGGGAGGTGAGGTACATTGGGCAGTGGGGAGGTGAGGTACATCGGGCAGTGGAGAGGTGAGGTACATCAGGCAGTGGGGAGGTGAGGTACATCAGGCAGTGGGGAGGTGAGGTACATCGGGCAGTGGGGAGGTGAGGTACATTGGGCAATGGGGAGGTAAGGTACATCATGCAGTGGGGAGGTGAGGTACATTGGGCAGTGGGGAGGTGAGGTACATTGGGCAGTGGGGAGGTGAGGTACATTGGCAGTGGGGAGGTGAGGTACATTGGGCAGTGAAGAGGTGAGGTACATTGGGCAGTGGGGAGGTGAGGTACATTGGGCAGTGAAGAGGTGAGGTACATTGGGCAGTGGGGAGGTGAGGGACATTGGGCAGTGGGGAGGTGAGGTACATCAGGCAGTGGGGAGGTGAGGTACATTGGGCAGTGGGGAGGTGAGGTACATTGGGCAGTGGGGAGGTGAGGTACATCAGGCAGTGGGGAGGTGAGGTACATTGGCAGTGGGGAGGTGAGGTACATTGGGCAGTGGGGAGGTGAGGTACATCGGACAGTGGGGAGGTGAGGTACATCGGGCAGTGGGGAGGTGAGGTACATTGGGCAGTGGGGAGGTGAGGTATATTAGGCAGTGGGGAGGTGAGGTACATTGGGCAGTGAGGAGGTGAGGTACATTGGGCAGTGGGGAGGTGAGGTACATTGGGCAGTGGGGAGGTGAGGTACATTGGGCAGTGGGGAGGTGAGGTACATCGGGCAGTGGGGAGGTGAGGTACATCAGGCAGTGGGGAGGTGAGATACATTGGGCAGTGAGGAGGTGAGGTACATTGGGCAGTGGGGAGGTGAGGTTCATTGGGCAGTGGGGAGGTGAGGTACATTGGGCAGTGGGGAGGTGAGGTACAGCAGGCAGTGGGGAGGTGAGGTACATTGGGCAGTGGGGAGGTGAGGTACATTTGGCAGTGGGGAGGTGAGGTACGTTGGGCAGTGGGGAGGTGAGGTATATTAGGCAGTGGGGAGGTGAGGTACATCAGGCAGTGAGGTACATTGGGCAGTGGGGAGGTGAGGTACATCAGGCAGTGGGGAGGTGAGGTACATTGGGCAGTGAGGAGGTGAGGTACATTGGGCAGTGGGGAGTTGAGATACATTGGGCAGTGGGGAGGTGAGGTACATCAGGCAGTGGGGAGGTGAGGTACATTGGGCAGTGGGGAGGTGAGGTACATTGGGCAGTGAAGAGGTGAGGTACATTGGGCAGTGGGGAGGTGAGGTACATTGGGCAGTGGGGAGGTGAGGTACATTGGGCAGTGGGGAAGTGAGGTACATTGGGCAGTGGGGAGGTGAGGTACATTGGGCAGTGGGGAGGTGAGGTACATTGGGCAGTGGGGAGGTGAGGTACATCAGGCAGTGGGGAGGTGAGGTACATTGAGCAGTGGGGAGGTGAGGTACATTGGGCAGTGGGGAGGTGAGGTACATTGGGCAGTGGGGAGGTGAGGAACATCAGGCAGTGGGGAGGTGAGGTACATTGGGCAGTGGGGAGGTGAGGTACATTGGGCAGTGGGGAGGTGAGGTACATCAGGCAGTGGGGAGGTGAGGTACATTGAGCAGTGGGGAGGTGAGGTACATTGGGCAGTGGGGAGGTGAGGTACATCAGGCAGTGGGGAGGTGAGGTACATTGAGCAGTGGGGAGGTGAGGTTCATTGGGCAGTGGGGAGGTGAGGTACATTGAGCAGTGGGGAGGTGAGGTACATTGGGCAGTGGGGAGGTGAGGTACATTGGGCAGTGAGGAGGTGAGGTACATTGGGCAGTGGGGAGTTGAGATACATTGGGCAGTGGGGAGGTGAGGTACATTGGGCAGTGGGGAGGTGAGGTACATTGGGCAGTGGGGAGGTGAGGTACATTGGGCAGTGAAGAGGTGAGGTACATTGGGTAGTGGGGAGGGGAGGTACATTGGGCAGTGGGGAGGTGAGGTACATTGGGCAGTGGGGAGGTGAGGTACATTGGGCAGTGAAGAGGTGAGGTACATTGGGCAGTGGGGAGGTGAGGTACATTGGGCAGTGGGGAGGTGAGGTATATTAGGCAGTGGAGAGGTGAGGTACATTGGGCAGTGGGGAGGTGAGGTACATTGGGCAGTGGGGAGGTGAGGTACATTGGGCAGTGGGGAGGTGAGGTACATCAGGCAGTGGGGAGGTGAGGTACATTGGGCAGTGAGGAGGTGAGGTACATTGGGCAGTGGGGAGGTGAGATACATTGGGCAGTGGGGAGGTGAGGTACATTTGGCAGTGGGGAGGTGAGGTACATCAGGCAGTGGGGAGGTGAGGTACATTGGGCAGTGGGGAGGTGAGGTACATTGGGCAGTGGGGAGGTGAGGTACATTGGGCAGTGAAGAGGTGAGGTACATTGGGCAGTGGGGAGGTGAGGTACATTGGGCAGTGGGGAGGTGAGGTACATTTGGCAGTGGGGAGGTGAGATACATCAGGCAGTGGGGAGGTGAGGTACATTGGGCAGTGGGGAGGTGAGGTACATTGGGCAGTGGGGAGGTGAGGTACATTGGGCAGTGGGGAGGTGAGGTACATCAGGCAGTGGGGAGGTGAGGTACATTGGGCAGTGGGGAGGTGAGGTACATTGGGCAGTGGGGAGGTGAGGTACATTGGGCAGTGGGGAGGTGAGGTACATCAGGCAGTGGGGAGGTGAGGTACATTGGGCAGTGGGGAGGTGAGGTACATTGGGCAGTGGGGAGGTGAGGTACATTGGGCAGTGAAGAGGTGAGGTACATTGGGCAGTGGGGAGGTGAGGTACATTGGGCAGTGGGGAGGTGAGGTACATCAGGCAGTGGGGAGGTGAGGTACATTGGGCAGTGGGGAGGTGAGGTACATTGGGCAGTGGGGAGGTGAGATACATTGGGCAGTGGGGAGGTGAGGTATATTAGGCAGTGGGGAGGTGAGGTACATTGGGCAGTGGGGAGGTGAGGTACATTGGGCAGTGGGGAGGTGAGGTACATTGGGCAGTGGGGAGGTGAGGTACATCAGGCAGTGGGGAGGTGAGGTACATTGGGCAGTGGGGAGGTGAGGTACATTGGGCAGTGGGGAGGTGAGGTACATTGGGCAGTGGGGAGGTGAGGTACATCAGGCAGTGGGGAGGTGAGGTACATTGGGCAGTGAAGAGGTGAGGTACATTGGGCAGTGGGGAGGTGAGGTACATTGGGCAGTGGGGAGGTGAGGTACATTGGGCAGTGGGGAGGTGAGGTACATCAGGCAGTGGGGAGGTGAGGTACATTGGGCAGTGAGGAGGTGAGGTACATTGGGCAATGGGGAGGTGAGATACATTGGGCAGTGGGGAGGTGAGGTACATTTGGCAGTGGGGAGGTGAGGTACATCAGGCAGTGGGGAGGTGAGGTACATTGGGCAGTGGGGAGGTGAGGTACATTGGGCAGTGGGGAGGTGAGGTACATTGGGCAGTGAAGAGGTGAGGTACATTGGGCAGTGGGGAGGTGAGGTACATTGGGCAGTGGGGAGGTGAGGTACATTTGGCAGTGGGGAGGTGAGATACATCAGGCAGTGGGGAGGTGAGGTACATTGGGCAGTGGGGAGGTGAGGTACATTGGGCAGTGGGGAGGTGAGGTACATTGGGCAGTGGGGAGGTGAGGTACATCAGGCAGTGGGGAGGTGAGGTACATTGGGCAGTGGGGAGGTGAGGTACATTGGGCAGTGGGGAGGTGAGGTACATTGGGCAGTGGGGAGGTGAGGTACATCAGGCAGTGGGGAGGTGAGGTACATTGGGCAGTGGGGAGGTGAGGTACATTGGGCAGTGGGGAGGTGAGGTACATTGGGCAGTGGGGAGGTGAGGTACATTGGGCAGTGGGGAGGTGAGATACATTGGGCAGTGGGGAGGTGAGGTATATTAGGCAGTGGGGAGGTGAGGTACATTGGGCAGTGGGGAGGTGAGGTACATTGGGCAGTGGGGAGGTGAGGTACATTGGGCAGTGGGGAGGTGAGGTACATCAGGCAGTGGGGAGGTGAGGTACATTGGGCAGTGGGGAGGTGAGGTACATTGGGCAGTGGGGAGGTGAGGTACATTGGGCAGTGGGGAGGTGAGGTACATCAGGCAGTGGGGAGGTGAGGTACATTGGGCAGTGAAGAGGTGAGGTACATTGGGCAGTGGGGAGGTGAGGTACATTGGGCAGTGAAGAGGTGAGGTACATTGGGCAGTGGGGAGGTGAGGTACATTGGGCAGTGGGGAGGTGAGGTATATTAGGCAGTGGGGAGGTGAGGTACATTGGGCAGTGGGGAGGTGAGGTACTTTGGGCAGTGGGGAGGTGAGGTACATTGGGCAGTGGGGAGGTGAGGTACATTGGGCAGTGGGGAGGTGAGGTACATTGGGCAGTGGGGAGGTGAGGTACATTGGGCATTGGGGAGGTGAGGTACATTGGGCAGTGGGGAGGTGAGGTACATTGGGCAGTGGGGTAGGGGTGGTACATCAGGCAGTGGGGAGGTGAGGTACATTGGGCAGTGGGGAGGTGAGGCACATCAGGCAGTGGGGAGGTGAGGTACATTGGGCAGTGGGAAGGTGAGGTACATTAGGCAGTGGGGAGGTGAGGTACATTGGGCAGTGGGGAGGTGAGGTACATTGGGCAGTAGGGAGGTGAGGTACATTGGGCAGTGGGGAGGTGAGGTACATTGAGCAGTGGGGAGGTGAGGTACATTGGGCAGTGGGGGGGTGAGGTACATCAGGCAGTGGGGAGGTGAGGTACATTGGGCAGTGGGGAGGTGAGGTACATCAGACAGTGGGGAAGTGAGGTACATTGGGCAGTGGGGAGGTGAGGTACATTGGGCAGTGGGGAGGTGAGGTACATTGGGCAGTGGGGAGGTGAGGTACATTGGGCATTGGGGAGGTGAGGTACATTGGGCAGTGGGGAGGTGAGGTACATTGGGCAGTGGAGTAGGGGTGGTACATCAGGCAGTGGGGAGGTGAGGTACATTGGGCAGTGGGGAGGTGAGGCACATTGGGCAGTGGGGAGGTGAGGTACATTGGGCAGTGGGGAGGTGAGGTACATTGGGCATTGGGAAGGGTTGGTACATCGGACACAAATGAGGACGGTGCAACGGACGTGCAGAGGGTCTGGTACGCCATGGAGGCGGGGCTACACTCTAAATGACTCAGGACGCCTTAAGGATTATTCTGTTTACAGCGATAATTGCTTACGTCATAGACGGTCTGGGTACAAGACTACTCTAGCATGTGGTCACACTGTGATACCTATTGTCTGTCACATATGACCTTTAATACTGGATCTGTGATAATTGATTTTGGTCTATTTTGGTCGAACTCCTGTTTTGGAAAATTAGTCGGAAAGGTTCTAATTGTAAATAATACAGGTGCAACATGGAGTTCAATTCTCTAGACGCTGTTTAAACTCTTCCCAGTCTTGCAAAATTTCATCCTAGGATAATATTTTGCTGTCAAAAATTATCCCATATTGCAAGTCGGCATTATTATATGACAAATATGAGCAGAAAATTTTTATTATTGATGTGATTTTTGATATACAGTAAGTAATACAAGTCGCGACGACTTGTATATTTGTATGCAAAGACGACAACACTCAACAAGGAGCTTAGAGCTTATCAGCAATGAAGACAGGCGGTTTTGCGTTTGTTGCATGAAGGACATCCAGGAGTGTCTAGAATGAAAGCGCTGGCTAGAGGAGTTATTTTGTGGTCAAGGATCGACTCAGGTTTGGAAAGTATGGTTAAGTCGTGCAACACATGTTAAGTGAATAGAAAAGAGGAACCAAAAGTTCCCTTGCACCAGTGGGAGTGGCCACCTTGGTCACGCCTTCATATAGACTTTGCTGGACCATTACAAGATATACAGTTATTTTATCCTAGTGTATACGCGTTCAAATGGCTTGAAGTCATTCCAGTTTCTTCACAGACATCACAGCAAACGATTCCAGTTCTAAGGTTGGAACCTAACTCATGGTATACCTGATGTGGTTGTATCGGACAATGGACTAGCCTTTATCAGTGAAGAATTTGAGACCTTTCTGAAAGAAAATGATTGCAAGCACATCAGTGTGCTCCTTATCATCCTGCAAGTAATGGATTAGTACCCAATGTTACAGCAGAGCACCCTGTTCCAAGAAGATCAAATCAAACTCGCCATCCACCCGACCAATATGGATGGAAGATCACAAGCTAAATGGGGAGAAGTGTGAGAACCTAGACAATGGACATTGCATGTACAACTTGTTGGTTAGGCCTGGTTCCTGGCAAACCAGTTTGGTTACTAGCAAACCTGGTCTGACTGGTTTTAGGTTATAACTATTTAAGCAGATGTTATTGTACATGGAGTGATTTTTGTGTATACCTTGGAATTGTGGAGCGATTTGATTCAGTAGTTGAAACTCCGCACTGTGCGTGCGACTGACTACTTACACTACGAGGATTCTACAATGTCTGCTTTCTGTGATCGCATCAAAGTTCTTTAAACACTTATTCAGATTCCTACCTGTCCTTGGCTTTTTTATGCACACACACACACACACACACATGCTGTTAAGTTCACACACACCACACAATCTGTTCACCCCACACTCCCACGCACTGTTTAAGTCCACACACACTCTATTCAATCCACACACACCACAGCATACAATTTTTAGTCCACACATCCTCACCACACACCATCCACAAGCACACTTCACTACATGATGCACCCATCCACATACGGTTCAGTCCCACATGCACTATCCACACATATACACACACTACATCACACATGCAAATTGTAGTCCACACGCAAACACACACACTGTTAGTCCTCATCACACACACACACATACACCCATCCACACAGTAGTGTTTGGTCCACACACTATACATGACACTGTGCAGTTCACACCACACACTTATAGTCCACACACAATACACCACACATTTTTCTATACACACACACGGCACAATTTTTATCCACACACCCATACACACAATTTTTAATACATCAAACACACACTGCTACTCTCCTCATAGATACACACATGCACCCATCTACACACTACACACACTGTTCAGTTCATTAAATATAGTGTTTATGTGTGTGCACTAAACAGTGTGAGGGTGGGTGTGGGTGAACAGATTGTGTGGTGTGTGTGTAGGGTGGGGTGTGAACTGAACAGTGTGTGTGTGTGGGCATGTGTGTGAGTGAACTTAACAGCATGTGTGTATCACTGTATGGAAAGGGCAAATAGGAACCTTAACAAATGCTATCCTTGTTGTAGTTCTAAAGAACTTTTGATGTGACCATGGAAACAAGCATAGCCAGTTCTTAGAAAATTGGAACTTTTTAAAGATCCAATTCTATGTCTGCTTTCTGTGATTGCATCAAAAGTTGTTTAGAACTACAACAAAGTTTAATACTTATTAAGATTCCTACATGTCCTTGGCTTTTTTACACACACACAGTTTAGTCCACACACACATAATTCAATCCACATACACCACACCATACAATTCTACACATCTTCCTACATGCACACTTCACTACACACATACAAACATCCACACACTGTTCAGTGCACACACACACACATGCACCACCATCCACACACTACACACATACTGTTCAGTCCACACACATGCATATCTACACGCTACACACACATACCACAAGACACATCCAATTTTTAGTCCACTCAAACACACACTGTTCAGCCCTCATCGCACACATATGTACCCATCCACACACTAATGTTTAGTCCACACACCATACATGACGCACACTTTTAGTCCCACACAATACACCACACATTTTTCAATACACACACATACCATAATTTTATCCACAAACACTCACAAGCACAAATTAACACTCACACATACACATGTACACACTGCTACTGTCCTTTATCAGATACACACATGTACCCATCCATGCACTATACACATACTGTTTGTTACACGCATTGTCTTTGTAGGTGTGTCCTTGATATGTCCCTGATGTGTAGGTGTGTCCCTGATGCCTGATGTGTAAGTGTGTCCCTGGTATGTAGCTGTGTCCCTGGTGTGTAGATGTGTCCCTGGTGTGTAGATGTGTCCCTGGTGTGTAGATGTGTCCCTGGTGTGTAGATGTGTCCCTGGTGGGTAGGTGTGTCCTTGATATGTCCCTGGTGTGTAGGTGTGTTATTGGAGAATGTCTATCTTCGTCTTGATGGTACCGGGTTGACCAGCAGACATGGTAGTGTGGTAAACTGTCAGCTGGGCACACCGGTTAAGAACATGAATTTTATGCCGAGGGCAGTTTTCCCAGGGTGTGTTAGTCCACACATCCACACATCCAAAACCACACAATATAGACACAGAATTTTTAGTCCAGCAAACGCACACTGTTACTGCCCTACACATGCACCCATCTACATACTGTTCAGTTCATTGAATGTAGTGTCTGGATTAAACAGTGTGTGTGTGTATGTGGGGTGAACAGATTGTGTGGTTTGTTTGTGTGGGGTGTGTGCAGGGCGGGGCGTGAACCTAACAGTGTAAGTGTGTGTGCGATGTGTGGAAAAAAAAAGCCAAGGACTAGTAGGAATCTTAACAAGCACTAACCTTTGTTGTAGTTCTAAAGAACTTTCGATGCAATCATGGAAAGCAGACATACAAATTGGTTTTTTTTTAATGGTAAAGAACCAATTCTATGTCTGCTTTCCGTGATCGTATCGAAAGTAAAGGTTAGAACTTATTAAGATTCTTACTTGTCCTTGGCTTATTTACACACACTGCACACACACACACGCTGTTAAGTACACACACATAAACACACACTCACACACACACACTCACACACACACCAGATCACATATGCAATTTTTAGTCCACACAAACACTTACTGTTCAGTCCTCATCACACACACACACACACATGCACCCATCCACACACTAATGGTCAGTCTAAACACACCTGTATCCCTGGTGTATGGGTGGGGTGTGTGAATTGAACAGTGTGTGTGGGCATGTGTGTGAGTTAATTTAATGCATGTGTGTGTGCGTGTGCACTGTGTAAAAAAAGGTAGGAATCTTAACAAGTACTAACCTTTGTTGTAAACTTTTGATGCGATCACATAAAGCAGACGTATAGCTACTAGTTCTTTAAAAAATGGAACTTCTAAGAACCAATTCTGTCTTCACATCAAAAGTCCTTTAGAACTGCAATAAAGGTTAGTACTTGTTAGAATGCTTACCTGTCCTTGGCTTTTTCACACACGCGCACGCACACGCACACACACACACACACACACACACACACACACACACACACACAAACACACAAACACACACATACACACATGCAGTTTGTGTCTATTGTCCGGCATGAATGTTCACCCGGGGTACTCTTGTACACCCGGGTGCACAGCTAAAATAGTTTTGCCGTTCGATCTACGAAGGGACCTAATAACACTGAATGCTACAGACACATAGTGCAGGCTTGGGTTAAGATATCTACGCCTTTAATCCTTATGATACTTGTACACCAAACCGTGAAAGTGGACCTATTATATTATTACCTTCCGCGAGGTACATTGAGCGTGCCACAAAAGGTTCCGAAGGTTTAAATTAGCTAAGGTAACGGCAAATAGACTTAGCACTAACTTGTGAAGGTTAACTTGAGAGCCTTCAGCCGACTTAGCTCAGATGACGTACTTTTACCTTCCGTGGCTCGTTCGATTTTAATACCGCGCGGAAGGTATAATAGATACGTCCACTTTCACACATTGGTGTACAAGTATCATAAGGATTTAAGGCATAGATATGTGGAATAGTATCATACCAAAGTACAGATGGAGGTATCAACATACGTTCCTAGGGACCAGTAGTGCACACCGCCGGTGAAACCACTCCTTGCATTTTGTGCTTTGAATCATTCTTCCCTCTTCTGGCATTCGACAGCTACGTACATGTGTATTACAAAACACTTAAATTGTCTCCTTTTGAAATGACAGAATTTATCGACTGTTTGATGATAGACGGGAAGGGAGTATATGGCTCTTTCTAGAAAAGTTACTAGGTGTTTTCTTAACGTTTGTTCACAGTACTGTATAGAGCAGCGGTCCTGACCACAGCATATAGGCTTGTAGCATAAGGTATAGCATAAAGGCCACCGTCAGAGGTATTTGCCTGTTTATCAGCATCAATAAACCTAACATCTATATTGCTGTTCATTGTGGTTGAAGTAGACAGTGATGTGTAGAGACTGTCATAGACATTGATAATTGCAGTAGATTCTTACAGTCCAACTGTAGAGAGTGTCAACCAATGGTTTTCCCCATTGTGCACTATTTGAACGAATTCTCTCCTCATGACATCATACTGCAAGTGGTACCCCAGTTTGCATGGTTTTCTGTAATGCTGCCATTACCATGCTGCATGATCTTTAAGTAGACTCTGCATGAGTTGCATTGATCACATTATCATCACTGAAGCCATCCTCTATCAGACAAAATTGTCCTTTGCAACTCATAGTAAAGCTCAAGTCCAGCAATAGCAATCAAAATTTCTGGTTTATTGTTGACATAGTCTTCATGTTCAATCTGATGATGTTTTCTTCTTCAGTAGCTCTAACCATGTCAGCACACCTTATCCTGCAAGAGGCAGCTTGATTGTTGCTGGGATTATGATTTATTTGTTCAGTGGTGGATGACTGTCCTGAAAAGAAGCAAAACCAGTTCAACCAGTTCTTTATAGTCCATTTACTTGTTGAAAGACAACAGCTTACACCTTTCGCATGTACCCCACAGCTTTCTTCTGTCATAGACCCACTGGCATAGTGAATCTATATCAGATGAGGACATCAGTAAATATTCCTTATCCATAAGGGTTACATGTTTCATGGACGAGATGTTAAATGACTGTTGCCAATTACTAAAATAAAGTTAAATCACAATAACAGTATAATGTACTTATAGCGTACATCAAAGGCGTCATCTTCATTTGGTGATTAACCAACAGGACCAGTTCTCCATAAACGGAGGATGTGCGGAGAGTGAAGTTGTTCAAAGATCACAGGTGGAGATAGTTGAGGCTCAAGCTGCCGTCGACGAGCTCCTTCGATCTAGACGCCTCGCTATTTATATGCCACGTCCTTAATTCCTTTTCATCTTTCCCAGCACGTTAGTCACATACAGGAGGCTTGTGCGCAATAAGTTCTCATAGACCAGTGGGGGGACTACTAGGACGCCGAGTCCGGGGGTAGGATACGTGGTCCGGGCGGACAATAGTTGGGGGGCCGGGGGGAGGGGATATCATACTGCTAAAGCCAGGCACCTAATATTCTTATCATGATCATGCACTGTTTGGACTTCGTTAGGTCATCACACAACATCTCATCGAGTTGGATTGTTTTATTGTTTATATAACTATATCCGTTGTCTTATTATATACAGCTTATGTGCCTATTGTTGTCCTCGCAGATACCACCCTCAAAGGGGACTTATTCATTGTCCAAAGCTAAGATGTAAATCTCATCATTGCACTGAGGGCATGTACGTCGCTGCACTGATGGCATGCATGCATCAGTCAGTTAGAACACTACCTCGGAGATGCAGGGTTAAGAAAAAACATCTAATTTAAAAGTAAAGATTTGGGGACACAGCTTCTTCATTTGGTTAGTTATGAATAAGTGACTAATGGTTGCGCCATGATATTGAATTGTTTTATGCACTGCAGCCCTAGCGAACGGCGAATCGTACCAGCGGTTATCCAGTGTTATGGAAAGTATATATTATATATAAGGTACCACTAGCTTCTAAGCTTCCCTCCCTCCGCCCTCAACGAAATGAAATGGCTCGAGTGTTTAAATTGCGCCGGCAACTTCGAATGTCTCTGCGAATTTGTTTAAGGTTGTGGCTCTTTATGCTCGTTGTTGGCCACAGCCTTATTTTAGAACCGGAATATTTTGGTCAGGTACACATTTCCGCCGTGCACCATTGGGGAAAAGGGATTAGAAGACTATAAAGTTAAGCTTGCTGTAAGATGAATTCCAAGGCGTCTCTCGGCGTAGAGGTTTTTCATGCATTGTATATTGACCACAGCTTCGTTTTTGGAACCAAAATATTGATTGTGGTCAGGCACACGTTACCGCCATGCACCAGGATTGATGGTTTCACAATGTAATAGTTGACCAATCGTTTTTAACCGGAAGGCGTGGGATATATGCGCGTACTGTGGCTGCTATAAATATCTTTCACAGCAACTAACATGCGTCAACTGCTCCGTCTGCTGCTCTATTCCATCTCTATGGACTTGCTACCTGCTCTGATGTTGCTGGCTGCCGCGACAACCCTTGCTGTCAGCAATCATGTGCAGGTACCTGCATGATAGAACTACATTCATGCATGTACATAGATATACCGCTGTTGGATACTGCATGACTTTTTAAAAAGATATACAACATTTCTCTGTGGCACATTTTAATTCTGTCCCTTGAATATCCTAACGCGGAAGAGTCTCAATCGCTTCAAGATTGGTATACACTTACACTTAGAAGAGCCTGACGCTGCTCGTTAATTTTTACTCTATATCTGTTGCGATGATAAAGCTGCTCAAAGCGCGCGCGCATTTTCCCGCTTGATTCCCGCCATGATTTAGGCAAACCACGTCCCATCAAATTTATCGGTTGCAGATGTATATGTAATTGGCGCAAATCGATCGGAATAAATTATTAAGGTGCATGCACTTTGCACAGCTATATCTTCGAAACGGGTAGAGTCAAAAATAACGAACAGGACAAATCAATAGCACCATGCTAGACTCTTCTACGGCTCTCCTGCAGAAGGATACATATGGTTTTAACCCTGAACGACCAAATTAAGGGACAGAAATAACATGTATATAATATATAGGGAAATGGTACCTTAATGTCTATTGTCCGGCATGAGTCCACCCGCCGGGTGGACAGCAAAAAACGTTTTTGTCGTTCGGACCTATAGTTGCATTTAACGGTACTGGCTTATAGAACAAGTCTTTTTAGGATCGGGCCGAGATAAGTAAGGCTTAAATCCTTTTGATACCAGTAAAACGAGATATAGCCGTGCTAGCGGGCCCACCCATTACGCTCCGTGCGGTACATCGTATGCGAGCTACGGCCAAATGGATAGGTCCGCTAGCATGGCTCATTTTGTTATCAAGCCTTAATTACTTATCTCGGCCCGATCCTAAAAAGACTTGTTCTATAAGCCAGTACCGTTAAATGCAATAACAAGTCATTAAAACATTCTCTATACGGGAAGGTTGGTGGGGAATCAAGGGCGATGGTGGTGTATAAAGCAAGGGAACAAGGCTATCTTAGCAGGATGTTGTCATATTTAACTGTGTGTGCTAATAAAAAGGTCTATTTAATTTTTCCTTTTCAATCGGAAGGCCCGTTCCATTGCTTGTTACATTACCATACCAGTAATCACCAACCTTCTCGCGATCGTGTAGAGAATGTTTTTATTACTTGTTTCTTTATTTTATTTTACTCATGCTTCAGTACATTTTAATTCATGCCATGAAAATCAAGGATGGAATAGTATCACAAAAGTATAATTACTGTGGTTAGAACGTTATCGTGCCCATAAAGCAGTAGTGATGATAGTGAGTTGGGCATACACGTATCATTTCGATCAGACAGTACATGCGATAGTGTCGGGTATACTATTGTGTACGGTCGTTTTGTCGATGGCCTAATTTAAATTACCTGCCAAATATTAATTAATATGGAGGCCGTTAACTGGCTTTCATTTCAAGCTGCGTAACGAATGATACAGTTGAGATTAGCGCACAGGCGTCATGCTTAAAATGATATCTTGATTTTCGTCTTTAACGTTATCGCATATCACTGCCTCCATTCTGTTTTTTTTTTTTTTTTTTTTTTTTTTTTTTTTTTTCATTTCAAGCTGCAACGTACAATCGTCACGCTATGAATGATGCCTTCAATTCGCGCCGTGCGTTGATATGGTAACAATAGCTCGCGTATGGTGGGAATTTCCTGCTGCTGTGAATGTATGAACGCGAAGTGTACGAAAAGAGTTTGGAAGCTAGTCCGCATTGTTTCGGACCTTTTTTTGTCCTCTATTCAGAATCCAGCGGACGTTGCAATTGTCCAGGTGCATTGTAATTGTGCTATATGCATTTAATTGCAAATGCATATTTATAAACAACACAAGTTGTTTGTTGACAGTCTGAGTGCTTTCTGAAAATACAAATACGATAGGAAAGAAAGTGTGCAGGAGGAAAATAGAACTAATGAAGAGAGCAAACTGCTGGTTCCAGACTGTTTTTCCTCATATTCATAAACAACACATACATGTCGCCACAATCAATAAGTTGTTTGTTTGACAGTCTGAGAACTTTCTGAAACTACAGACACGGTAGAAAAGAAATTGTGCAGTAGGAAAATGAAGAGAGCAAACAGGTTCCAGTCCGTTTAGATTTTGCTGCATCAACACAAAAAAATAAACAGATCTCCAGGTATCAAAATGGGTCACCCAACAAAACAGTGTTGCAAGACAAGCACTAACTTTTAATGACTCAAACTGCACATACATAAATACGTACACATACAATAACATATACACCTGGAGCTTATGGTAGGTATTAGAACATTACTGTTTATGACAGTAATGTTCTAATACCTACCATAAGCTCCAGGTGACATTTCCCAGCATTTCTTATACAAAGACACATGAAGACTGCAGAAGACTTACCTGGAATATGCAAAACACAAGGGTTCAATCGAGGCTATTGTAAGACAATGTCTTGTTGCAGTACCTTTGAGGCTCCAGCACAGGCCATTCTCACTCACTTACCAAACCGACCTACTTAGAGGCAGAGTTCATTAACTCCACAGCTTCATTCACTAACCTCACCCATGGACCTTCATAGTTCAGAGTCCATTAACCCCACAGCTTCTCACTTACTGACCACCCTCATAGCGCAGATTCCATTAAACCCACAACTTCTCACTCACTAACCACACCCATGGACCTTCATAATGGCATTTTTTATTAACCCCACAACTTCTCACTCACTAACCACACCCATGGACTTTCATAGCGGCAGAATCCATTAACCCCTCAACTTTTCGGTCACTGACCACACCCATGGACCCTCAGCTGTGGAGTACACTAAAAGCCCACGGAATGAGCGTTATTACGTGCGAGGTCATTAACGTACAGAATGACCTCGCACGTAATAATTAACGCTCATTCTGGTCCATTCTTAAGGAATATCGCAGGCTGCGCGACTGTTCAATTGTACAGTTAGTTCAGTACGATCAGCAGGCTACCTTTTACTTCCACATCAGCGTGTCAAAAGCGGCCATTACATAATTGGCATCCTGCAATAACGTAATTAATAGCACTTGAACAATCATCTTACTTACTCCCATGATGGACGATTCTACATGCACTGTCTGGATGTATTCGTCCTCCTGCCGTCTCTAATAGGAACGGTAGTGGTTCTAGAGAAAGGAAACCAGCAATGAAAATTTTACTAAACATCAACTACAATTACTGCCCGCTTGTTTTAGCACTACCGATACACCGGCCATGCACAGATCATATCTGGTTACCGGTAGACTACTATACACAAACCAAACAATAGCAATCTGTTGTGGTAGGGACAATACAGTAGCACATACAAGGGCTATTCCCTAGTTTAGAGAATAGCACTTTCCTGTTGCGGATAGTCACAGTAGGAATGGGTATACGAGCCTTTGTTTTGTTGGTCTTCTCACTAGTGATGAAAAAAAGAGCGTCAAATCGTGTCAATTAATGTATTTTTAGAAATGAATGTCATTATTTCATCCGGTCCCCAAGGAGGTTACATTGTTCGCGGGTTTTTTTAATTGATGTCATTAATTTTATTCCTTGTTCAAATCAATTGCAGGTGCAAACGACTGAAATACGCGTGCTAATTTATCCTTACATCCCTGATCTCAACCGAGATGGGTTGAAACAGTTGAGGAATTATATCAAAAAAGAATTCGAAGCACAATTCCCAAACGTAAAAGTTCAAGTCGATGGCGACCCTAACACGACTGATCCATACTTACTCGATAATCTGAAGGCATATCTTGGTACGGCCAGCGATGCGTATGATTTGGTGGAGGTGAACACAATTATGTTAGGAGAAATGGTGAAAACAACCTAGTGCAGCCTAATCCAATTCCTGAACTCCCAGTTAACGTTGGTTCATTTCTACCTTTTGCGGTAGATGCAGTTACCTATGATGGACAGGTCTGTGGTATACCGACGTTGGTTTGTTCAAACTTCCTGGCACAAATGACCTCATCCAGTGGAAAAGGGGCAGATATTCTGACTGGTAATTTTCGAGGAAGTTGGACTCTTCCAGAGTATTTTCTGAGTGCGTACATTAGTAAGTACGGATCCTGCTCAATGGACGATGCATGGAGTCCTCTCTAACCCTCCCGAGCAAAAAGATATTCTAAATACCTTGAAATAGTTCACGGACAAATGCAAACGAAGCAGTGGAATGAATGAACCCTTGTACTGACAATACATACGACGATACCAATGCTATGATTAAAGATGTGATTGCCTCAAAGCAATCTCAATTTTTATCATATTCAGAAGTATAATGGGACAGGTTCTGTACACAGACCCCGGAGTAGCTATCACGAAAATTACAGCCCCACCTCTAGGTGGTGCTGGATACCTGCCAATGTACACGGACGCCCTGGTGGCTAATAGAAACTCGTATAACACCAAGACAAATGGTATAAAAGATTTTATCCAATTTTACACATCCTTACGGTTTCGACATAAGTACGCTTTTTGCGGTGACATGAACTCCAATTGTATTCGTTACGTCCTTCCCGCCAACTCACAATTCTATTATCTTCCAACTGTACTAGTTAACCGCATCTACACCATGCTACACAAAGTAATTACTACATCTGCCACACCTGGACCTAACCATGAATTCTAGCTACTACAAGAAAGATTATCTGGACGCAAGTGTTTCAAAGGAGTTAAAGTTTTAGAAGCGGCAACTTTTTACAGTACGGGGGGGGGGGGGGGGGGGGGGGGGCGTGGAGAAGGTTGGTCTCTATATTTTGTACATTGTGTGTATTGCATAGAGAGTAATTATACTCATGTCAAGAATGTCCTGGACCAGGCTGTAGGATCAGATTCTCTTTATACCATAAGCACCAAGCACCAGTGACGACCTATAACAAAAGATGTTGTATATGATAGTGGTACAAGCACAATATACTTACCACCTTGCACCAGAGATGCCATATATTCGGCCCAGGAACTCATATTCCTTTTCTCTCGCTTGTTAATCTAGGATTTTATACTATTGATCCAAAATAGAGCTTAGAAGTTATTTACTCATGCTTACCTCCATATGTGGGGATGGCAGATCACTGCTGATACTTATTCCGAAGACAATGAATAGGTCCGAAGCATATGAGGTACAACTGCAGATAGGTGCCTTACATCTTGTAGATGTGCAAAACTTTGCACAAATCCTGCATAACCTTGGCACAAATCCTGCATAACCTTGTTAAATGGTCTGCACGCATGTTCCTCAATTATGTGACTTGCGCAAGCGCCGGCTCACCTAAATCTACGTGAGAGTCAATATTTTCCTTTGAACATGTTGTATAATGACACAGGAATGCAGATACATGTATGTAGGCAGAATCGCTGGGAAAACCGCAGGAAGCTGAAAAAGCGACCTTCCATGCACACCGATCTAACCGCTCGTTTTAAACGTAACTCAACTAAAACGTGCGCAGTAGGCAGGAACCAAAAACTGAAGTTGCGTGCTTGGGACAAGAAATCCATCTAGGACTGCCCCACAAGATGGTAAGTGCCAAACCTTGTACACAGCCACCCGATATCAGACATATCGAGCTTTTCGAAGCATACTTGGTTGCTAGGCTGGTTGCTAAAAGGATGTAAACTAATAGCGTAAGTTTCCAACCGCAAACAGCCGTGACAGACGATGGTTGCAACGTTTGACGTGTCTGCTGCCGTAATCCAGAGGCCGGGTGTTGTGATTGCTGAACGGTGAAACAGTCTCATTGAGAACGTACGGTTCGTTGCTCATCGTGAATACGAACTTAATCGCGTCATTACGACAATAGGTGAAAGCGAAACCGATAGTCCTGCAATGCAACATTGTACTGATATATCACAGCAAAAAAAAGGACCGCGAATCAATTTTTGATTTCATTAATGATTTTTAAATCATGCACTTGGAAAATCATCGCATGATTGAACAATACTATTACGCAGGTGTGCTAAATCACCTGTAAAATCAAAAATTGATTTGACACGTTTTTTCCCTGTGGATAAACCAAGACAGCAGCTGCAGGAAGTATTTTCCGTTCCGTTCTGTGGGTGTATTGTGACCATGATATAAGTATCTTGACATTTCGCCACATATATACTAGCAAGCTAAATTCCATCTTCAACCTTCGATCAATTTTTAAAGGCATTGATCATGTGATTCTATCGTGCGATCCTGGGTGTAGAATAGTTGTAACCTCAGCCTGGAACATGAAAATCAAATTCAATTTCATAGCCTTATAGGACGAAAAGAGAAACAAAGGTCCTAAAAAGGCTTCGCTCTCCCATGTTTCAGTAGAACAAGCGCCGGTGCTTCTTTTAAAGCGTTGGAGACGATAGAGATGCCATTGCGCGTACACCAGCAGCTGTTAGTTCCCGCGTTCCTTTCAATTACCAGTCAGAGCTTTATGCCCCTAAATACCACCAACCTTCTCGTATAGAGAATGTTTTTATTACTTGTTTCCTATATACTTTTCTGGTGGATTTGGTATTGTAATTAGTTCTTGAAACTTATAAACCCAGGAGCAAGAACGTCAACCTTCCATTTTAGCGATATACTATGCATGCTCATAATTTATGGATCCAACATTTTCCATGCTTTGCATGGGTGGTCGTTTTGTTGGGTAACGCGCTTGACACATGTGCTCGTTTGGCAGATCTGGCAGCATCTGCATGGATCTTTCCACATTTAGATGCTCGAAAGGAATCAGAATTGTCCTTGCTAATTTGATAACGCTGGTTATGTTATACCGGTTGCATCATGAACATAGTGCATGATAGCTGATGTAATGTGCTATTTGTAGATCAACACCAAATAAGGTACAACTAGCTTCAGCTAATTGCCCGATTGGTTAGGCGTCCAGAAGATAACCTGCGAACACGTCCTGAAGCGATTGGTACACTTGGCGTTCTTTACAAACGTTCCTGTCATGGTAATTAGACTTAAAGGGATGCAACAAAACTATATATGACTGCATATCATGTTAACCAGCAATTGAAGCAATTGAAGTTATTAGAAGATGAAAGCTTTGCGGGTGGCTGAGTGATCAAATTTTAGATGCTGGTCAGAAACTATGCTGAAAGCATTGACTGCATGGGTATGGTCTTGACATATAGCATTGCTAGGAGTGATTTCATTCAGATCATGAATGCTGTAAATAGCCTATGGGTGACAGTTCTAACATTGGCTGCCAGCATGAAGAAATATTTTTCTATGGGTGGTCCAACTAGTTCGATAATAGCAAAGCATTATTTGCACTCCCAAAGACATTATCAAACTACGTACATTGATGTGCAAATGCAGCAAGGTTGTGATGACTGTGAGTATCTAGGTTGCCATGTATCTTCAGATTCCCATCACAGAACCACATTCAACCACATGGGCTTGTGTGGAGTGCAAAAGTCAGAATTAGTGTCATTTCGTTCCTTTAATTGTCACGATTTAATGTGCTTGATTCTATTCATATACTGGCCAATTTATTATGTTCTCATGTTCAAAAATGCTTCTCATGTTTAAAATGCATTTACCGAACAGAATATGGACCGAATATGGCAGTCAACTGTAGGACCAATTATGCTGCCATATTTGGTCCCGGACCAAATGTGGCTGCCATAATCGGTCCGCCGGACAATTTTTAGGCAGGATATTTTGTGCATGACAGGCTCGGACCAGACAAAATGGTCCAGGCCCGGAATAAAGAGTCCATCTATTGCCTGCATTCATTATGCTACGTGATTAGGGTTTTGTCGAAACGGGAAAGACCGTAAACTTATAAAATCCACAAAGTATTTCAGTATCTTTAACATGGTCATGGTTCACAATAGAAATTAACAAACTTCAAAAGGCAAGGGTGATCGGACCACCTAGGCAATCAAATATGGTCCGAACTATGGCAGTGCCGAATGGTCCGCCAGGGCCAAGTTTTGGCTGGACCAATTTCGCTTGACAATTCCCTGCGTGTAAATACTTTAATCATCCGCGCGGCAGAGCTGGATGCCACGCCCTTAAAATAAAACGCACCAATTTTTGACACTGTTCGCCGGGCCTGCCCTTGAGTTATTCCTATAAATAAACCTACTGGATGCGATGAGTAACGAGCTAAAAGCGTTCGTCAGCCTTTACGATGTCTTGCAGAGCACCCTAACTCCTGAAGACGTAGCAGGCGGGTGCTTTGCAAGGAGCATCATATCGAGCGTCGACCTCGAAGAAGTACAAGCTCCTGGTTCGAGGCATAACAAGATGGCTGTCCTCTTGGGTGCGGTCCAAAGAGCCATTCAATTGGACCAAGCAGCTTTTTACACTTTCCTCGAACTGCTTTCTAAAGAAGCAAAATACACTGGTCTTGTTGCTCAGCTACGTAAGTACATGATTATTAACTGACGCGTGTTAAACCATTTAATCCCCAACGTAGGAGGCAAAGTTCCTGGGAAGGCAACAACAGAAGCAGTCAGTGCACCAGGAGGTAAATAAACCAGTCTCGCAGTAGTGCACTTCTCACGGGAGGGAAGTATTATATAAATATATAAATAGAAATAAAAAAATAAAAAATACCTCTTTTCTTCATAATCACTAACATATATCCCGTTTTTGTTGACTTAAAAAGCTAATATATCGCTGCTATTTTGGCGCCCTCACAGCATTTTGGCGCCCTGTTTTTGGACCACTGGGGAGGGGGGCGGGGGGGGGGCGGCAACCGGCCACACCGTCTCGCAGAATCCATATTCCTCACTGCATGAGTACTGATTTCTTGATGGGGAGGGCCGTGGTCTCTAGCGTCCCGTACACAAAAACCATTTGAAAGCTACGAAGCAATCGCTTCAAAGTCGCTTGTGCAACAGTGATGGAATCAGTCAGAGTGGGTTTAATGCCAAATCACTCATTAAGTGCCATTGCCACTTTCGGTTATAGAACGAACCGGCACCGCAGTATCGACAGCATTCGCTAGCCAGTCCAGGCTGGGTGAAAATACAATACAATACATCCAAAACGAGTATGCATCGTGTCCATGCCTTTAATTGGCCACTGTCTCTGAGCCCTTCTATAATATTATTCATATGTGTGAATAACGTTTCCCTCCCCTGCCACGCCCCTCACACGTCCACCCCTGCCCGCCCGCCAGTCTGCTGTCCTTTCTACACGAAAGGACAGCGGATAGCGTTCTTCCAGCAAACTGGCTAAGTTGGTGAAAGGAAACCGTGACGCTATAGTTGAGTACCCTGTTCTTCAGTGTTCGGAATTTTAACAATTCTATTGGTGCAGTTTTATTAGCAAAGATAGCTTTCAATAAAACATTGGTATCGAAACATGACACGTAATTCTTGATATCTATTTGTATCCCTCGTTCAGAAAAAAAAATCTAACTATTTCGTTAAATGGCTGTTTCAAATACAACTACCTGTCTTCTACCAATAGTATCCCAAGCTGAACGTAATAAGAGATATTTTTTCAAACGAACAAGATTGGTACTGCCTGAAAGAGCAATTAAATGAATTAAAATGATATGTGAAAGGTGTCATTTGCGACAAAGTTATAGCGATCCAAACATGGCATGGATTTTGCGGCAATGGTAATCCATGCGGTAGCGCATACAAAATCGTGACGGTTTTTGTTCTGTTCGCTATAGCAACCACAATCAATAATATAAAATCACACCAAATTTTTTTACAAGTCTTGCACACACATAAGAAGCATAGAATAGTCAATTTCATTAATGTACAAAAATATAGTCAACTAAGAATTCATAAGAGTCATTGAAACATAATCTCCATCTTCTTGACTGCTTCCTCGTTTTCAATAAGAAGCAGTTACCTTGTACGCTTTACAATTTTTAGATAACTTTACTGCTACATTTTTACCTTGGTATAATATATTATCTTCGTTAATAAAACCATAAATGTTCAATGTTGAGTCCTCTGGATTGGCAAGAATTGCTTTTGTAATATTTATTTGGGATTCATCCATCTCTGGAAACTCTATACAAAATTCTGCATTGCTTTCTGCAACACTCTATATTTTCTTCTGTTCTTCGATAACTACTATCTTTTTTCCGGGTTCTTTCCAATAGCAGTTTATCTCCTTAGCAACATTTAGTTCATGGGTGTGAATAAGCTACTTCATCTTTTGAGCCTGTCCTATGCAAAATTTAATAATTTTTTCCTGCTCATTGTGAGGTTTTGAACAAAGCCATGGTAACGATTTATTTATTTTAGACTTAACCTTTCATCAACAAACCTAATTTTCACATTATGTGCATTTCTAAAATGATAATCAGCTAATCCAAGAGTTTTCTCAGCAAACATATTATGTGTAGGGGCAGTGAGCGTTTCGATTGCCAAAGGTGTTGGAAAGTTGGATATATTACCCTCAATGTAATTATATATGTGTCGTTCAATTACTTCTATAATGCCAGTTATAAGTCGGAACAAAATTTCATTCAAGCTTGCTTTCTCCAGTGCATTCATTAAATTAAAATTACTTTGTAAACACTGCAGTATAACATCTGCATGTCTTTTTGTCCAAACCTATATCTGTACATGTTGTTAAGACAAGTAACGGGCAATCCTTTAATAAATTTAGGTACTGTAAACATGTCTTAATGTACGAAATAGTATCAAGGTTAGTGATGCCTGGATTTCCATACAGCTAAATTTTTTATTCGCTTCGTATTGATGTCTTTAAAGCATTAATATTCCCACATACTCCTTCATGAATAAAAGCCACCATTTTGGCAGTATTAAAAATGCTTTGCTGCACTAAGTTTGTATATATGTGCACTACCAAACCATTTCTTATTACTCAAACCTGTAGTGCATTGTCTGCACTGATATCACCACTAAAACCTTCAATCAACTTCTTAAAATCTTCTGCAGTCTTCATCCTAATTTGGAAAGATCACACCAATAAATCATTGCAGCATGGTAACATCTTAAAAGGGTTACATGTAGGGTTGTAAGCACACTGGAAAGTTGCACAAACATGCGTTCGCGGCAACGTACAATATGATATCTGGGACGAGTCACAACCTGAGAAAATCTGGGGTATGCCTTGGGCATCGGCAAAAATTATGGTATTTTCATAGTATGTAGATTTATAGCAAAACTGCGTTTACAAGTACTTCCTTTTACAGTACCTCGAAAATAATGGTAGTCTTCATTTAGAGTACATATTTTTTCTACGCGCCAGAAAATTTGGACAAAACGTTTCAAATAAACCAGAGCTGTATCATAGCATAGACAATGTATCGACATACCGATAAATCCAGAAACAGTCCACAACAGCGATCAAACGAACACAAAAATTGTATTATCTCTTTCCAATTAAAAACGCCTTCAGTTGAAAACGCATCGTCTCTATTACCATCCATTGTTAAACGATGCTTTTCTCACCTACCATGCAGTAGTAGCAAAATACTTTATCCAAGCTCTCTTCGTAATGTTAGAGAGAGATTGAAAGCCATTGCGCCTTTTGGCCTATACGCGGACCAGCCGGTGATAGCGCTAATCACACCTTTCAAGTGGTAAATTATCAGAACGTGGTCCCAATAACGTTTTTAAAGGCACTTCTCATCCTCATTTTGGAAGGTATAGTGTAATGGTTTTAACAATAGCCTTGCTTTGCACTGTAGACGCGTTGGAATTTTATATCATCGTTTTCTGAGCTCGCGCATGCTTGTTAACCTGTTTTGAAAAACTGACGATCGATTCTCCAAACGTTAACTACATGTAAGCTTTCTCTGTAGAAAGTGTTTGCAAGGATGGTTTTTTGTAGTTTTTCTTATCGCAGCAGCTATCGGATCATGAATGAGTTAGGAAACTTGAGTGGTAGTGTTGGTCTTAAGAGGGACTTTTTTGTTTTCCAACATGAGTTCTTGGTTTTCTAAAATCGTTACCGCAAAAAGAGATAATTTTCATGTGTGTCTTCGCGCCTTACACTCGTGTAGCACTCGCGAGCATTTATGTTGAACTCAGCGAATAAGAGACCAGGATTTAGAAAGAAGTAGGTTTGATATTTTGATTTCGTGGATTAGCCATATAGCAATTAGATGGATAGCTCGCACAAGCCGTAGGCTGATAGAAAGCGCCCCGCCCACTTTGAATGCCAGAAAGCTGTGTAGGTTATAATTAACTGCGCTTCTAAAGTATCATGGTTACACCGCACAGCAAAATTACTATTTCCACTCTGCCAGCCATCTCTCATGCGATCAGCTGGAAAAAAAAAACCCTTTCAGATGGAGCACTGGACGCCAAAATGGCTAAATACTTGCGGGTTAGAGTGAGGGAAGTTAGTTAGCTTCGTGGTCGCTCCCCCATTCCGTGACGCCATTAACGAGCCAGTTGGTTTGCGGTTCCAGCATATATTAAAATGCTTGAACTCGTCTAAGGTACGAGTTCAGGCGTTATAAGCTTCCGGGAACAACAACCTACTTACGCATTATGACATCACAAGAAAGTAACATGCAATTGTACTGACTTGTACTGCATGCCTCCACCCCTTTTATTTAACACTGCCTCAGTATTAAATTACTGCGTACATATGCATGAGGGAGCTGAATGTACATGTAGTAAGTCAAAGCGGCAGAGGCAACAGCACGTCGACATACTTTGTCCACCACCTCCCTTAGCCCACATCGAATTTTCACGTTCCTACTTCCAATTCAAACTGCGTGCACGTGCATAGCATTTGTGTGTTTCTTATTCCAGACATACGTCATAGTGACATCATTTTTACTGAAAAGGACAGGATAGGAGACGGAGGCCAGGGAGCTGTGTATAAAGCATTTTGGAATCCTAAGAATTTTAATGTTGCAATAAAAGTATTACTTGCAATTTCAAATGCTGGAAAAAGAGAGGTAAGCCATTTCACCGTGAACCTATATTGCAATTGCTGACAAACATTATTCTTAAATCAGATTGAAACACTGAGAACAGTGAGGCATAGAAACATTGTACAGTTATATGGTGTATATGAAAATACGGAAGGAAAGGTTTGCTTAGTATTAGGTGGGTAATAATGCACTCAGTTTGCAGAAATATAACATTAGTTGATTGGAAAATAAGAAATATTATGCATCACACTCCTTACTGCTGGTCAATTGTGTACAAAAGGCCCATACTGGATGTCTACATGCTCCATACTTAGAGTAATGTCTTCCTTCTCACGATACCATATGGGCTTTCCTCTTTGAATTTAGATCCGAACATGTACTAAATTTTTATAACCAGATATATTGTTGATGTCTCAAAAGCATTCAGGCCATTGTGCTGGAATTCTATGCTGAGAAAGATACACAAAAGGCCCATACGATATTTTACATCCTCAGCAGACATAGTGTTACAAAGCACATGTACTATGCATCTCAAAAAGGGATTTGCGTGACAGGAAATGACATAACCACTACCGAATAGTTGGCAACTACCACTCCTAGCTGAGGCATTCAGTAAAGCCGACTAATAATTCAATTCATCTCGTTCAACATTACACGCAAACAAAGACTGCATGGCTGTTATGCATGGGCATTGAGTTTATAACTAGAAAGCATACGGGACAACATAGCTTGAAAAACTCATAATTTTGAAAAACTCATAATTTTGCCAAAACAATTAATATACCTACAGCCACTGTATTGCAAATGCATTTTTTAAATGGACTGAATATTGCTGAGATTGCAGTTGAGTTCTACACACGTGCTGTAGCATCTTAGCGAGTTCTATTTCATTACACGAATGTAAATTTCCCACATTGGTACGAAGCAATCCGTTCAGTTTCAGCTTGGCCTTTGTAACATTTCCCCCCTCCTGTAATCATGCATTCAAAAGGTAAGTAGCAAAGTAAGTACACATCTTTATTCTCATCCAATGGTATAAATCCTACCGAAATCATTGATAATGACATAGGAATATAATGTGTTATGTGGAGGGGATAAGATCAAAGCTCTAGAGCATGTATAAACTGCTACTGGTCGTTCTGGTTAATTTTTGGCATTAGCGTGTGTCGCCATTTCAGTTTTTTTTTATTATTAACACGCGGTCCATGAAATTTTGATACCAAAATCATCAAAAAGTATGCAACTGCCTCAAGTAAGCCATTTCCTTCCTTCTTCCATATTACTAAGAAAATCTGGATGTAAGGCTAGCTCTATGCGACCCCCAGGCATGATTTTAGCTTGTACAGGCCTGTGATTTTTAATTCTGTTTCCTGTGACAATTTTTGTGCATTATACATATGTAATATGCGCAGAATACTCCCTCTTGAACTTGCATGTTTAATAATAGCAATTTTCAGCGAACAGTATTACCATTCGATCGATGTATTGATCATAGTATAGCTCCCAAATCTCAGCGATTTGAAACAGCACGAGTCTGTATATACATGTAGAAGCAACACTTAGCCTGTAATATGTCCCTAAAGTTTTATCCTTGTCAAGGCGTAATAACCAAGTGTACAGCATACGCTAGTTACATCCGGTTGCTAACTGCTTGATGCATCGCGATAGTCAACACCTTTTCCGATTGAAAGTGTTCACTAGAAAATATGTATGTGCTCTACGATCTGTAAACTGTCAGGTATAAGAAAAAAGCTTTTTTATGACAAGAATAAGTGTCTGACTTAAAAGCGTAGCAAAAAAAATGACTCGAAGTATATCCGCAATGGTTAAAAAGTAACAGACAATCATCAATCACTTGTCTGTTGTTGCTGAAAAATTAGTCACACACTGGAATGCATCTACCACCTGTGGGGAATTCTACGATCTATAAACTGTCAGGTGTAAGAAAAAAGCTTTTTTATGACAAGAATAAGTGTCTGACTTAAAAGCGTAGCAAAAAAAAGAGTACCGTTTGCGTCATTACCGCGAAAATGCTAGGATGTCCTCGTGTCTGCCCGCATCTGTATGGCGCGCTGATCACTTGTAAGGAAATTTGAAAACAGATACAGCACCAGCGATCAATGAGCTTTAAGAGCCCATGCATTATAGAAATAAGGCGCGACCACAGTATGGTGCGCACTTTTTGGTATCAAAATTTCATGGACCCAGTGTTAACCAGAAGTTGGTGACACAGGTGCATGTTCTATTTATACATTAGATAAACGCAAATAATTGCATCAAGTACAACCCGAAGTATATCCGCAATGGTTAAAAGTAACAGACAATCATCAATCACTTCTCTGTTGTTGCTGAAAAATTAGTCACACACTGGAATGCATCTACCACCTGTGATGAATTCTAAGATATCAAAGAAGATATGTTCACCCATGAAAATTTAATTCAATATCTTCCACTTCACCCATATCTTAAGTATGTATGGCATGCAGAAAAAGGATTTAGATATAGTATTTCAAACGAGAGTAATAAATGAGAAGCTATATATTTATAAATTATCAGAAACGTCCAAAATTTCAAAAGACTGTTGTCATCAAGACATGCTGTTGTAAAATTTATATTAGGTTTCAAAAGACTGTTGTCATCAAGACATGCTGTTGTAGGTGAAAAAAATCAACACAAAACGTAGTTACTTGAAGAAGGTAGTTCAACTGCCACATGTTATTTGTCAGAACATAGACATTATAATTTTTAAATTGAATGGAACCAAATAATTAAGTTTTTTTTTTACATGTCTTCATATCGATCTTCTCATGCTACAAACTTAGAACTTGCCCAGACATCCTTGGATAAGCATTTGAAGCAGTGCGCTCCCAACCCTGTGACAAGTTTGGACTGGTCAATGCAGATAGGAGAAGGTATATTTGTAATATTCTTACCAGAGGAAATGAGGATTTATGGAATTCTCTTTTATAGGTATGAAATACCTTCATTATGGTGCACCAGCTGCTATAGTACATGGAGATTTGAAGTCCTTAAATGGTATGTAATGGACAAAAAATAATAGCCATCACCAATTGTCATCACATGCGAACGTGTAGTTCTTGTTCATCCTGGTAATGTGCTTAAGGTTAGTGGAATTGTACATCTGCAATAATATTATAATGTATGGCATTCTTAAGATTACAGATTTTGGATGTGCAAAGTTTCAAATTGGTAACATGTCTACAGTGACTAGACACACTTTGCAATGGTGTGCACCTGAGGTTAATTTTTCATGTTTCTAAATTAATATTTTTAATCCTCGTATTTTGCTCCTCGTATTTTGCCATTTACAGCTATTTAAAAATGGGAAGCATTCCATGGAGTCAGATGTTTATGCTTATGGTGTGTTATTGTGGGAAATAGCAACGCACGATGAACCATACAAAGGCCTGAGTGATATGCAAATTATGGGCAAAATCTTTCAGAATGAGGTATACGTATGCACAACTGAATTTAAACTGTTCTGACATTGCATCTGCTATGGATCTGAACAGCACCTAGAAATTCCATCGAAGTGTCATGAAGTGATCAAAAGGCTCATGCTACAATGCTGGGATGTGGATCCAAAGGTACTTAATCGTAGATTGTAAGAAGACGTGCGTTAATCATAGATTGATCAAGATTTGATAACTCCAGTTATCAAACTTCAGCACTACTTTTTGAGCCTTCAGAACTAGATTTAATAATTACAATTGCACTAAAAGGTGCCTCCATGATCGTAAGATTGTGTGATAAATAAGTAGTCATTAATTGTAATTACCTGATTGATGCATGCACATTCACAACGACCTTATAGTGGTTACCTCTTAGGTAAAATAATTTAATAACACACATCGTAAAATACAAAATAAAATAATAATTAAAAACGAGGCCAAATCAAAAATGTTCAGCGGACCTTTGCCTTTGTACAGGCCAAAGCTATAGATTGGTGTTGTGAAAGATGCAATTTTGTTAACAATTATCCGCAACGTAGTAATAACCGTACGGTTTTTTTAAAAATACGATTGACAGTATAAACCATTTAAGGAATAAACACTTTAGAATAATATAATACGTTGACTACTCGAGGCCAGGCGCCAATAGGCTGTAAGGTGAGGAGAAAGAATATATGGGTCCCACAATACACTCTTGACGGACATCTGATTGCTTGGTGGAGACATGGAAGAATAGAGATACCACGAATGCTGATCACCTGGGAGATTGAAGCTTGTTACTAAGAGAATCCATTAATGTGGCTAACTAATTGTGATTTACGTACTACATGTAATATGGAACTCAGGGTGCATTAAAATTAAAGCCATATGAAATATTAAAATAAACCAAGTGGAAAAATTTTCACCAAAACAATACCCAAAATTCTGACTTAATGCTATAAACATTTACACTAACACAAAAATGGCACATTTTTGCAGCAAAAATTTATATCAATGATGTATAGTCTCATATATACCCACATTAACTGTTCACAAGTTCTGGTCTAACCGTGTAACTCTCATTGATTGATTTATTGCCGCTGAGTGGTTGTATAATCTGTGACCTCAAATAATGCCAGCCAAGGCTCCGTACTGCGCTTGAAGAAGGAGGTCAAGAATGTTCATATTTAATTAAATAAAGTAGCTGGGGCATTGGGAGAACTAGTAACAGATGTAAAGTGTATGATCATTGCCAACAATATTAATTTCTGTCAAACTGGGTAGTACATCCTCAATGTTTAAGGTATCCATAGAAGTTATATTTAACTTAAAATCCATGTTGCTCATCTAACACTTGCGATTATGCAACTGCTGTAATGTGAGAGTGTAACTAAACCTATATATTTTATGCAGAAACGACCAACATTCAAAATCATTATGAATGAATTGGAATTTAAAGGTGAGTTTCAAAAGGAATTTAGCCATAACCAGATTGTGAAATTATAGCAATATTATTATTTTTCTTACTTGAATCCATCTTCACACATATAGTGGTAAGTAAGAACCACATATTTGTCACTCAAAGCATGTTGAAAACATTTTAACTTCACTCTCTAGCAGCTTTATCACATTGGTACTTTAATACTTTTCTTATCAAACTACCTGGCAATGTGAATCAAAACCATTTCTACAAGCCTAATACTTTTTCCCACAAATATCTATTTAGTACAACTGTGCTTGTTATTGGCCAGTTATAATTAAATGTCTGATCTCTTCGCCCCCTCTCTCTCTCCCACTCCCTCTTCCCTTTCTCCCTCCCTGTCTTACTCTCTTGCTCTCACTTGCATCTCCACGCACACCACCAAGTTGTGTATTATGAGCGTGATTTAGTAACGGCTTTGAATGTAATACTGCTTTGAATCTAATACTGTTACGGTACTGTAAACGACTATTGCTTAGCCACACCACATTTTCTTAGCTCCAGTACTTGCTGTTATGCTCATATCATGTGACATTCAAAACAAATGCTACAGAATTACATTCTTGAGGGAATTGGTATTGAGCTATTGTACAATAATTTATTCTTTTTCTTTTGTGGAGGCAAAAGTATTTTTCATGTGCCTAAAGTTTATATTCAGTATGCAGACTGATAGACATTCATATCCTTTTGATCCTATCAGATACTTGGCCAAGTCCTACTCCAACTCCTTTAGGTAAGAATATTATAATGCCAAAAATACTGGCCAACACAGTGAAGGTGCATAAATAGTAACAAACAAACTTCTTATAGACTGCTAACGAGCATGTACTACTAATTAAGATAATGTTACTAGTGGAAAGCATGAACCATGTCCTCACTAAAGCTTACTGTTAAATCAGAAATATGTTCTTTCATCATGTCCGGTGCATTTTATTATTAATTCAAAAGCTATCAACCTATACTAAATGAATTTCAACAATCCCAATGTCAGGTGACAGATTCCTGTTTACACTGCAACACCAAATGTGTGCCCCAGTTGTAAGCCAATTGACAGATAGCACTTTCACCTTTCATATGACTACATTGTGTGTGCTACAAGAATAGGGGCACCAAGGATGGAAAGGTGTGGCTCAAGAGAGACATTCATCCCTGATGGGAACATGTCGATGTCATTTTGGCTGAAAGCTCAAATTTGGATACGTTAATGTACAAGTAGGGGACTAAGCATTTTAATGAAAATAAAGAAGGGGTTATCGCTGATTTAATACATTAACGGAGTGGACGGGGTTGAAATGATTTCTTCACAACTATCAATGTGGTCTGGACGGACTGAGAGGGAGGGGGATTAACTCCCCCTCCACCCCCATCCACTATGGCCTCGATAGATCATAGCCAGGCCTTGTATGAATAGTCTAGACTATCCCAACATGCTATTGGAGCCTAGCACCAAAATTTAGAAATTTGTAATAGCCACAGCATTGATGATTTTGAACCTTCGGAATCCGTTGTACAGCTGATAAATAGAACAGGTGATGAACTCATCAACTTGCTATTGTTGAAGATAGATTTGTACTGTACAATGTACCAAACATCTTTCGAAAGTAAGTCTCTCATTCCAATGCAAGATTACAGGCCCAGGGAATCACCTTGCTGAACTCTTGATTATCATGATAGATGGCCCACAGGGCCATAGCACCAAGACCCACATTACAAAGGAATTTGAAAGCATTGCACACATCCACATTCCCCACAGAATCCAAGTGTTCCCACATGTATGTTCTTAGGCCATAAATTAAATTCTCATTGATCAGTTTCCAAGGGACTGGCAACTCCAAACAGAAGAGGTTGGAAGAACCCAGTGGCCCTGCGTTTAGTAGCTCAAGCACACCTTTCCCTGTCAGCCTCTGGACTTCTTCAACCATATGTAATTTCTTCAGCCACTAGACACTATAATAACAGGGGGGGAAGGGGTTGGTAGCTATGCATTTTAAAAGTCATATGGTTGGGGATGAGATGATGAGATAGTAGGCTGCTGGTGGTATAGACCTAAGATGGTAATATCACATTCTGAAGCAGTACCACACGCCGCTGCTACTTTGTTGTATGTTGTAAATTGCTTGCCATATTGTCCACTACTCCATACCTCATTGCTCTCATTCCTGTGCATTTGAATGAACTCTACTATTGCAGACAATAGTACAAATGGTAGACCAAAACATAAGGATACATATTTGCATGTATTAAATGTCTCTAAAAAGACATAGATGTATTAATTATACTCTCCAAGGGGAGGGGATAACTGAGCCTGCATGTTGTAGATGCTTTATTGAATTTGCATCATCCATTAGGTGCTCAATCATATGGTCAGGCGGCATCCTCAAGTACACCGCGATATGGTAAGGGTTTAGATTACTTGTTAATAGAGAAAGTTTGATATGCAAATGAATTGATATATGAGTAATCCTCTATTTGTTTAGTTCCCTTGACATCTAACGATTTAAATGAAGTGAATACAAGATTACAAGCTGTTACAAACTGGCATTACTTGGGTGAGAATTTATTTGTACCTGACTATATTCTGACAAGTATTGAGAGTAACACGACATTGGAAGATTACAGCCAACGCAGAAATGCTATGTTGAAGTGGTGGCTGGACAATGATCATGAAGCATCTTGGAATAAACTGGCACAATCACTAGGGGGCAGTTATGTACGCCTTGGACAGGCAATTCTTTCAGAAAAATGCAAGTAGAAATGTAACCTAGTTTCTGCTCATTGACATTTATATTGTAACTGATAGAATACAAGCTGTAGCAATTTTGATCCCCTTTGTAAAACTATCTAAGCTTTCTTGGTATATTCCTTTGTATATAATGCACTTCTTGATCCTTGCAGCAAATAACCAGAACTATGTACATTGCATTGAGCTGTAAACAGTTACATTTGATGAATTCAAAGGACATTAGCATTGAAGACAACCTTATTAAAATGATTGTGGCATAAATAAATGTTGCATTTGCAAAGAATAAAATCCAGGTTCCCCAGGCCATAATAATCTTTCAATCGAGATAAATAAGAATGAACAATTCAACAATGCCAAACTAAATTATTTGCATCCATCATTCAATCACACACATGCCATTTCTGGCTTCGTGACACCACCCCACCCCCCCCCCCTCCCCGCCCTGCCCCTAGTGGATCCGCTACGGGACCAGAAGCACAAGAAGCACTGAGGTCTTGGAGTCTTGGCCTGGCCAATAGGGCACACATGTACACATGAGGGCACACAGGAAGTTCCCACATAGAAGAATAGGAGCACATACCCACAGCCAATGCAAACACATGCACAAGCACACTATTAAAATCCTAATTGGAGCACACCCACAGATGTCAATAACTCTAAACAGCACTACAAATGTACAGTGTGGATAGACATTTTTTTTACCTTAGATGTTCAGCTTGGTCAAGCCTATATGTTGCAACCCAATCATTTGGTCTACCGGGCACCCCCTCGCAACAAGCCCTACCCCCTTACTTCCGAACAGTCCCTGTGCCACCAAGGACTGAAGCCCTAGTGTGACAAGGTCACCCAAGCTGGTTGCAATGGGTGTGGCCACATTGTCAGGGTTGACCCTGAGGAGCTGGGAGGTGAGTATGATGAGGATCATGAGAGTACCCAGGAGGGCACTGGCCACAGAGGCACTACAGAGGGAGGAGGAGGCCAGGAGGAGGATGTGGGAGGGGCTAAAGTCTTGTTCCACCACCAGAGCTATGAGCGTGGCCAGTAGAGCCACCACCATGGCCTGGGCCTAAGGGATGGGATGGGGAGGAGGATGATGTGAAAGAATACACACCTGTGGATTAATAATTACCCATCCCCTTCCCTCCCCTCTCGTAACCTCCTCCCTCACCTGAATAAGGACCAGGTTGCCCCATGTACACTTCCACCATGAGCTCCATGTGTCTAGGGCTCCAGTGTTGGCCTAGCTGGGTTATCACCAAGACTCACTACTGATCTCCTCCCACACATGTACTCTAACAATACAGCAGTAGACAGAAGTACCACTTCACATGACTATCATAGCACAGTGGTAGCTATCAAAAGTGGGTGGGGACCCTTCTGAGGTGCTACATGTATATGAACTGGAAATCCTGTGATGGTGTTGTCAAGGTGATGAAGAGACCCTTGGTCTTCTGCATGGTGGCCACAAAGCCAAAAGTCACTACTCATCTCCTCATGCACACATGCTCTCCAACAGTACAGAAGTATCACTTCACATACAAACCATAGCAAACAACAGTGGTACCTATCGATGTGGTCTGGGATCACATGAACTAGAAGTCCTGTGAGGGTGTTACCTCATCCCCATGCCTTCACATACCTCTACCCCATACCTTCATATACCTCCACCCCATGCCTTTGCATACCTCCTCTCCATCACTTCACATACCTCCTCCCCTTCAGATAACCTCCAAATAATTACCACGATGCTCGTAAGGCCCACCCCTCCCTCCCCCAACCTCTGCACCTAAGTGTCACCTTTGTGGACCATGACAATGTGACCACATTACTGAGACTAGAGCAGGTGTGTGTGTGTGTGCGTGTGTACATGTATGTCAGTGCACACATATATCTGTTCAGTAGAATCATTTATATCATTGCAATGACTATATGTTGGCTGTGTTGGTACAGTGGGTGGAGCTCTGAAAGAGCACATGTGCCACATCGGACCACACTAATGGGGTTGTGGCCTCACCATACTAAAGGGGTGGGGCCTCACCATACTAAAGGGGGTGTGGCCTCTCTTGTTGTACTAACTTGGCCAACACGAGTATGTCATTTGATTGTATGGTGTTCCACTTTCAATAGAAGATGATCTTCCCTATTAATAATGTTTAGCTTAAGGAAAAATAATTTCAGTATTGCCGTTTCTCAGAGATAACTACTTTCACTGTCTGTATAATGTAACTGGAATACCAAACATTTCTTATGCTTGCTCTCTGTACTGAGAAAAAATGTAAGTCTTTATATCACAACACCTTTATTATTTGAGAGGGCATTTTTGGGCACAATGTATCCCACATGTGCCCCACACCCACTCATAATAAATGTCAAAAGGGTAGTAGGTATTATGAAGCATAGTAGTAATGGGGAAGAGGAGGTAGGGGGGTAGGGGGAGGGGGTAGGGGGAGGGGGTAGGGGGGTGGATACAACTGTATATATTGCAACCCCAAGCACTGTGCACTTGTGTGGGCAGTGCTATTGTGTCCCCAGCTACATGTAAGTCTTAACACACCTTTGACCACTGGGTTGCAGGTATCAGTATGCACAATTGTTCTCTATACTGCTCTGTGTGTCACTAAGGAGTCAAACAACTAATTATATAATCTTGAAACTCTTCACCCTCCTATGATGTCGTCCTTAGTGATGTCAGTACAACTAGTATTACAAAGCAGCCATAGTTTGATATGTTTTGGTGACTACATTGAGCTCTGCACGTTAGGTATTGATGTATGTTTGCTGAGGTAAACTGTTTTTATACATTATGTGTGCATATTTGTGTGTATTAACATCCTATGGTGTATGTTTGTGAAATACACATACATATGCACATGTACATGTCACTGTTGTGTGGGGGAGCATGTACATGTATGCATGTGTAGAGCTGCATATCACCATCACCAGTGTCACCATTTGTGCACGTGAGATGCAAGGGTGGGGAGGTGAGGTGGGTGGATGGGGAGGTGAGGTGGGAGAGTGGGGAGGTGAGGTGGGAGGGTGGGGAGGGGAGGTGGGAGGGTGAGGAGGTGAGGTGGGAAGGTGAGGTGAGAGGGGGTGGGAGGTGAGGCAGTGGGGAGGTGAGAAGGTCGGAATGTGAGGTGGGTGGGTGGGGAGGTGAGGTGGGAGGGTGGGGAGGTGAGATGGGAGGTGGGAGAGTGGGGAGGTGAGGTGGGAGGGTGAGGACATGTGAGGTGAGAGGGGTGGGAGGCGAGGTGGTGGGGAGGTGAGAAGGTAGGAAAGTGAGGTGGGTGGGTGGGGAGATGAGGTGGGAGGGTGGAGAGGTGAGATGGGAAGATGGGGAGGGGAGGTGGGAGGGTGGGGAGGTGGGGGGTGGAGAGGTGAGGTGGGGGGAGGTGCGATGGGGGGAGGTGAGGTGGGAGGTGGGGAGGTGTGGTGGGAGGGTGAGGAGGTAAGGTGGGAAGGTGAGGTGAGAGGGGGTGGGAGGTGAGGTGGTGGGGAGGTGAGAAGGTGGGAAAGTGAGGTGGGTGGGTGGGGAGATGAGGTGGGAGGGTGGAGAGGTGAGATAGGAGGGTGGGGAGGTGAGATGGAGGTTGAAGATGTAATCCCCACCGTCCTGCTAGGAGGTAGGTCTGAAATTGGAGTATAAAAATTGATATAAGATGTTCATATTGGCAACAGCCAATATCCTGTGTGTGTGTGTGTGTGTGTGTGTGTGTGTGTGTGTGTGTGTGTGTGTGTGTGTGTGTGTGTGTGTGTGTGTGTGTGTGTGTGTGTGTGTGTGTGTGTGTGTGTGTGTGTGTGTGTGTGTGTGTGTGTGTGTGTGTGTGTGTGTGTGTGTGTGTGTGTGTGTGTGTGTGTGTGTGTGTGTGTGTGTGTGTGTGTGTGATTTAGATTTTCCCTTTTATGGCAATCCTGATGTCTGCCATACTTAAACTTAACTGACCAATCAGAAAACATTTACTTACCACATTGCTACAAGCTGGTTACCTGTCACCATCTGTTGTGTCCAACATCCTGCTCTTATTTAACTCCCACACACCAATAAGTATGTTACCATGCATGTGGCTTGGCTGTTGTAGCTGTAGGTGTAAAACCAGTGTGGACCTGTCCTCTTGGATATGCCTCACCTCCATACCCTCCCACCTCACAGAGAAGGTCATGTCCTTTCTACTGCCTCCTATCCTGGGACACATGACTTCCCCTATAGACCCACCCGTGAGGCCCTCCCCTCCCTCCCCTTCCTTCCCCAACCTCTTCACCTAAGGGTTACTTTTGTAGGCCATGACAATGTGACCACATCATTGAGACTAGAGCAGTGTGTGTGTGTGTGTGTGTGTGTGTGTGTGTGTGTGTGTGTGTGTGTGTGTACATGTATGTTTGTGCACAAATATATCTGTTCAGTAGAATCATTTATATTATTGCAATGTCTATATGTTGGCTGTGTTGGTACAGTGGGCGGAGCTCTGAAACAATGCATGTGCCACATGTGACCATTCTAAAGGGTGTGGCCTCACCACACTAAAGGGGTGTGGCCTCACCATACTAAAGGGGTGTGGCCTCTATTGTTGTACTAACTTGGTCAACCATTTGAGCGTATGACATGAAAGTGTTACACTTTCAATAGAAGGTGGTCTCCACTATTATTATTATTGAAAAAGATACAACACACTAATATCCAACAACAATAAACTAGATACACTAAATAATAACACAAAACTTATAATTAAGCAGAAAGTTTGTACACAATAATTTATCTGATATGGTTACATATCAATAAACTTTAAGATGGGAGCCACCTGGAAAGGATTGCTGTTGCATTATTATTATTAACGAAGAAACTCCACATCGGAATATCGGTATGATTATCATCAAAGGAGTGGCAGACTATGGGGATGATATTTAAAAAAAAAGTGGCAGTTTACTGCAGCAAAAGCTGCTGTATTTTATGCTAAGTATCAACTGGAAAAACTGGGAGGTAATGAAGATGAATTGAAATGAATGGTGAGTATCTCCAAGCTATTATCATATTTGCATATCTTATCTAAAGTATGCTGATTTACATTTACCCTTTCCATTCAGGGACATCAAGAACAAACTGATTCAATATTTACTACATAACATAATACTTAGCTGCTAGCTTAGATACGTGTGACATAACTATGATACGTAAGACATAACTATGAGATTTTCAAGTTGTCATTAATTGACAAAGAAAGTTATCATGAACATGAGATATTTTTAGAAGATGTTTGCATGGGTTAGGTATGATGCGGGAATATGTTATGCTAAGTATCAACTGGAACAACTGCGAGGAGATGGAGATGAATTGAAATGAGTGGTGAGTGGCTCCAAGATATTTGCATTTCTTATCTAACGGCTGATTTACTTTAACCTTTCTACTCAGGGACATCAAGGAACAAGTATTTACAACATGTACATTGAGGCTCTGTAATAGAGTAGGAACTGATAGGTGTACTGTATAGCAAAAAAAAATGATGTAGATTTAGTAAGTTCTACGTTATAATTGACTAAGAACGTTGTCATGAACATGATATATTTCTAGAAAATGTTGTTATATATGATGTCGGGATATTGTCTGGCAGCGTATATATTCAATCCTGTACCTATTGATTTGTCCTGTTCGTTAATTTTACTTTATCCGTTACGGAGATATAGCTCTGCAAAGTGCGCGCACGGTTTCCCGCTCGTTTCGCGCCAATGATTTATGCACTCACCTCCCATACATTGAATGTCTAATTCACAAGCGTGAATCAATCGAGTGGGAAACCTCAAGGGGCGGATCCAGGATTTCGAAGCGGTGGGGGAAGGGGGGGAGGGGTGGGTGCAAAATGCATAGATAGCAGATAGGTGATGACGATCTCGAGCGACGGATAAATACGGCACATTTTTAACAACATCATCCGTTCCCTCGCACTTCCATATCATGCATGCACAGCCCATAAACGATTGCAACGAAGCTAGCTATGCCTATGGTACAAATTGTATGCTGCATTATTAAAAGAATCATAATTGGCGAGTGCGGGGATTGGTACATGTACATGTACTACTCTCATAGCAGTACCTACATGATATACAGCTGCCTGATCTTTTAAAAAGTGGGCGGGGATCCCTGTAACTGTAAGGTGATGGAGTTGTCATGGTGATAAAGAGATCCTGTGCACGTTGGCCACAAATTAAACCACGTATGTCTGTCACAGTGAAGTCAGTTATAGTAGTGAGATTATGATCAAAGACTGCAGGTCCACAAGAAAAGGTGAACCATCATCGTTGGCTGTTCTCTGCATGTTGTTGATATTAAAGTTGCAGGCGATTAGACAGATCACGTGCTGAAACTGCCAGCTGCATTTAGTGTAAATGGCACCGCCTACAATGACATCAGCAATATTGATTTTCTATTGCCGTTTCTATGGCTTCCCTAAAGCAACCTTATACGCATGTGCTCGGGCAGCTTGCCAATGGAGATGGGTAGACCGGTTACGATCGCGAATTAACGGACAAGTAATTGTGTCCGGAATCGCCTGGGGCACTAGTGCAGGCCGACAGATTTAATGATACATGTAACTTCCAGTACTACCGCATAGCTGGAACGGACTAAGGTATGTGTGATATGACCGGGTCACAGGGCTATGACTAGGATACTTGCCTCAATTAACTTTGCACAATAGAGCTTGAGGACACGATCCCTGCTATTTCATGTATCATAAATGTGCCCACATACTTAAGATGGAGGCCTTGACATGGTGCCTTCACTGCCTTGTACACCTCACACCTCAATGGCCTCTGTTCATATTCCAGAAATGCAGGGACATATTCTAATGCAGTTGTCATGGCTAGACCATGTAACCCACTGCATCAATACACCAACAGACCTGGACAGCTACAAGTGTGGACCTCTCCCCTTGGATATGCCAACTGCTGACTGATCCATGTGTTGCTAAGCAATAACAGATATCTTCGCTAAGGGCCATGTCTCCATTCCATTCCAGGCCATGGATGATCATAAAGTGCTGTTTAATAAGTGAGTGTTCACATCTGCTCAGGCACACACATATATACATACTTTTTTTTTTCATATACATGTACTTGTTCAGTTAAATTATAACTTTTATTTCAAATAAGTGCATAATTTGATTATTCACAAAATTAATGTGGCATATCTCAAAACATGGCTTCCCAATCGCCCACCTCACCCTCTCACCTACCCAACCACCCATCTCTCACCTCCCACCTCCCCACTCCCACCTCTTCTTCCCACCCTCCCACTTCAACTCCCACACTCCCACCTCACCTCCCCACCCTCCCACCTCACCTCCCCAAGCTCCCACCTCACCTCCGGCTCCCCACCCTCCCACCTCACCTCCCCACCCTCCCACCTCCCCACCCTCCCACCTCCCCTCCCCATGCTCCCACCTCCCCTCCCCACCCTCCCACCTCCCCTCCCCACCCTCCCACCTCACCTCCCCACCCTCCCATCTCACCTCCCCCCTCCTACCTCACCTCCCCACCCTCCCACCTCACCTCCTCACCCTCTCACCTCCCCACCCTCTCACCTCCCCTCCCACCTCACCTCCCCACCCTCCCACCTCACCTCCCCACCCTCCCGCCTCACCTCCCCACCCTCCCACCTCACCTCCCCACCCTCCCACCTCCCCTCCCCATGCTCCCACCTCACCTCCCCACCCTCTCACCTCCCCACCCTCTCACCTCCCCTCCCACCTCACCTCCCCACCCTCCCACCTCACCTCCTCACCCTCCCACCTCACCTCCCCACCCTCCCACCTCCCCTCCACACCCTCCCACCTCACCTCCCCACTCTCCCACCTCACCTCCCCACCCTCCCACCTCACCTCCCCACCTTCCTACCTCACCTCCCCACCCTCCTACCTCACCTCCCCACCCTCCCACCTCACCTCCCCACCTTCCTACCTCACCTCCCCACCCTCCCACCTCACCTCTCCACCCTCCCACCTTACCTCCTAACCCTTGTCCATGCCTTGTGTTGTGTTGTCGACTTTCAGCTTTCCTCTGTGTGTGCTTGTTCCCCCTGTTCCGTTGTGTGTGATTGGTCATATGCATATGGTCGGGCGTCTAGTCGTTTTCCATGGTGTTAGCTCTGGGGGAGCGTTCCCCTATCCTAATCCTAACCTTAATCCATATGGGGAAACCCCAGGGTACAGACCCAGCTCCGTCATTTTCCTTGACCGGGTGAGACTATACACAGGCTTAAAGCCGTGTCAAACAGTATGCTTTGCCAAGTCGCCCCTCCGTTTGGAATATAGTTAGTCACCACACACGATAAGTGTAAGCGCATTACTCACTCACATTTGACGTTGGTTCAACTTTTGATAACTCGTTCATCTGTTGGGCACCATTGTACTTGTTCTAATCCCTTGCCTTGACCTAAACCTAACCTAACCTAAGTCCGAATGGCTGCCGTATTTGAAGGTCCCGTTTGGTGTTAGCTCAGCTCGGGAGCCTCAAGTTTGACTCACGTCCCCAGACCTAAGATGGAGGTGTTTGTTACAGGCTCTTTGGTAACTCATGTTTTCCTGAATAATGCAAAAGTTTCTAAGTCATGATGCATATATCATCCCTGGTATCTGTGCAGTGTTTCCCCTATATACTGTAGGAGAGGGTTCTCTTCGATGACTAAAACAATGGTGCAATACTGATGAGATGGGCCAGTATAAAGATAACCATTGAAATGCGTCTATTGCTTGGCAATTTTCCATTTGTGGCCTTATTGCAAGTGAAGTGGTGAAACCTCCCCATCTTCCACCTCTCCTTCCACCTCACCTCATGACCCTCCACCTCATCTCCCCACCCTCCCATCACACCTCACCACCCACCCTCCCACTTCACCTCCCACCCTCCCACCTCCCCACCCTCCCACCTCACCTCCCCACCCTCACACATCACCTCCAGTACCAGTGATGTAAACTATGTCCACCTCCTGAGAATCCTTGTGGTTTGATAAGATCTGTCCAGAAAAAAAATGGCTGAGCAAGTGTAACAGTGTGATTGTGGCAAAGATTACCTATTTAATGCCCACCATCCTGCTAGGCACTTACATTGATGTTAATAAGGTCCATTAAGTAATGCATTCAATATGGTTTGGATATGGACCAAATAATGTACATGCATTTAATTTGTTATGCACTTGTGATGTGCATGTGCTTGCATTGAATTTGGATATGAATACAAATACAATTTAATGTCAGCTATTCCTATTGTACACCATAATAATTATAAGAGCAACAGTTCCAATTCAAATATATGTGTCATTTACTCGGAAGGGGGAGTATACATGTAAACGTTCAGGTGTTGCTCCTGTTACTTTCTTTTTCTCTTTCGCTTGCTTTTTTCCAGTAGCATCATCTGGTGACATTTTGTTGCACCTTCTTCTATTGGTGCTGCCTTTTCTGAAACTTGCTGTTTACAACCCTTCAGAGCCTGCAGCATTTGTTTTCCGAAATGGTACGCTCTTTTCAATTTATTTCCACATAAACTCACAGCAGCAGCTGTTCTACTTCAAACTAATTTTCCAAAATCAATTCACAAGTTATGTCTGCATTTTTATCTTTCTTTTTAAAAATGAAATCAATACATGGTTGAGACATATGTACCCACTCTGTGTGAACAGGAAGGTGCACCTTTTCCCCCAAGGCCTTTACGGAGATATACATGTAGCTGTGCAAAATGCATGCATGGTTCCCTGCTCCATTTGCGCCTATGATTTAGGCACTCACCTCCATAACATTGAATGTCTAGCTCACTGGTGCGAATCGAGCTGGAATCCATGCATGCCCTTTGCACAGCTATATCTCCGTAACAGATGAATTAATGAACGGAACAAATCAATAGCAATAGGACCCTTCTACGTATATACCGAATTTGGATGGTCCTACCTGAAGATGTGTTTGAACCATATGGAGGAAGTATCAGACTTTTAACGTCGGTCCTCTGCATGAGTAAGACACCAAAATGATTTTCGCATGTAGTAAGGGTGGGGTATGTTGAGTTTAAAATAGGAACCCGGTAGCGTTAATATTTCAGAAGATATTTCGATTTAATGCATTTAAATCTACAAGACCCATTTTCCCATAAAATGTTCCATAATTGTATTTATGCAGAGACCTGAAGATGTTGAAGTGGCAAATAGCATATAGGGCCGTTCATATATTATGGCCCCCACCCCCCCCACCCCCCTTCATCACACATTACCCCATGCTTATGTCTGCTTAATGTATACATCGTCACACTGGCTAATACCCCCCCCCCCCCCCCCCCCTCAGCGTGACGTAATTTATGAATGGCCCCTAATGCTTACGTAGACCGCCATTTCATAAGCATGTATCTCTGTCTTTAGTACCCGTTGCCATGGTTCCATTCAACCTCCTGCAGAGTGCCCAGTGATGTCCACAATGCCTCCATCCCAATAGTGAGGACAGTAGCCTGAAATTCATCTTGTGCAAGCATTTAATGGGACCAGAGAGGAAGTCTAAGGCCAAGATAGGGGACTTGTAGTGCGCTGAGCAAGGTAATGGTGCATCAGTGTTTGTCTAGGGTGAGGGGTGAGGAATCCTATACTCAATTGACTGCATAAGGATACCAGGACTTGATGTGAGGTGGATAGTACTGTATGGGTGTGTCTGTGTACATGTATGCATGTATGTATGTGTAAGCTTTTGGTGTGCATTTAGAGGGTTGCTATACAAGGTCATCATCACCTTGTATAGTATAGTATACATGGCCACATATTTGATCAAGATTGTACCATAATGCTAAGTAACTATGTACCCCATCACCACCTTAGATTCTGTGCACTCAGTGATAGCTTCACCAAAGGTATGGGGACAAGCTTGTTTGTTCCAATATGTCTACCCCTTGAATATACTTGTGGCATAAGAGCTGTCATTGCTCAGAATGAATGTTGAACACTATAAGGTTGTCATCTAACCACAAAGTTGTTTGTTCCAGTTGTCCACCCCTGAACATTCTAGTGGTTTGACATGTGATGTGAGGGCCACATGTGTCAGCTGACCATTATGAGCTGACTACATGTACTTCTACCCAAGAAAGGTTCACAGAGGTTTTCTTCATACAAATTAGCTTACATATTCCGATTCCTGCCCTGCCACCTAACAGGATAGTGGGCATTAAATAGGTTTTCTTTGTCCTGCCCAGGATAGTGGGCATTAAATAGGTATTCTTTGTCCTGCCCTGCCACCTAACAGGATAGTGAGCATTAAATAGGTATTCTTTGTCCTGCCCTGCCACCTAACAGGATAGTGGGCATTAAATAGGTATTCTTTGTCCTGCCCTGCCACCTAACAGGATAGTGGGCATTAAATAGGTATTCTTTGCCACTTTCACACCATTACAGTGTTATACCAAAGCTTTATAACACTCAACAAGCCAATATGAATATGCAGATATTAGTTGGCTGCAGACCACCATCCTATTTGATCTATTGATTGGTCAAATAATTTTAACTATTAATCCAATTTGCCAATGTTTGGATTATATTTGTTATCCAAGACATTGAATGACTTCTGTAAGTGCACTGCTTAGATTGGACACTTAATTATGAATATGCATTGTGTGATTGATAATACTGCATAGTATCCTAACAGCTCTATAGTGCTATTTGCATTGACCATGCAATTAATTATCATCCCAGTCAACCTCTAATTATTTTTAGGTGGATTATTTTCAACATGCCATTGGTGTGAAGTGATAAATGTGTCACATCTTTTATTCTGAATTAACACACAGTGCTCCATTCAAGACAACAAAGAAGAAAATATGCACAAAAAATATGCACAAAACAAAGTTCTTCAAACAACTTGAATAAACTTGTCTTGCCAAACCAGTTATTTCAGTACTGGCTTGATCAAATCGAGGAAATTCGCAGCTTCATCAGTTTCATATCAACATCTATGAAAACTAATAGTTGGCTTAGTCCCAATGTTTATTTCTCTATGATCCAGCTGCGAAATTTATCTATGACCATAGATATAGTATAATATCTATGCTATGACCAAGCTGGTACTGTGTATCCAAGGGAACAGGTCCACACTGCCAGGTTGTAAATTCATATGTCTATGAATTAATACATATACTAAAGCTACCTTACCATAGATAATTAATAGATCAGTATAAATGACACTTCACTCTATAATCTGTTATACTACCTTGGTTAGTTTTATCACAGCACAAAGCAGTTCTTACTGCCTTCTGCCTGGTCTTACAAGACACAGGTGCATGGTACATACCCTGTGGTAAAGAGGGACATAACATGGAGGCTTGTGGTAAAGATGTTGCTGTGTAAACGTTTTTGGATTGGTCACTTTGGGAGTTGGTTTAGAACCATATCAACCATCCATTTTGCCATAAAAGGGAAAGTCTAAATCACAAACATATCATACCTGTAGATTTTTGTGTGTAATGCACCCTCCCCACCTCACCTTCCCACCCTCCCTCCTTACCTTCCCACCCTCTCACCTCACCTTCCCACCCTCCCACTTCACCTCCCCACCCTCCCACCTCACCTCCCCACCCTCCCACCTCACCTCCCCACCCTCCCACCTCAGCTCCCCACAACCACAGCCTACACATCTTAAGCTTGTATCACCACATTCATCTCCCCAGTCTACTGGACTTCTTGGTAGGATCAGCCCCACCTTCCCTGTTATGGCCACTTTTTCACCATCTTCCTCCACCATTTCCACATCTGCAGGTCCACCTTCCCTCCCCCTGTTGTTGGATTTCCCTGCTCGTGGTGCCTCCATCAACATCATTCAGAAGATAGGTACCAACTACTACAACTTTGGTACACTCCTCCTAAATGATAACACTGGGGAAGTGGTGAAAGCAATTAGACAAGAATACTTAGCAAATGCTGAAAACATCACCTACCAAATATGTGCGAAGTGGATTGATGGGAAAAGCACTGTTCCAGTTACATGGAGTTCACTGGTGCAGGTTCTCAGAAGTTGCCAACTCCGTGTATTAGCAGACCAGATAGAAGCTGTAACAGCTAGTTGACATTGTGGAAGGTTAGTCAATTTGTTAAGGTATTCAAACCTGCATAAGTATATTTATCATGCCAAGCCTAATTAAAGCAGGTGCAAGGTGTTGTTTTATTAACTGCTCAACTAAGTGTATTGATTAATTAAAATTGTGTGCAAAGTTATATTCATGGGCAGGTATACACTGTACCTAAGGTGCCATAGAAGTCACATTTTTCTATCAGCATTGATTTTTGATTGAGGACCTGAACTGTCACATCATCACAGTCAGTCATTTAAATAATAATTCCATTGGACATTGGCATAAAATGAGTGATCAGCTGAAATGACCCACCTTGGCAATAGACCTTCCCAACAAGTTCAATGGTCAACTGTAATTAATAGATGTACATGTCATATTAGTTTCATGCTAGAAATTCATGTATGTGTACTATGGGAGTGAAGGGTAATTACATGTTGTGTAGTACCCAAGTTTGGTGCTATGCTTTAGATTTTAGTGCAATTACTCATATTTGTATGACCTAATATGAATGTTAGTTTGGCTCAAAACTTGAATGCTTTACATAGTACAATAAGCTATTTCTGGGGTTTAACAGCAAGATGCATGGCATTTAAAAAATCTGATTTACATTTACCCTTTCCATTCAGGGACATCAAGAACAAGCTGATTCAATATTAATATGAAGGAATAAAATGCATAGCTGCTAGCTTAGATACGTTTGCTGTATAGTAAGACATAACTATGTGAGATATTTGAGTAGTTTTGCTATTAATTGACAAAGAAAGTTATCATGAACATGAGATATTTTTAGATGGACGTTGCATGGGTTAGGTACGATGTGGGAATATTAATTGATTGGCTACGTATTTGAAGACGTGATTAGCTTACAAGAATCAGCCATCATATTTGATCATCAATGGCATAAGTGCAGAGAGGAGGCAGGTGGTATGCAGGCCAAGAAGACATGTAGTTATGCAAGATATTTCCTTCCTAACTCTGACCTAAGCTCAGATAGCGTGCCTGCAGCAGCTTCCTCTCTGAACATAGGTTAGCTGGAATAAGATGAGGTTTAGGAAGGTCCGAAAGATTATTTAAAATATTGTCTCCATCACGGGTGTTAAGTAGGATCCATTGGATTGCATGAAAAAGAAGTCCTATGCCAAAGTTTTTGAAATTGCCTATCAACGTTGTTAACGATTTGTAACTTATGGAATTCATGGTGACGAATTTGTTGTCTGGAATAAGGTACGTTGTGTTGGTTCAAAAGCTTATTTTAATTGGCTATTCAAACGATTGTGAATAGTAGTACTGCAACATGATT